>CM039122.1:42918479-43410482 GCA_022036555.1 Microstegium vimineum
GACACATTTGATATCTTGAAGTCATTTGTCAAGAGGTGCCAAAATGAGTTTGAAACAACTATCAAGAGAGTTAGAAGTGACAATGGGAGTGAGTTCAAGAACACAAGAATTGAAGATCTTTGTGATGACTTTGGAATCAATCATCAATTCTCTCCAAAGTACACTCCTCAATCCAATGGGATAGTTGAAAGGAAGAATAGAACCTTAATTGACATGGCAAGATCAATGCTAAGTGAGTACAATGTGAGTGACTCTTTTTGGGCCAAAGCTATAACACGGCTTGCTACTCTAGCAACCATCTCTATTGTCATGGAATGCTTGAGAAGACTCCCTATGAGCTATTGAATGGAAGAAAGCCAAACATTGCCTACTTTAGGGTGTTTGGATGCAAGTGCTATATCTTGAAGAAGGGAACAAGGTTGAGCAAGTTTGAAAAGAAATGTGATGAGGGATTTCTACTTGGTTATTCAACTACTAGCAAGGCTTATAGAGTATGGAACTTGACTAGTGGCATTCTTGAGGAAGTGCATGATGTTGAATTTGATGAAACTCAAGCCTCTCAAGATGAGGAAGAAAACTTGGATGATATGAGAGGTAACAAGTTGGTCAATGCTATGAAATATATATATATTGGTGACATTAGACGAAGACAAGTCCAAGATGAAGATGAAGATCAAGTAACCATTCCATGTGATCAAGCTAGTGGTTCTCCAACTAAAGATCAAGAAAATGCAAGTGAAGATCAAGTTCAAGCTAGTTCATCATCTCAACCAAATAACATCAACATACAAGTGCTCCAACCTACCAACATTGCAAGAGATCATCCTCTAGATCAATTTATTGGAGGCATTCAAAGTGGTGTTCAAACAAGATCAAGATCAGCTTCATTTTGTGAGCATTATTCTTTTGTCTCATCATTTGAGCCAACCAAGATTGATGAAGCTTTGAAGGATGTTGATTGGATCAATGCTATGCATGAAGAGCTCAACAACTTTACAAGAAATCAAGTTTGGGAATTGGTAGAAAGACCAAAGAAGCACAATGTCATTGGAACCAAATGGGTTTTCAAGAACAAGCAAGATCAAGATGGAATAGTGGTGAGGAACAAAGCAAGACTAGTAGCTCAAGGTTACTCTCAAGTTGAAGGTCTTGACTTTGGGGAAACATATGCTCCGGTGGCAAGATTAGAGGCAATAAGAATCCTATTAGCCTATGCTTGTGCACACAATATCAAGTTATACCAAATGGATGTCAAGAGTGCATTCCTAAATGGGTATATCAATGAGGAGGTGCATGTTGAGCAACCACCCGATTTTGAAGATGCTAAGAAGCCCGACCATGTATTCAAGCTCAAGAAGGCTCTCTATGGGTTGAAGCAAGCACCTAGAACATGGTATGAGAGGTTGAGAAACTTTCTTCTCTCTAAAGGGTTCAAGATGGGTTTGGTTGATACTACCCTATTCACCAAGAAGATTGGAAATGACTTGTTCATCTTGCAAATCTATGTGGATGACATTATCTTTGGATCTTCAAATCAAGACTTTTGTGAAGAGTTTGGAGAGATGATGGCTAATGAATTTGAGATGTCAATGATTGGTGAACTTAGTTACTTCCTTGGACTTCAAATCAAGCAAATGAAGAATGGTACATTTGTGAGTCAAGGCAAGTACATCAAAGATATGATGAAGAAGTTTGGGCTAGAAGAAGCTAAAGGCATTAGTACTCCTATGGGGACTAATGGACATTTGGATAGTGACTCAAGTGGCATGATGGTAGATAAAACACTCTATTGGTCTATGATTGGAAGCTTATTATATGTGACCGCTTCAAGGCCGGATGTCATGTTTAGTGTATGCATGTGTGCAAGGTTTCAAGCATCTCCTAGAGAGAGTCATTTGAAAGCCACAAAGAGGATACTCAAACATACATAAGAGGTTGGACTATGGTTTCCAAAGGGGTCAAGGTTTGAATTGATTGGATATTCGGACTCCGACTATGCGGGTTGCAAAGTGGATAGAAAGAGCACTAGTGGTACATGTCAAATGTTGGGAAGGTCACTAGTCTCATGGTCATCCAAGAAGCAAAATAGTGTGACACTCTCTACCGCCGAAGCCGAATACATTAGTGCGGGGAGTTGTTGTGCACAACTATTGTGGATGAAAGCCACTTTGAAAGACTATGGAATCCAATTCAAGAAAGTTCCATTGCTTTGTGACAATGAAAGTGCGGTGAAGCTCACCAACAACCCCGTCCAACACTCAAGAACAAAGCACATAGATGTGAGACATCACTTCATAAGAGATCATCAACAAAAGGGTGACATCTTCATTGACAATGTGGGCACCGATGATCAATTAGCCGACATATTCACCAAGCCACTTGATGAGAAGAGGTTTTGAAAGTTGAGGAATGAGTTGAACACCTTGGATTTCTCCAACATGAGTTGATGCACCCCACCTATGTCATGCCTCTACCCCAACACAGCAAGGTACAATTGATTGACATATGCATTCATCCTTTGCTAGTCTTGTGTAGAGCATATAGACATCACTCATGATAAGCTCATTCATGAAAAACAAATGTTTTCTATGGACATATGACATCACTATAGTTTCTATGAGTTGATTGATCTAGTGATGGCATATGACATGTTGATAAGCTTGCAACCTCACATGTTTAGTCTAGAATGCTTATTCTTGTACTTAAGCAACATGGCCAAGATAACCATTGCAAGATGTGTGAAGAAGCTTGTCCTTGGTTTAAACCGTGTTAAGTATCTAGGACAAGTAATCTAGGTTGAATATAATTTGATAATTCACCCCACCCTTTTCTACATTGACTTGATAAACAAATCTCTCTAAGTATCCTCAAGTGATACATGTTACTACAAGTGGTTTCCTTTGTGGTAATGTGTGACAAAGGAGGAGAAATTGTGTTGAAATTATAGTAAAAGGGGGAGAAATAGTATAGGGGAGAAATGTTAAAATGAGAAACATGATAAGGAAAGAAACAAGTGGAATCTAGAAATAGGGGGAGAAATAAGATTTTGGAAAAATGAAAAATTAAAATTTGAGCACACAAGTAGGGGGAGCAAGCCTATGAACAATTTATTGCATTTGGATGTGCATTCACTCATATGCTTGCTTGCATTGAAGTTATAGTACTTTTTTAAGTGGTTTCTTGCTTGTGTGGTGCATGACTAGTTGTGATCTTGATTGATATTTTGATCACTAGCATGCATAGGAAGTTAGCTAGATATCCTCTTATGTTTAAATTGTGTATTCCATGTGGTATCGAGCTAACCATGTTGCTAAGGGTAAAATGAAATGCGCACTTCGATTGGTATCACGCTTCAAAGGTCTATTCTTTAAACCTTAGCATCATGTCATAGTTTGCTAGTTGTTCACCCCTCCAAAAGTTCTATCTAAGCATGTGTGCAAAGCTTGATGTTTACTCATAGTAGTGCACACATGTAGAGGGAGTTAACACTATCAAACCAACTTGGAAATGATTGACCACTTTCTTTTATAATCATATCTTCCAAGTGGTGTCAAGCATTTCAAAGTTGAAAACAAAATCATATTTCATATCATTTTATATGGGTTGTCATCAATTACCAAAAAGGGGGAGATTGAAAGATCTCTAGTGTTTTGGGTAATTGATGAAACCTAAGTACTAACCTAGCTCTAAGTGTTGAGTAGGTTTAGTACACTATGGAGAAGATGAAGGAGACAAGTGATGGAGCAAGGTGGAGGCTAAGGAGAAAAGCCAACAAGAGCTCACACTTGCAAATGAAGAAAGAAGGAGGAAACCCTAAGCTATTCAAGGCAAAGGTATAACTAGGGATTTTCATTTTGGTGATCAAGTGTAATTCACCTAAAATTTGAAATAAAATTAGATTTGAATTTGCTTTTAATTTGATTTATTTTAAGCATTTTTGTGAGCATAGAATTAAACAAATAAAACTAAATTAAATACCTCATGTTAGGTTTCAACATGTTGTGCATTTCATGCCTCTGCATTTTTTTCTTGTGTGGTTGAATTTGCAAAAACCTAAAAAAAGAATTTCAAAACCCTTTGAAAATTCTATTTGGAAAAGTTTGAAAAGAAAAAGAAAAAGGAAAAGAGAAAACCTTTCCTCCCTCCTTTCTGGCCCAACCAGCCCGGCCTGCTCTCCCCTTTCTCTCTCCCTTTCTTTCTCCTTGGGCCGGCCTCTCCCCACTCTCGGCCCAGCACCCGCAGGCCCGCACCGCGCCTCCCCTCTCCCTCTTCTCTCACTGACGCGCCGAGCCCACGTGTCAGCCCCCTTCTTCTTCCTCCCGAGTCCGCCCCGGACTCTGCCGCGACGCGCCGCGCGCGCAACCGCCGCACACGGAATCCCCGCGCTCGTGTCCACACGGGACTCTTTCCCCGACTCCTTTAAATAGCGCCGACACCACGCCGTTTTCCCCCATCTACTCGCAGCGCCTCGCCTTGCAAGCCGCCGCAGCAGTGCCGCCATTGCCGCCGCTCTGCCCTCGCCGTCGAGCCGCCGTTCCACGCAACTCCGGCCGCGGTAAGTCCCACCGGCCCTCGCATCGCATACGCGTGTCCGCGGAACACTTCCCCCTTCTCTGTTCTCTCTCGTTTGCCCGCCGGTTGGCTCTGTCGCCGTGCACAGGGTAACCGCCGCCGCGGTTCACCGTCGCCGGCCGTCCACACCCATCCCCGAGCCTCGCCGTTGCCCTAGGCGAGTTCGTCGTGCTCTCCTCTCGCTCCCGACCCTTTTTCCCGGCCGGATTGAGCACCCGAGCCCCTAACCACCTCGCGCCGCCATGTGAAGAGCTCTGCCGCCGTTGTTCCACACCGCCAGCCGCCTCTGTGCTTTCCCGAGCCCCGCCGAACACGCCAGTGAATTCTCCTCCCCTTCCTCGTTCTCCCGGTGCCCTCGGATTCGAAAACCGAGCACCATAGCGCCAGATCAGCTTACGCCGACGAGCCTCGAGCTCGGCCGGCCATGGTGCCGCCGTCCTCCGCCTCTGCTCCGGCCACTGCGCCGCCCTCTTCCTCCCCTCTTCTAATCTGAGCCCTCCATCTTAGATCTAGTGGCTCAGGATCAAAGATACCCCTTCGGGTGGTACTTTTGCTAAAGAGCCCCTGCCTTTCTGGCCTCTCAACCCGCAGTCCTAAGGCGGATTTCAGCAGTACGCTTCCCTCACTAAAAAGCGTATTTCTTTTAAATCTGTTTTAATTCGAAAATAAAAGAAAAACCCTAATTACAGTTTTGCCACTGATTTTCAAATGCTTATAATTTGCTCGTTTTAAATCCAAATCGATCCGTTCAAGTTGCGTTAGATCCGTAATTTTATGCTCTATCCAGTAGTATAGATTTCATCTATGTTAATTACTTTTGAAAATCAAAGTAAATTAATTTGTTAATGCTTTAATCTTGCCCTTTTCAAAATCTTGTTTAATCTATAGTTTAATCGTTTTAGATCCGATTAGCATGATTTTCGCGTCTTTGTGATCGTAGTAAAATATAGATCTGTTTTATAATCTTTTCAAAACCTCTTTATTGTTTATGGTGTAATGTTTTGATCATATCTTTATTGCTTCGTGTATGTTTGTTCAGATGATTGCGTGGTGATGTTGATCGAGTACAGCCGGTGAGATCTTCGGTGAGCAAGAGTTCTTTGCAGCAGATCAGGATCACCAGGAGCTTTGTGATCAAGGCAAGTTTAACATGGCATCATCCTTGTTACCTATTCACCCTAATTCATCTAGTCATATTGCATGTGTCTAATTTGATTCCTATTTAGATCTATACCATAGCTTTGTTATCCTTTTACCTTGTCACCATGGGTTTCTATGCATATGGGTAGCTTTGCTATGCTTTACATGATGAATATGGAGATGAATCTTGATTAATGACTTATGCAACAATGAGATAAAATTGACTTTTATAGCAACATGGAATAGGACCCCACTGTAGGGCAAAAGCTGGGACTTAAATGCAACCATGAGTGCTATATGGCTCTGGCTTTAGTCAAGTATGAAGATTCGTACTAGCATGTTGGCAGTTTGTGAAAGGCACCATTGCCGAGCTGGTTGTAGGGCATGTCCTAGGGTGGTTACCGCTTCGAAAGGTACCATCGAGTAGGGGCTTTACATACCCCTTGCCCTTGGGTCCGTAGGGTCTGTCAACATGTTGGGAAGACTTTTGAAAGACTTCATAGTGTTCCCTGCCCACTCACCTTGGAAGTGTTATGGGAGTTATAAACCCGGGCATATGGGCTACACGGCTTGTGGGTAAAGTGTATAACCTCTGCAGAGTGTAAATCTATCATGATAGCCGTGCTCACGGTCACGACGGCCTGGAAAACTCACAGTGTAGATGATCATGTTGTTTAAATGTTAATGTTGATTATTGATCTTATCATGTGGTTATCAATTGGGCTATGCATAACTAAAGCTAAGTGTTGGTAAAACTTGACCAAGTTAAAAGCAACCGCAGTTCAGACAGTGTCAGCCTTTGAGCTTCATAACCCTATGTTACTCTTGCTGAGTACTTTAAGTGCTCACTCTTGCTTTCTCAACCCCTTCAGATGGCTATGAAGACTACCGTGAGGAGTACTAGGCTAGTGGTCAACCAGTCGGCGTTCCCTGTGAAGTGGAGCTTCGTCGCGAGAGTTATCTTTATTTCCGCTGTTTTGTTTGAGAATATTATTCGTTATGTAATAAGCACTCAGTGATGGTACTATTTAAAGATTTGTCGGCTTATGTGTGTGATTGATCTTTGGGCACACATGGGTTATTCATATTCAATTTTATCCTTAAAATTGGGTGTGATATCAAGACACCTAGTGGGTGTGATCACATTTAGGATAGGTAACCGTACTATGAAGAGGGGAAAATAGTTAGTGGTTACACCTATCAAGTGCCATTAGGAGTTCATTACATGCATTGCATCTAAATCCTAATGAACAACCCTTGTAAAACTTGTTAAAATATGCCACACACATGCACAAGTCAGTGAATCACTTGGTGGTGGCACATGAGATCAAGGGAAGCAAAAGAGAAGAGGAAACAACTCAAGACAGAGCGTCAGACCAATTGTGCTTAGAAGCGTCGGACCATAGCAAGCGGTCCGGTGCTGCTCCTAGCACTGACCTGGCAACAGAGGAAGCGTCGGACCAGGGCTCAAGTGGAGCACCGGACCATAGACGAGTGGTCCGGAGGCTCGGTCAACAGTCAGCAGAAGGCTAAGACAGGCGTCAGACCAGTCTGCATGGTCCGACAGCCTAGTACGACGAGGTAGTCCGGAGCTCTGGTGCTCACTGCATGTTTTGTCCAAGACTCGGAGGAGGCTCCGGACCACTCGGTATGGTCCAGTGGACTAGTCCGGAGGTGAGGTCTGGAGCTAGGGTGCTTATTGGACTCAGACATTTGGCTGAGGCCAAAGTGTCGGACCAAGCGTCGGACCAAGGTCCATACCAAGGCGAGTGGTCCGACGGTGACTGATCAGCGCGCCAATGGTCGTTTTTCAAAGCGTCGGACCACCTACTATGGTCCGACGATAGTGTCCAAAAGTGGTCCGGTGGTCATGTTCTGCAGCTCCAAAAAGGGAAAACGGCTAGTTTCTTTGTGGAGGTTGTTTAAGGGTATGTGGCTGGTTCAAGGAACCTCCTCTTGCACATTTGGCTATTGCATACTCTTGTGAGCAAACCACACACACTCCCACTCATCTCTTAGTTGATTTTGATCATCCATTTGAGTGAGTTGAGTGATCAAGTGCATTACATGAAGTGATTCATCTTAGTGGCACTTGGGAGTTGATACCGCTACTAGTTTCTTGTTACTCTTGGTGATTGCCTTCACCTAGACGGTTTGGAGCAAGTGGTGTGGATTCGAGAAGCTTGGTGATTGTGCTTCGTCGACCACAAGTGAAGATTGTGAGGGGTTCTTGTGCCTTCCCCGTGGGAGATCGCAAAGGTAACTCTAGTGGATTGCGCGTGTCTTGGAGAGCCCTTATCTTGTGTTGGTTGTGAGGCACCCGGTGACGGGTTTGGCGTGTGATGCCAATTAGCTCTTGAACCTCCAAGTAAGTGAGCCGACACAACAAGGACGTAGCTAGTGGGAAAAGTAGTGAACCTTGGTGAAAAATCAAGTGTCATCTTTGTGTGATTGATTGGTGTTCTTGGAGCTCTCAACTTGATTGGATCAATCCTCTACTCGGCGGTATAATCACCCTGAAAGGATCAAGATGCCCAAGAGGGGGGGGTGAATTGGGCTCTTTTTAATTTCTAAACAAGAATTAAACCTATAAAGAGCCAATTAACCCCCTAGTGCCTACCGCTTGTGTGACCTAGCTAGAAAGTGGTAGCAAGTCAATGGAAAGCGAAAACTTCCTACACAATTCTAGTATGAAATGAAAGACAAGTGCGGAAAGTAATGCGGTAATAAAGAGCTAGGGAAAGAGATGCTTGACACGGCGATGTTTTGCCGAGGTATCGAGGAGTCGACACTCCCCCCTAGTCCTCATTGGAGCACCTTGCAAGGTATAGCTCCCCCTCAATCCCGCGCAAGGGATGAGTGCTCTCTACGGGCTGATTCTTCGCCACTCCGGCTCGGTGAATCGCCCACAACCGATCACAAACGTCGATGGAGAAGGGCCGCCGACAATCCTCCGGCGATCACCTTCCTCCGAGCACCACCGGACCGTCTAGGTGATGTCGATCACCAAGAGTAACAAGCCTCGATCTTCGCTTGACTCACTCAGGCTTCACAACTAGAGGATGCACACTTGAACTCTTGGATGAACTAGAGAGAGGATGGATGGATTCGCAAATCACTCTCTCTCTCTAGGGCTCTTGCTCTCTTCCCAACCTTCTCAACAAACTCAGCAACTCAAATGAGCAAAAGGCAATGTGGGAGAGAAGTGGGAGGGGCTATAAATAGACCCTCTGAAAACTGCCTCGGGCTGGCATTTTAAGTTGGCGACGGACGCTCCGTCGACTAGGAGACGGACGGTCCGTCGCATGCCCAACGGCTAGTTTCTGTTCATAGTTGGGGCGACGGACGCTCCGGCGCCTAGGCGACGGACGGTCCGACGCCCTGTCTAACGGCTAGTTCTGACACACTGTTCCTAGCGACGGACGCTACGTCACTGGGTGAAGGACGCTCATCCACAGCGTCCGACGCTACGCTCTAGCTTGGGTTGAAAAACACCCTCTCTGGAAGGTCGACGGACGCTCTTCCCAGCGTCCGACGCCTGGCCGTCGGACAGCGTCCGACGGACCCTGAGAAACTTAGCCAGAAAACATCCCCTCTGGAAGGTCGACGGACGCTGTGGACTCAACCACCCAGCGTCCGACGCGACGGACAGCGTCCGGCGCCCCTGCCAGGAGCGTCCAACGCCCAGAAAACAGTTTTAACAACTTCGTTTTTCGTCGCGATGAATATGGAAGTTGTTCTAGGCTATCTTACGGTCACCATAGGCTTGCTTAGAGCTAAGGAAGTCAAGTGTGCACCACACCTAAGTCATGAAGCTTTCCTAAGTCAAGCTACTAATCTCAACCCCTCTTAATAGTACGGTCAAAGGTAAAAGAGAAGCTCTATCTATTTCTAAGTGCCCTTCATCTCCTTATGGTACTTAGCCTATCATTCTAGGGTCTTCATCATGTCTCCTTGAAATCCGAAACGATATCCATCTTGGGGGATAAATGATGACCATTTGTGCCCATTCATGTTGATCACTATGGCTAAGCTACGCATAGCCTCTGCAAAACACACGTTAGCCATAATAATCTCTAATTGTCGTTAATCGCCGAAACCAACTAGGGCCATGATTCTTCAATCTCCCCCTTTTTGGTGATTGACGACAATAGAACTTTGAGTATGGATAAGAGTTTTGGTTTAGATTCAAAGGTAAGTTGGAATGGTTGAGCAAGGGTTAGTGAAGTTGTAATGAAGCATACTTGCTCACCCAAGCCAAATCACAAAACATGGTACTTATGGATATGAATGAAAAAGCAGTACCTCATGATATTCTCAAAAGATTGTCAGAGTATAGCGCGGAAGCTCAAATAGCGTTTAAGCATAGAGATATATCATGAAACATGAGACAACTCACAAGATATATTAGTGATAATCAAGAGTTTGTCACATCCAACCATATAAACATCAACCATCATCAAATCACACATAGAGACAAATGCATAAAAGTAGACATGATGAAAGAGTACGGGGAATAAAAGCATACAAAGATCCAAATCCCTCCCCCTATCTCTATACTCGACCCTCTCTCCCCCTTTGGCGTCTAGCACCAAAAACTAAGTGTCTGGGGCTGGAGAAGAAGGTGGAGGAGCTGCAGCCTTCCGATCAAGCATGATGAAGTCCTGAAGGTCTGACTCGTCTGACTCGTCATCTGCCTCGGTCTCTGCAGGAGTAGGTGCAGCTGGAGTGATCTCTGGAGTTGGTGTCTCAACTGTCTCCCCCTGAGGCTCAGCTGGGGCCTCTAACGGTCCTGCCTCAGTAGTAGCGGGCCTGGGAACCCGACGAGTGAAAACTCGAGGCGAGGGGGACGGTGTCACTGCAAGTGCCACTAGGGACACTGCTGCTGCAACCTCTGCAGGCTGAGTCTGAACTGGAGAAGACACTGCCACTGTAACTGCCTCTGCTAGGGATATGGCATCCGTCTGAACTGCTGCTGGAGGAGTAGTGACTGTCTGTGCTGACTGCTCAGGAGCGATCTCCGACGAAGCAACTGAGGACATGTGAGTGCCTGTCGCCGGAGGATCCACTGCAGTCTCTAGAGCTGGTGTGATTGGCTAAGCTGCTCCTGGGGAGTCTTCTCCCGTGATCTCGAGATAAGATGCGGACAAATCTCTCGAGGCCTCTGCTAAGGTAGTTCCCCGGGTAGGAGTGAATCCTGTCTGGAACTCTCCGGGTGAAGCTATCCAAGAGGACACCTGGGTCCTCGGAGTCTGGTACTCAGGAGAGGTTGCTGGCTAGAAGGGAGGAGTAGCTGGTGCCTGACTCTGCTGTCCTCTGGACGGTAAACGCTGGAGTCGGCACCACAACCACTGGAGGCTGATGTGGAGGAGAGGTGAACTGTTGCTGCTGTGATACGCCGGGCAACTGAAACTGTGGCGTGGAGGTCTGCCCGGAGCTAGAGGCAAGAAGACGCTCAAGTAGCAGTGTCTGAGTCTTCTGTATCTCTGCCTGCTGCAGCTGATAGGCTAGGAACTGGCGCTGGAACTCATCCTGCCTAGCCTGTGTCTGTGCGTGAGCTGCCAACTGCTGCTCAGTGAGCCTCCGTAAGTCTGCAGCCTGTCGCCTCTGCTCCTCTGCCTGGCGAGACTGCTCCTCCTGCATCTTCGAGAGAATCGTGAGCAACGTAGCATCTGAGGAGCTAGAACCTAGAGCTGGAGCTGCTGCAGCTGTGCCTGACCCTCCTGCCTCGTGGTCATGGGTCATCGGTGTATACTCATGCACGGGCTGGTAGTCCTCGTCAGAGCTGTCGAAGTCGAGATCCTCTCTAAAGACTGTCTCAGCAGCTGTATCTATCTCTGCATCTAAGTCTGCCAGCTCTGCCTGAGCAATCTGCTCCACTGTGGCATCTGTGACCTCGGTCGACTGTGGTGGCACACCGGCCTGCCTAGTGCCTAGTCTGTAGGCTCTGCTGGGGCGAGGCAACTGCCCATGTGCCACAAGCTGACTCATCGAGTACACTAGGAACTCTGTAGCTGACCTCGTAAGGGTGACTCTCATGACACCTGACCCAGTCTTGGCAACTATCAAATAAGAGATCCAATGAGCAAACTGTAGCTGTCAATGACCCCTGAACCCAGCAGCTATAATATCCTCGAGCTCGCTCACTATCAAATCCCAGAGGTCAAAAAACTTCTCCTTCCGGACAATGTGAGCCAGGAGCCAAAGCTGTAGACGAGTGATAGTATCCCGAGCTCCAATCCGAGGCAGAATAGTACGTCTGAGAACCTCGTGGAGGATCCGAGCTAGAGGAGTGAGGTCACGTGGTGTACGGCTCGAACCCTCAGTGAACGGCTGCTAAAAGCACGGTCTCACGAAGTCCATGGATGGCACTATACCATCGTGAGGTCGGCGAGGGGCCTCCTGATCCCCATAGCAGAGACTGTGTATCCTCGTAGGAGAGGACTCAAGGTGGAAGAGCTCTCTGAATCTAGCAGCTGTAACTCTGAAATCACGTCCCTGATATCCAAAGTGTAGGAACTCGTGATCAGGTGAGATCCACAGAGAGGCATAAAACTAGTATACCCAATCCTTCTGATATGCCCCTGAGCGTCCCATCAGATCTGTCAGACCCTGGATATACTGGAGGTGCTGCAGGATCTCTGGACCACCAATCCCCTCTATATGAGCAGATGGGCACACCCTGTGGGCCCTGAGAGGAGCATCAGTGTCTACATATGCTCTGTAGAAGTCCTCGTGCACTATAGTATAGAACTCTCGTCCGGCACGGGGGTCCCTCTGAGGTGGGAACCAGGACTGGAAGTCGACAAATCGAAGCAGCTGGACTTGCTTTGCTGTAAGTGCTCTGACCTGGTGCCTCACTGGGTCTAGGAGCCGGGGTCCTGGAGGGCTAGGTGGTGCACCTGAGCCTCGGGAACGGGTAACACGACGGCTCATTAGCTCTCCAATAGTAGAGTGGCCCGCGACCTCTGTCGGTTCAGTCGCTGGGACTGGCTCTGTCTCTGGTGCCTCTGTAGCCTCGACGGGCTCTGACTCTGGAGGTGGAGGGGACTCACGACGCGCTCCATGGCGAGGCGAGAGCCTCAAGCCGGCGCGACGTCCTCCTCGCTCAGCTATCTCGGCGCCCTCTGCCACTGCTAGTGCGGCTACCGAATCTGGATCCATCGCTGGCCTCTTGCGCTTCCGAGAGATAACCTTCTGCTTTCCCTTTCCCCGGTCAGTGGGTGGACGCGGTGGAGGTGGAGGGTCACCACCACTACCGGGAACGGGACATGCATTCTTCGTCCTTGCCATATCTCAACTTTTGCAACCAATTTGCTGACAAGAATCCTCAAGAGACAAACCACAAACTCACTGCCAAACAACCACTGACCCTGAACCTCTGACAGACCACAGAACCAATCAACTGCAAGAGTGGCACGCCGGCCCTGGACTGTCCTCACGAGGCTTTGCCTCGATCCGTACTCGCGGGCTTTGCCCCGAGTTCACTGTCACTGCCCACTGCTCAAGCAACCACCTCAGACACTGACCCTGCTCGTTAGATAGATGAGATTATAACCATAAGCACATAAGCGAGAGATGAGAGGGTCTATAGAGTGAAAAGAAATAGATAAGAAATCGAGATCGATTCTGCCATTTCATACCTCGAACCCTGACCAAATCAAGAGAAGGGGAAAGATCCTCGATCAATCAACCGCAATCCGCAAACTAATCAAGACAAGGTAGGGTTTAGGATGAAGGAAGGGAATGGCGAGGTAATTTGCGATTCAGAGTGGGTCACAGGGATTGAAATTCACCTTGGCACCCAAAAGAGATCAGTCGACCTCCAAGGAGAGCTCGTCGGCAACGGAACTCCTGCACGGCGGGAATACGCAGGGAATCGGAGGTAGTGCAGTGGGGGGGACTCTGGCACTGCGGTGACTTGGTGGGAGAGTGCTCTGCAGAGGGTGGAGCTGTAGAGCAGGCGACGGCGCTAGAACAGAGTGGAGCCGCGGCGCAGAGAGGGCCACGGCGGCGCAGGGCAGCACAGGGAGCAGTGGCGGCGCAGGAGCAGCGGGGATCTCGCCGGCGGCGGGGTGGATCGTTGCTCAGCGGCGCTGGAAGGGATCCACGGCGGTTAGGGTTTGAAAGAGCAGCGCGGCGGCGGACTGAAACGAGCGAGATGAACAGAGAAGAAACGGGTTTTTTCTAAAAAAATTCGCCGTTAAGTTCGCGATGGACGCTCCGACGCGGAGCGACGGACGCTCCGTCGGACTGCGACGGACGCTCGGGGAGCGTCCGACGGCATCGTCCGTCGGGCTTCCAGAACAGATTTGAAACGCCCAATCGCATTGACCGCGACAGACGCTCTGCGACGGACGCTTGGGGGAGCGTCCGTCGCCTTGTTAGCAGGCAACTTTAATCTCCGGACGATCGCGACGGACGCTGAGGCGATTGACACCGAGCGTCCGCCGGCAACGTCCGACGCCTTAAAAATAGAATTTTTCAAATTGTCTTTTTGCGTCTTTCTCCCAACCAAGTTCCAACCCCAATAAGATCCAAATAACACTTGATTGGACTTGATATGAGAACCATCTCTCAAACACTCATTTTCAACTAGTTTGCCATAGGCTTAACTTAAATTTTTAGCTCAAAATATTCGAATGGAAGCGCCAAGGAGTCATCATATGGCCACAAGACGGGTATTGAAGTGACTTGAGCTTTGGAATGCTCCCCTAAGTGGACTATCATAGAGGATGCTCAAGAAACTTAACCGAAAAGAAAAGACAAACAACACACATGCATATGCTATGCAATACAAAATTTGAATCTAGGTTGCTTGCAAGTTTAAACCGCGGTTAAGCTTTGTCACACGCTTTGAGGGCAGTTATCTTAACCGCGTTAGCCAAGCCTATGTGCATTACCAAATTAAACATGTTATATTACATATGAATGCATGGTTCACACAAGCTCATCTTTTAGTGAAGTTAGAGTGATCAAGCACATTTAACTCGCTTCTCAACCTATAGAAGGTTGTTTCATCGAGTGGTTTAGTGAAGATATCCGCCAATTGCTCTTCGCTCTTAACTCCAACTAGTGTGATGTCTTTCCTAGCCACATGATCTCTAAGAAAGTGATGGCGAATATCTATGTGCTTGGTGCGAGAGTGTTGAACCGGGTTGTTTGCAAGCTTTACAGCGCTTTCATTATCACACAAAAGTGGAACTTCTTTTAAAAACACGCCGTAATCAAAGAGTGTTTGGGTCATGTATAGGATTTGTGCACAACTTGCTCCCATGGCAATGTATTCCGCTTCGGCGGTTGACAATGCCACACTATTTTGCTTCTTTGAGGACCAAGAAACAAGTGATCTTCCTAGCATGTGGCACCCGCCGGAGGTACTCTTCCTATCAACCTTACACCCGGCGTAATCCGAATCGGAATAGCCAACTAGTTCGAAGGGAGCTCCTTTGGGATACCAAAGACCCATGCTAGGGGTGTGCCTTAAGTACCTAAGGATTCTTTTAACCGCACAAAGATGCGACTCCTTAGGGTTTGCTTGAAACCTAGCACACATACACACACTAAACATGATATCCGGCCTAGAAGCGGTGAGATAAAGTAAACTACCGATCATAGAACGATAAAGAGTTTGGTCAATCGGTTTACCTCCCTCATCAAGATCGAGATGCCCATTAGTAGGCATTGGGGTCTTGATTGGCTTGCAATCCTCCATCTTGAATTTCTTGAGCACATCATAAGTGTACTTCTCTTGAGATATGAAGGTGCCCTCCCTCAATTGCTTCACTTGGAAGCCAAGGAAGAAGGTTAGCTCGCCAATCATCGACATCTCGAACTCCTTGGACATCAATGCACCAAATTCCTTGCTATGACCTTGGTTTGTTGACCCAAATATAATATCATCGACATATACTTGGCAAACAAAGATATCTCCATCTAGCACCTTGGTGAAGAGTGTGGTATCCACTTTCCCGATCTTGAAGCCCTTCTTGAGTAGGAAGTCCCTTAGCCTCTCATACCAAGCTCTTGGAGCTTGCTTCAATCCATAGAGTGCCTTGGACAACCTATACACATGATTAGGACAATTTGGGTCTTCAAACCCGGGAGGTTGTGAGACAAAAACAAGTTCATTGATGAAACCATTTAGAAAGGCACTCTTCACATCCATTTGAAAAAGTTTCATTTTATGGTGTGAAGCATATGCCAAAAGGATACGAATGGCTTCTAGTCTTGCAACCGGTGCAAAGGTCTCCCCAAAATCCAAGCCTTCAACTTGGGAGAACCCCTTTGCCACCAATCTTGCCTTGTTTCTCACAACTACGCCTTGATCATCTTGCTTGTTCCTAAACACCCACTTGGTGCCTATGATTCTTGCTCCTTTGGGCTTTTCTACTAGTGTCCACACTTCGTTCCGGGTGAAGTTGTTCAACTCTTCGTGCATGGCATTCACCCAATCTGGATCCGCAAGTGCATCCTCCACACTAGAAGGCTCAACAAAGGAAACAAAGGAGTGATGTTCAACATAAGAAGCAAGTTTAGATCGAGTTGTTACCCCCCTTGATGGACTCCCTATGATGAGGTCTTGCGGATGAGCTTGAAGCATAGGTGTAGATCTTCTATTAATCTCTTGGGGAGGAGGTTGTGGTGCTTCAACATTGCTTGCTTCGGCCTCGGCTTGATCTTGAGGAATGTGAGTGTCTTCTTGAGCTTCCCTCACTTGGTCTCCTTCATCAACTTGAGGCGTGTGGGGTGGAGAAGGATCTTGATTTGCTTCATCTTCAACTTCTTCCACCTCTTGGGGGTTGATAGCACCAATTGGCATATTCTTCATTGCCTCCCTCAAGGGTTCATCACCTACATCATCAAGATTTTCATGCTCTTCTTGAGAGCCATTAGTTTCATCAAACTCCAAGTCATACGTTTCTTCAACTAAGCCGGTGGCTTTGTTAAATACACAGTATGCCTTGGATTTAAGTGAATATCCAACTAAGAAACCAATGTCACATCTTCTTTGGAACTTGCCCAAGTGTTGGCGCTTCTTGTAGATGTACACTTTGCAACCAAACACTCGGAAAAAGGATATATCCGGTTTCTTCCCATTCACAAGCTCATAGGGGGTCTTCTTGAGAAGCCTTTGGAAAAATAGCCGGTTGGCCGCATAGCATGCGGTGTTGATTGCTTCGGCCCAAAACTTCTCGGGGGTGTTGTATTCATCAAGCATTGATCTTGCAAGAGTGATAAGTGTCCGGTTCTTCCTCTCTACTACACCATTTTGTTGAGGAGTATAGGTGGCGGATACTTCATGCTTGATCCCAACTTCATCACAATAGTCTTCAATTTTGGTGTTCACAAACTCGGTCCCATTGTCACTTCTTATCTTTTTGATCTTCACATCAAACTCATTTTGGGTTCTAGTTGCAAACTTCTTGAATATCGATTGAGTTTCTCCCTTGTCTTGAAGAAAGAACACCCAAGTGTATCTATAGTAGTCATCAACTACCACCAAGCAAAAGAGATTGCCACCAAGGCTAGCATAGGTGGTAGGTCCAAATAGATCCATGTGGAGTAGCTCTAGGACTCTTGAGGTTGACATGAAGGCTTTGGTTGGATGAGTGTTTGCCACTTGCTTGCCGGCTTGACATGCACTACAAAGTTTGTCCTTCTCAAACACCACATCCTTCACACCTCTAACCAATTCCTTCTTGACAAGCTTCTTCAAGGTTGATATTCCCACATGTGCTAATCTTCTATGCCATAACCAACCCAAAGAACTCTTGGAGAATAGACATGTTTGCAAACTAGCTTCATTTGAGGTGAAGTCCACTAGATAGAGATTGTTGTGCCGAAACCCTTTGAATATCAATGATGAATCTTCAATCTTGGACACAACTACCTCATTTGGAGTGAAGAGACAATGGAAACCAAGATCACATAGTTGTCCCACCGATAGCAAGTTGAAGCTCAATGATTGTACTAGCAAGACATTTGATATTGATTGATCATTTGAGATTGCCACTTTGCCTAGGCCTTGCACTTTGCCTTTTGAATTATCCCCAAAGGTAATCTTGTCTTGCCCTTCACAATCTTCCTCAAGTGTGGTGAACATCCGGGAGTCACCGGTCATATGTTGAGTGCATCCACTATCAATCACCCAATTACTTCCACCGGTCTTATAGTTCATCTACACACAAGCAACTTGGAGTTAAGCTTGTTGTTTGGGAACCCACACTTGGCGAGGTCCCATAGCCTTGTCCACCAACTCCTTAGCAACCCATAGCACTTTGGGCTTGTTCTTCATCTTAGGACCGAGAAATACAACTTGAGGTCTACCCTTGGAGTCCTTGTTGATGATGAAGTGTGCATCATGAGCGAAAGGCCTTATGTGCTTGGGCAAGGTCTTGGGAGGTGGAGTCTTGCATTGGGATTGAAAGTGACCCTCTTGACCACATCCAAAGCACTTCTTGGGCTTGGGCTTTAGTGCATCATAGTTTCTTCTCATGGCCTTGTTCTTGTAATAGTTCTTGGCTGCTATCTTGACCTTGGCCTTCATGATTTTGTTCTCCTTGAACCCAATGTCGGTCTTGTCGGTCTTCATGATAGTGTTCATCAAGAGCTCACTTTGAAGGTTGTGGCCCTTGGTGAACTTCTCCAATCCACTTGTAAGCTTGATCTTCTCAACCTTGAGCTTTGCATTTTTCCTCTTTGAGAGAGTTGATCAAGGTCATTGCATCTTTGTCATCTTGCTTGGCCGACTTGGTAGTGAATAGCTTGCTTGCCTTGAGGTTGATTAGCTCTTCCTTAAGCTTGGAGTTTTCTTGCCTCATCTTCACATAGTCATCATGATCTTCGGCCTCAACTACCTTCTTGCCCTTGCACTTAGCATTTTGCTCACTAGCAACTTCATCAAGCAAGTCCTCACAAGAAGTAGCTATATCACACTTAACAACCGGGTTAATAGCAACATGTGTAGCAAGATCATTTGAAAGTAATTCATTAGCTATCACAAGTGTGCCATGTTCATTCTTAACTTGCTTGTAGTCATCTTTTAGCAAGTTGTATCTTGTATGAAGCTCTTGTGTTGACCTCTCAAGCTTATCATGTTTCTCATTAGCTTGCTTGAGTGAGGCTTTGAGCTCCCTAGTGCTAGATGATAGAGATTTGTTCTCAAGCTTCAATTCATCATTAGCACTAGACAAGTCATCAAGCTTAGCATGCAAGTTATCATTGGATTTCTCTAGTGATTCACTTTTGCCTTTATACTTCCTAATAAGCTTAGTATATTTGTTGCAAATTATAATTAGCTCATCATAGGAAGGAGCCTCAAACTCATCATCACTATCATCACTAGAGCTAGCCTCATCATCACTATCCTCTTTTTGTACCTTTTTGTCACCTTTAGCCATGAGGCATAGGTGTGTAGAGGATGAGCCCGGAGATGATGGAGGGGGTGGCGGTGGAGTAGATGAACCAATCACCAAGGCGGCCACCTTCTCTTCTTCACTTTCATCTCCGGATGAGTCACTTGAGTCTTCAATGTCGGTGAGCCAATCACCAACAATGTAGGCTTTGCCATTATTCTTCTTCTTGTGGAAGTTGAAGTTCTTCTTCTTCTTGAATGGCTTGTCATCCTTCTTCTCCTCATCACTTGACTCAACCTTGTTGCCCTTATTGTACTTGAACTTGTTGTTAGCTTTCTTGTTCTTGTACTTGTCTTTCTTTTCTTCGGGGCAAGCATGAGCCAAGTGTCCAAGTTTGCCACAATTGTAGCAATCCATCTTGGAGAGGGGCTTTCTTGAAGATCTTGTGAAGAATTTCTTCTTCTTTGAGTCAAACTTGACTCCATTCTTGCTTAGCTTCTTCAACATCTTGGTTGTTTTCTTCACCATGAGAGCGAGATCATCATCATCATCATCATCACTTGTACTCTCATACATGACTTGCATCTTGTACTTCTCCGAGGAGGATGCCTTGAGTGCCAAGTCCTTCTTCTCTTCCTTCTCTTTTTCTTTCTTCTTGGAGGAGGAGGAAGAACCACCATCACCAATCTTCATGTACATTTCATGGGCATTGATCTTGCCCAAGATTTGTGTTGGTGTAGCGGCGGAGAGATCTCCTTGGTGAAGCACCGTGACGATGTGGCCATACTTCTCAATGGGCAAGACACAAAGAATCTTGCGTACCACATCGGCCGGTTCCATTTGGTTGAGACCGAGCCCATTCAATTCCTCTACAATAATATTAAGTCGTGAGTACATTTCATTTGCATTTTCATTTGTATGCATAGAAAAATAATTGAGCTTAGCTATAACCAAGTGATAGCGTTCTTCACGCTCACTTTTTGTGCCTTCGTGAAGAGCACAAATCGTGGTCCACAACTCAAATGCGTCTTTGGCATTACGCACTCGGTTGAAGACATCCTTGCTTATGCCACGAAAGATAATGTTCTTTACCTTGGCATTGTGCTTATCAAAGTTGAGGTCCTCCGCGAAGAGGGTACCTCCCTTTGTGGCGGCTTTGAGCCCGCCCACGTCAACGGCCTCTAGATAGGCCTCCATACGAACTTTCCAATAAGGAAAGTCGTCTCCATCGAACATGGGAGGTGGTCCATCCCCATGGGACATCTTGCTCTAGGTGGTGAAACCTAATTTAGAGTAAACCTTGCTTTGATACCAATTGAAAGGATCAAGATGCCCAAGAGGGGGGGGTGAATTGGGCTCTTTTTAATTTCTAAACAAGAATTAAACCTATAAAGAGCCAATTAACCCCCTAGTGCCTACCGCTTGTGTGACCTAGCTAGAAAGCGGTAGCAAGTCAATGGAAAGCGAAAACTTCCTACACAATTCTAGTATGAAATGAAAGACAAGTGCGGAAAGTAATGCGGTAATAAAGAGCTAGGGAAAGAGATGCTTGACACGGCGATGTTTTGCCGAGGTATCAAGGAGTCGACACTCCCCCCTAGTCCTCGTTGGAGCACCTCGCAAGGTATAGCTCCCCCTCAATCCCGCGCAAGGGATGAGTGCTCTCTGCGGGCTGATTCTTCGCCACTCCGACTCGGTGAATCGCCCACAACCGATCACAAACGTCGATGGAGAAGGGCCGCCGACAATCCTCCGGCGATCACCTTCCTCCGAGCACCACCGGACCGTCTAGGTGATGTCGATCACCAAGAGTAACAAGCCTCGATCTTCGCTTGACTCACTCAGGCTTCACAACTAGAGGATGCACACTTGAA
Source organism: Microstegium vimineum (assembly GCA_022036555.1). Taxonomy (NCBI): domain Eukaryota; kingdom Viridiplantae; phylum Streptophyta; class Magnoliopsida; order Poales; family Poaceae; genus Microstegium; species Microstegium vimineum. The sequence continues at coordinate 42,939,424 of CM039122.1, forward strand.
CTCTTGGATGAACTAGAGAGAGGATGGATGGATTCGCGAATCACTCTCTCTCTCTCTAGGGCTCTTGCTCTCTTCCCAACCTTCTCAACAAACTCAGTAACTCAAATGAGAAAAAGGCAATGTGGGAGAGAAGTGGGAGGGGCTATAAATAGACCCTCTGAAAACTGCCTCGGGCTGGCATTTTAAGTTGGCGACGGACGCTCCGTCGACTAGGCGACGGACGGTCCATCGCATGCCCAACGGCTAGTTTCTGTTCATAGTTGGGGCGACGGATGGTCCGACGCCTTGTCTAACGGCTAGTTCTGACACACTGTTCCCAGTGACGGACGCTACGTCACTGGGCGACGGACGCTCATCCACAGCGTCCGACGCTACGCTCTGGCTTGGGTTGAAAAACACCCTCTCTGGAAGGTCGACGGACGCTCTTCCCAGCGTCCGACGCCTGGCCGTCGGACAGCGTCCGACGGACCTTGAGAAACTTAGCCAGAAAACATGCCCTCTGGAAGGTCGACGGACGCTGTGGACTCAACCACCCAGCGTCTGACGCCTTTGTCCGACGCGACGGACAGCGTCCGGCGCCCCTGCCAGGAGCGTCCGACGCCCAGAAAACAGTTTTAACAACTTCGTTTTTCGTCGCGATGAATATGAAAGTTGTTCTAGGCTATCTTACGGTCACCATAGGCTTGCTTAGAGCTAAGGAAGTCAAGTGTGCACCACACCTAAGTCATGAAGCTTTCCTAAGTCAAGCTACTAATCTCAACCCCTCTTAATAGTACGGTCAAAGGTAAAAGAGAAGCTCTATCTATTTCTAAGTGCCCTTCATCTCCTTATGGTACTTAGCCTATCATTCTAGGGTCTTCATCATGTCTCCTTGAAATCCGAAACGATATCCATCTTGGGGGATAAATGATGACCATTTGTGCCCATTCATGTTGATCACTATGGCTAAGCTACGCATAGCCTCTGCAAAACACACGTTAGCCATAATAATCTCTAATTGTCGTTAATCGCCGAAACCAACTAGGGCCATGATTCTTCACACCCAACCTACCTCTTTCATACTTGCAAGTAGTATATTAGGTTGTGCCTAGAGGGCTATTAGACTTGAGTAGGATTTGAGTGACCTTAGAGCCATATTAGGATAGCAATTGTGGTTAGGGAGTTTTGCTTAGCTAGGTTTGCTATTGCTAGTCAAGCTTCGCCTTTTAGTTATCTAACTTGTTGTTGAGTTTTGTTTTAGTTTTCAGATTAGGCTATTCACCCCCCCTCTAGCCTTGGATTAGGACCTTACAAGAGACACATTCCATAATCAACCTAATCCATTGTTCATCAAAACCCAACTGTCTCATCATCTGCTCCAAAAACTCCCACTCAACCCTATCATAAGCCTTGCTCATATCAAGCTTCAAGGTCGCATAACCAACATTCTCTTCCCTTTTATTCAGCAAAAAGTGAGTAATCTCATAGGCGACAAGAATATTGTCTGATATTAAGCGCCTATGCACAAATGCACTTTGGGACAGGCTAATTACTTCATCCAGAATTGTTCTCAGCCTCCCAGCTAGGACCTTGGACACCACTTTGTAGGTCACTTTGCACAAACTTATTGCCCGAAGATCTGAAACACGTTCAGGCTTGTCCGTTTTTGGGATCAGTGAGATTAATGTGTCATTCCACCCTTCCGGGAGCTTGTTACCCCGTAGTACTTCGAGCACCTCCACGGTTAATTTCCTCCCCACAATATCCCACATGTTTTTATAGAAGATCGACGGCATACCGTCAGGTCCCGGGGCTTTGAGGTCTCCAATAGACTCAAGAGATTGCTTCACCTCCTCTTCTGAAAAATCTTTCAGGAGGAGTTCATTCATATCAGCCGTAATTCGAGGGTGCACAGTTTCAAGTAATTGTTGTGTTAGCCCCTCCTCAATTCGGCTAGACCTGAAAAGTTGGGAAAAATGGTTAGCAATAAACACCTTCTTCTCCCCCTCCTCCTCCACCTAGACTCCATTCTCCTTTTGCAAACATCCCACTCTATTTCTTCTCCTCCTCTCTGAGCACACCTTATGAAAGTAGCTGTTGTTACGATCTCCAAACTGCAGTCAATTAACATGGGCACGTTGCTTCCAATAAACATCAATTTGCCCCTCCAGCCTGTCAACTTTGAAGCTCCACACTGCTTCTCTACGGACTGCTGGATCACTCAAAGGTGCATGGCGCCATTTATCAAACTCCTTCTTTGCATTCCTAAGCCTTCTCTCTAAATCTCCCAGCACATTATGATTCCAGTCTTTTAAGCTCGCCGCCACCCCTTTCACCTTGGCGCTCAAGCTCTCTGTACTCCCGACCGAATCCCATCCTTCCTCGACAACTCGCTTGAACTCTTCTTCTTGCAGCCAATTGGCCTCAAATTTAAACCCTTGATGGTTTGACCTCCTTATAGCCTGCTCCTCCTCTGTGGAAATCACCACTGGTCTGTGATCACTATGGAATGGGTCCCCATTTTTCACATGCACTAGCGGGCATTTTTCCAGCCACTCAAAATTAGCAACCGCCCTATCCAACCTCTCTCTTATGTGGACTTCCGTGATGCTTGCTTATTCTCCAAGTAAACACATCCCCCTCGAAACCCAAGTCATGAATCTCACACACCTCTAGAGCTTGCTTGAACCGATCCATGCAGATTTGCGGCCTCTGCACCCCTCCTTCCTTTTCATGATGATGCGGAATTTCATTGAAATCCCCAGCACATAGCCACGACTGGTTATTTTGTTGTTGCGCAGCCAGCTCCTCTAGGAGCTGCCACGTTTTAAACTTCATCGCCTCTTGTGGTTCACCATATATACCCGTAAACCGCCAAGAGACTCCACCATTCTCCGAAATCTCCACATCGATATGATTCTTTGATTTACTTCTCAAAACCACACCAATGCCTCTCCTCCACAAAACTGCCAAACCCCCACTCTTCCACACACGGTCCACCACCACCATCTCTTCGAAGCCTAGTTTCATTCGCAAAACATTCATCTTCTTCTCATCAGATTTTGTTTCTGACAAGAACATCGCATCTGGACGCACAGACTTCTGACAATTCAGAAGCCCCCGAACTGCCGGGGTGTTTCCCAACCCCCGACAGTTCCAAACAATTATATTCATATCTTCTTGCAGAGCTGGTCATCCAGCCCTGCGTCATTTTGTTTCACCCTACCTCCCTCTTCAGTTCTACTACATTTCCCCATCCTATCTTCTTCTTTGTCTATAATATCTTCCACCCTTCTGCCCCTCTTCCTTCCCTCCATTTCATCGCTATGCTTCATGCATGCGCCCTGGGAAGCAACACGTGAGACTTTTTTATAGGTGCCTTGGCCCCTTTTTGCCCTAGACACTCCCCCGTCCACCAATGCTTCATGGTGCAGTTCGCCTTCGACGTGCATAGCGTTGTTTTCATTTTGCTCCATCACGTCTTCTTTCCTCATATTCTCCACCACGACTTCCTTAGCATTCCTTTCTGCTCCATCAGAGGCAGCGAAAGATCCATCCCCAGACTCCTTTGGCTTTCCCAAACCAAAGTCTAAGGCTTTCCTCGCCACCACAGAGGGAGGCACATATTTTATACTTTTACTTGGGTTGTTCATCTCTTCCTCCTCACCATCGGCAATCCCCACATCTGCTTTCTTCCTCCATCTTCCAACATCACTTCGCTTCGAGCTCCCACTCTCACGACTCCCCTAGCTTCCACCTCTACCGCCCCCTCCCCCCAACCTCCACGAGGACTGGGAAGGCTTTTCCCTAATCTTGCACTGGATCCTCCATTTGCTTGTTTCTTCTCAGGAATGAAAGGTAGTGCCTTACTGAAATGTTGCCTCTCCCTCTTCTCCACCTTCTTCTCACACAGACGATATGTGTGGCCAATAATACCACATGTATAACAAAAGTCCGGCAGAAATTCATAGCATAGGGGACACCAGAGAGGTTTAACATCATCACCTTCTTCGACATCAATGGTGACACCCCTCATCAGAGGGTTTTTGATATCTAGTCTGATCTTGATTCGCAGGACCTCTCCAAACGCCGTGCCATCCTCCTCCGCATCCACATCCACCACCTCCCCAATCATACCTCCGATCATCTCCCCCGTCGATCTTGTCATAAGCCCTAGTGGCAGCCTCACAACTCTAGCCCAGATGGGAATCAGCGAGAAATCGATCTCCTCTATTCTCTTGGCACCGTCAAAATCAGCCACCACAACCAGATCTCTCCCCAACATCCATGGTCCATCCTCCAACGCCCTCTTCTTACCCGATCCCTGCAGGAAAGAGATCAGGAATTGGTTTCCACCCAGGTTCTTACACTCAAAAAAACTCCTTTGACAGGGCACCAGATCTTGCCTAGCGTCGCTTCCATCACCTCCGCCCTAATTGGGCGTTCTGCAAACACCTTCGCCACCGCTTGTGGATCGCGTTCCCCCGAAGTTTCTCCCAGCATCCCGCCGATCTTAACACTCGTCTTCTTTGTCTCATATAGCTTCATCTTCTCCATCAACTTCAACAGTCTATCCGGGTTCGGATCCATGCCTCCAGTGGTTACCCCTGGACACCCGATCACGTACAAAACCCTCACGAAGACAGGCTATCACGGTTAGCAAATTTGGCTCAGCTCCGAAACGGAGATCTGGGTTGTGGACACGAGGGGTTAATGGGACAAGGACTCTAGTCAAATTCCAGGGAGGGGATCAGACTATGCAGGCAGGGATAGAGGCGGGAGGACAAGAACCCTAGTCGCCGCCTGAGACCTTTCTCAATACGCCGAAGCGTTGAGACGATATGTCACCATTTATATGTAGGGCTTGACATCCTCTTAAAAGAAGTTGCAGCTAGACCAGAACAAAATATAATAGACTCGTTCTGGCTTGACCTACACCTTCCACTGCCAAAAAAATAGAACTAAAAAAATTTTTAGACAAGCAGAGTCGGTAACATTTTTTAAACATAGAAAAGTCAAACTAAGAAACTTAGGACAAATGTGGCATTTATAATTGGGAGCGTATGCTATGGAAACCAACTTCGTGTGCAAACTATGGAAACTCTAACGTGGAACGCTGGATCTAAATCCGATGGATATGGCTAATGGTGGGAGAGATTAGCAATTAACCCCTCCCACTCATCCCTCCCTAATCTCTCCTTTTGCAAAATATACCCCAGAAGCACTCACGTGGAAACGCCGTCACGTACCGTTCCGTATCCCAGACCGCCGCCGCCGCCGATCGCTGGCCACGGAACGCGGCCCCCGACGCACACCTGAGGCGCGACGCGCGACCCCAGACGCCGCGCCGCCCCCATCTCGCCCCCGACGTTCGACGCCAGACGCCGCGCCGCACCCGACGCTCCACACGCCGCTGCTGCTCTCCTCCGCCGCGACGCCACCGCCGCTGGAGGTAACGAAATCTTTCTCGCAACATGGCCGTCGGTTGTCCAGCACGGGGATCTCATCTCACTGCATGCTTGACACTGAATTTTCGTCTGCAGATACTGGAGCTGCCTTGGCACCCGTATTTTGTGGGCGTTCAGTTCCATCCGGAGTTCAGCTCCAGGCCAGGCAAAAATATAAACAAAAATTGCAGCGCCATGGACACCCTCGCTGCCGTTGAAGGAGCACGGTAAGCCGCCAGGGAGTGTTGACATGCATGTATTGTTGACAAGCTAACGTGTTGACATGCACGTGTTTGTGCTTTGCAGAGATTTGCAATCAGAACATGCAAATCAGGGAGCAGACATTGATCATGCCGTCATCACGGTAGACATCGGATTTGGAGTTGACATTGAACAGCCTAGCACACCTAAGGCGCAACCATCTACAATATTAGTAGTAAGTAATTTTGAACATGATTTTTTTATAGCAACTAGTTCTCGCTTGGTCTGTTGCTCATATAATTTTACACTTGCACAGAACACAAATTGCAATGAACATTTGAAACCCATGGTTGGAATGACATTTGATACACTCAATGATGTGGAAAAATTTTACAAATCCTATGCACACGATGTTGGCTTTTCTGTTCGTGTGGGTCAGCACAAGAAGCAAAATGATGAAATAGTGTTCAAGAGGTATCTTTGTTCAAGGGAAGGGTATAGACAGGAGATCGAAAAAAAAGTTAGTGATGATTCCGGGAAAAAAAGGAAGGCACCAAATGTGATGGAAATCAGATGTGGTTGTGTGGCAAATATTGTTGTGAAGCTCGAAAGTGACAAGAAGTACCAGATATCTTCAATGGTTGAGGAGCACAACCATGGTTTTGTGTCGCCGGATAAGAGGCATTTGCTAAGATCGAATCGTAATGTTAGTGAGAGGGTTAAGAGTACTTTGTTCAATTGTCATAAGGCTAGTATTGGCACCTCACAGGCATATCGACTTCTCCATGTCAGTGAGGGTGGGTTTGAGAATGTTGGATGCACTAAGAGGGATTTGCAAAATTATTTCAGTGACATGAGGAAAAAAATCAAGGATGCAGATGCTCAAATGTTTGTGGCACAACTTGAGCGGAAAAAAGAAGTCAATCCTGCCTTCTTTTATGACTTTTTGGTGGATGCAGAAGGACGACTCCTCCGTGTTTTTTGGGCTGATGCTACAAGCAGGAAAAACTATAGTCTTTTTGGTGATGTGGTTTCAGTAGATGCAACATATACCACCAACCAATACAACATGAAATTTGTGCCATTTACTGGAGTCAACCATCACTTGCAAAGTATTTTCCTTGGTGCATCATTCATAGTAGATGAGAAGATTGAGTCATACGTATGGTTGCTGGAGACCTTTCTGAAGGCCATGGGTGGAGTAGCACCTCATCTAATGACAACGGATGAAGATGCAAGCATGATCGCTGCTATCGCTAAGGTCCTACCAGGTACATCGCATAGATTCTGCATGTGGCATATTATGGAAAAGGTGCCTGAGAAGGTCGGGCCCTCTATAAGAAATGATGAAATTTTTTGGGAGAGACTAAACAAGTGTGTTTGGGGGAGTGAGAATTCAGATGAATTTGTGTCACAATGGAATTCTATCATGGAAGATTATGGGCTCCAAGGAAACGATTGGTTTTCCACAAGGTTTGCCATTCGGGAATCATGGATTCCGGCATACTTTACTAACATTCCTCTAGCAGGAATGCTTAGAACTACATCACGTTCGGAGAGTGCAAATTCTTTTTTTAGCCGTTTCATTCATAGAAAGTTAACCTTTGTTGAGTTCTGGCTAAGGTTTGACACAGCTCTGGAGTGCCAGCGCCAAGAAGAGTTGAAAGCTGACAATGCAAGTCTGCACAAAACTCCTAAATTGATGACACCATGGGCCATGGAGAAGCAATGTAGTGGGATATATACACATGAAGTTTTTAGTAAATTCCAGATTCAACTGATAGTTGCAAGAGACCATTGTATTGTTCAAAGGTTCTCTGAGTCTGAAGATAAGAAATTGTTTTATGTTGGCAGCCAATCTGGAAAAGAGCGAGTGGTTGAGATCAACAAGTCAAACATGTCTGGTACGTGCTCCTGTAAATATTATGAGTCATATGGCATCCCGTGTCGTCATATCATACAAGTGCTTAGGACCGAGAAGCAAAATGAGATGCCAATGAGTTATATTATGAAGAGATGGGACAAAAGATGTAAAAGGTATGCATTTTGGTTACAATGTTGTTAATTTGGTTACTTTTTGTGTTACAATGGTGTTAATTCCGTTACTTTTTTGTTACAGGGAACTTTTATTTGATGACAAAGGGAACCTACTAGATGAGAAGCCTAAAGATCCTATGGAGGTGGCAATGCAGAAAAATATTTCGGACTCACGCAACATGTTTGAAGACCTTATCCAAAGGGCAAAGAATTCTGAGCAAGGAATGGACCTTTTATTTTCTACTTTGTCCAAACTAGTAGAACCTCTGCACAAGATCACGCCTGCTGCTACGAATAGTAAACAGGAGGAGTATGAATGTTTCCTTGGTAGTGAAATTCCAAATGAAATCAATATACATCCACCAACTGATGTCAAGTCCAAAGGGAGAAGCAAAAGAATTAAGAAGGGCAAAGAGACGAAGGCTCCAAGCAAACGGAAGTGCAGAAAATGTAAGGAAGTAGCGAGTCATGACGCTCGCAATTGCCCAAACTAGTGCTAAGTTTCATGAATTATATTTTCTGCAGCCATTAATCTGTACTTGAACTCACTGAATGAACAATATATCATGATTTATACTGCTGGTTCTTGAGTGCCAACTAGAAACCATGCACTTTCAGACATTGAAACTGAAACCATGCAATCTGAATTTTTGTAGCATTGCAATCTGTTAAGACAATGAAACTGAAACCATGCACTTTCAGATCACCATAGACATTGCCAGCTGAAATCGATTTCAGTTCATTCATTGCAAATTCAGAAATACAAACACCCACACAGTACACATTTGGCTAAGCCACACATTACAATTTTTTTCATATGACAGACCACAACTCCAGCAGAGTTACAATTGAACTTTTTTTTGCAATGTTTGCTAGTTGGTCCAACTTGTCAAAGAAGCAGAACACACAATGTTAATGTGCCAGTGCTGCTCCAGAACACACAATGTTAATGTGCTAGTGCTGCTCCTGAGACGTGCAGGCCCAGGATGCCTTCGTCGAGGCCACTCGCGTTCGCGACGGGACCTTCATCGGAACAGGTCCGCTCCCATTCTCAAGGCCAGCTGCAGGGCTCTCCAGCACGCCGGTGTCCGGTAACCCTGACGACGCAGCTATCAACCCTGAAATCGAGAGGTGCTCGCCATCACGTTGCATTGCAATCCATATATTCTTGTGAATCAAAAGCAAAAAATTGGTTCATCATCGTTTACCCGTGAATAGTGGAGAAGGTTTGCCTGGCCTGGACCTGAACTCCGGATGGAACTGAACGCCCACAAAATACGGGTGCCAAGGCAGCTCCAGTATCTGCAGACGAAAATTCAGTGTCAAGCATGCAGTGAGATGAGATCCCCGTGCTGGACAACCGACAACCATGCTGCGAGAAAGATTTCTTTACCTCCAGCGGCGGTGGCGTCGCGGCGGAGGAGAGCAGACGCGGCGGCGCGGCGGAGGAGAGCAGCAGCGGCGCGTGGAGCGTCGGGTGCGGCGCGGCGTCTGACGTCGAGCGTCGGGGGCGAGATGGGGGCGGCGCGGCGTCTGGGGTCGCGCGTCGCGCCTCGGGTGTGCGTCGGGGGTCGCGTTCCGTGGCCCCCGATCGGCGGCGGCGGCGGTCTGGGATACGGAACGGTACGTGACGGCGTTTCCACGTGAGTGCTTCTGGGGTATATTTTGCAAAAGGAGAGATTAGGGAGGGATGAGTGGGAGGGGTTAATTGTTAATCTCTCCCACCATTAGCCATATCCATCGGATTTAGATCCAACGTTTCACGTTAGAGTTTCCATAGTTTGCACACGAAGTTGGTTTCCATAGCATACGCTCCCTTTATAATTAGAGATACAAGCAGATTAACCTAGATCCTATATAATTTTTATTAGCACTTATAATCAATTCTGTAAGTGAACTGACTAATAATCTAACACACGTGCTTCGATATTTATTTATCACTCCGTATAAAAAACTTCTTGTGAAAGATTTGGCTTCCACGTGGCACTGCTACAGCAGTACAGCGTGCCCTTACTGTCAGCTCTTCGTCGATGCTCGATGCGCTACAGTGACCTTTGTAGATCCTGACAGGTGGGCCCGTCGCATTCACCTGGAGCGTCCCCTACCTTAAACGTCGGGAGGCGGCGGCTCGTTGTAGGATGCCGCACCGATGCGGACTCCGGAAACCATCGGTTCGGCCCTCGCCCGTTTTGGCACGTCGCGGTCGCTGCTCGCCGGAGCGCACCTCCACTCCCACCTCCTCAAGTCCGGCCTTCTCGCCGGCTTCAGCAACCACCTCCTCTCATTCTACTCCAGATGCCGCCTCCCGAGCGCCGCACGCGCGGTGTTCGACGAAATCCCCGACCAGTGCCACGTTTCCTGGTCCTCGCTCGTCACCGCCTACTCCAACAACGGCATGCCGCGGGACGCGCTCTGGGCGTTTCGGTCCATGCGCGGGCGTGGCGTCCCGTGCAACGAGTTCGCGCTCCCCATCGTGCTCAAGTGCGCGCCGGATGTCAGGTTCGGCGCGCAGGTGCACGCGCTGGCTGTGGCCACGAGGCTCGTCCAGGACGTCTTCGTCACCAACGCGCTTGTATCCATGTACGGCGGGTTCGGCATGGTGGACGAGGCCAGGAGGATGTTCGACGAGTCTGGAGGCGAGAGGAATGCCGTTTCTTGGAACGGCATGATATCGGCGTACGTCAAGAACGACCGGTGCAGGGATGCCGTCGGGGTGTTCCGAGAAATGGTGTGGAGCGGGGAGCGGCCGAACGAGTTTGGGCTCTCGTGTGTAGTGAACGCGTGCACAGGGTCGAGGGACTGGGAGACTGGGAGGCAGGTGCACGGCATGGTGGTGAGGACGGGATATGACAAGGATGTGTTCACAGCAAATGCTCTGGTTGACATGTACTCGAAGCTGGGAGACATTGAAATGGCAGCGGTGGTTTTTGAGAAGATGCCTGCGGCAGACGTCGTCTCATGGAATGCTTTCATTGCTGGGTGTGTAACTCATTGGCATGATCACCGTGCACTGGAGCTGCTACTACAAATGAAGTCTTTAGGTGTGGTTCCCAATGTGTTCACGTTATCTAGTGTTCTGAAGGCTTGTGCTGGTGCTGATGCATTCAATTTGGGCCAGCAAATCCATGGGTTTATGATCAAGGCTGATGCAGATTCTGATGAGTTTGTTGCTGTTGGCCTTGTTGACATGTACACGAAATATGGATTCTTGGATGACGCGAGGAAGGTGTTTGATTTCATGCCCCGGAGGGATTTGATTTTATGGAATGCACTGATCTCAGGCTGCTCTCATAACGGACGGCATGGTGAGGTGATGTCACTCTTTCACAGGATGAGAAAGGAGGGGCTTGACCTTGATGTCAGTAGGACGACACTGGCTGCTGTTCTCAAGTCAACGGCGAGCTTGGAAGCAATCTGTCACACAAGACAGGTTCATGCTCTTGCAGCGAAGATAGGGCTCCTATCTGACTCTCATGTCATCAATGGGCTTATTGATTCATACTGGAAGTGTGATCGACTGGATTATGCAATTAAGGTTTTCGAAGAAAGCTGTTCTGATGACATTATATCTTCCACGTCCATGATGACAGCTCTCTCACAGTGCGACCATGGTGAGGATGCAATAAAGCTGTTTGTGCAGATGTTAAGAAAAGGCCTCGAACCTGATTCTTTTGTACTAAGTAGCCTCCTGAATGCTTGTGCTACTCTGTCAGCCTATGAACAAGGGAAGCAAGCACATGCTCATCTGATTAAGAGGCAGTTCACATCAGATGTGTTTGCAGGGAATGCTCTTGTGTACACTTATGCAAAGTGTGGGAGCATAGAGGATGCAGACATGGCATTCTCTGGCCTGCCGGAGAGGGGAGTTGTCTCATGGTCTGCAATGATTGGAGGGCTTGCACAGCATGGACATGGGAAGAGAGCATTGGACTTGTTCCATAGAATGCTTGATGAGGGCGTTGCCCCAAACAACATCACGTTGACCAGTGTTCTCTCTGCTTGTAACCATGCCGGGCTTGTTGATGACGCAAAGAAATACTTTGAATCTATGAAGGAGACGTTTGGAATTGACAGGACTGAGGAACATTACGCATGCATGGTTGACATTCTTGGTCGTGCAGGGAAACTAGAGGATGCTATGGAGCTTGTTAACAACATGCCATTCCAAGCAAATGCTGCAGTTTGGGGCGCACTTCTAGGAGCCTCAAGAGTACACCGAGACCCAGAGCTGGGAAGGATGGCAGCTGAGAAGCTCTTCACCCTAGAGCCTGAGAAGTCTGGCACACATATACTGCTTGCAAACACTTATGCTTCAGCAGGCATGTGGGATGAAATGGCTAAGGTGCGGAAGTTAATGAAAGACAGTAATGTCAAGAAGGAGCCTGCCATGAGCTGGGTTGAGATAAAGGACAAGGTGCATACTTTCATTGTTGGCGACAAGAGCCATCCAAGAACAAGAGAGATATATGGAAAGCTAGCTGAATTGGGAGATCTGATGAACAAAGCTGGTTATGTTCCAGATGTGGAGGTTGATTTGCACGATGTAGACAGAAGTCAAAAGGAGCTGCTTCTTTCTCACCACAGTGAGAGGCTGGCCGTTGCGTTTGCGTTGATCAGCACCCCATCTGGGTCCCCAATCAGAGTCAAGAAGAATCTGCGCATATGCAGAGACTGCCATGTTGCATTCAAGTTTATTTCAAAGATCGTTTCAAGGGAGATTATCATCAGAGATATCAACCGGTTCCATCATTTCACAGATGGGACATGTTCTTGCGGTGATTATTGGTGAAAATGGTTCAGCAAATGATAATTTTGCAGCTTGTTGAGAATTCTGATGTTTAGAGTAGTTATATGCCTTCATGGAGGCTTATAGTTTCACAAAATTTTGTAGCCAGTCAGATGAGTGATGCAATGCAATTTTTTTGTTTGACATGCCCACAGCCATGCATTTTGCAGTTAAATCTGCAGTAGGCACTAAGCGATAGCGTTGTAGCATAGAAATATTCCTCATGTCATGGCTTTTAAACACTCCCATTCAATTATTTTGAATACATCATTGGGGACAAAAAACTTAAGTCAGATCTTTCCCTAAGTATCAGATTCAGCTATTGACAATCTTCTCTATGTGTAATTTGTTTCTATGGGAGGGGGTCCTACCACTATGTCAATTGAAAGGCTTGGCCATTGAGAAGTAACCTTCATTGCTTAATATTCATGTGTAAACGCACATCCTTCACATAGCAAAACAGTGAAAAAGTTTTTTGTTTTGAGAAAGACCGGAGCGAAGCTCCTTTTTTTTTTCAAATTTCAAATCATGCCAGATTGCTGGCAAAAAAATTACAGATCTGTGAGCCACTCTGATACATACAATTCTTACTTTTAGAAACTGTTTCTTGGAAGGAAAAATGCATATATAAATATAATATAACGAGTTTAGACTAAGTTAGTTAACAATGCTTTGCGAGAAATTGTCTTCCACAGATATACATATACATATGCTCTACTGCCCTAGATAAACTCACAGATCACAAATCATGTAGGCATGTCGCTAGATATCAATGGCAGCAAAAAAATCATTTCCAAATAATATGTACATGAGCTCATCACAGCCCATAAGTTGTGCATTCCAGGAATCCTCAGTAACTACTTATAGAACTCTTCTTCTACAGAAGGATGACAAGGAGATCGTAGCTGGTGTATCTAAGCACCGAGAGAGACAGAGTACAATCTATTGTTCTCAGTTGATTGATTATATTGATCCACAAAAGTAGAAGCACAAGTCCAAGAATCCTCTGAGTAACACTAAGTTGCCTATGCATTCCTAGCTCTGCTTCATTTGTTGTGAGTTGGCTCTAGAATCCAGCCTTCTCAATCTCATATTGCGAACAATATCAGTTTGCTTCTGGCGATGACTGTAGCTCTTTCTTTTGCTGCACAGATAAATGAGAGTTTGAAGTTCAACAGAAAGAAGGGATATGAAGACATGAAGTGCAAGCTTCTGATGTGCCATCTTAGCAGGAATTTAAGGCATCATGCCACATAGTTGCAAGATTTACACTGAAAAAGGGGACAAAATCAAAGTTTTTTTTTGTTCATTTTCCTGTAGACCCATCATCTATAAATAGCTTATGCAGTATCTATTCTAAAAATATAAAACATACTCAGATCTACAAGAATTATTTATGCAGATACTTTAGTACCTAATTGAATTAGTTTTTTTACCTATCTATGAATATATAAAGTGAAAGAGAAAAGGAATATGCAATACCTGATAAAAATAAGGCCAGCTGTGAGAACCATTCCTCCAATTGCCCACGAAACTCTTTCACCAACAGGCATTTCTCTTGCCCATCTCTGAAAATCTTGAACGTCCCATGAAGCCACACCACTTAATGTTGGACGATCTTTTGAAGAAGTACATGAATCAGAGATGGAATCCAAACTTGCTTTCCCACCATAGCAGAAAGTGTCATCAACTCCACCAGAGCTGGTCTCAGAAACTTGAACAGAGAAACCAGCAAGACGGCATAACTCTGTGCCGTTAGAGACCCATTTCTGTGCTTTGCCACAAAGGATGTCACCTAAACCACAAGGAGACAAGGCCTGACATACCAGTAAGGAGCATATTCAGAACCAAACCGTGAAATCATAATCAACAAAAAAAAGATCAGGAGATGGAAGCTAAAAATCTCTTAGCACAAGAAAAGGGAACTTCAGCAAAATCAACAGCTATTCAGAATGTACACAACAGACATGGGCTAGAACATGACTGTTTAGTGTATAGTTATAATGTGACCATGGAACTATCAAGCTTAATCTAGCAGCAGCACTTGTACTTGTGTGTCAGTAAGTGTTTGAGGTATCAGTACCCACTTATTTCAATTATGTCCCTTAATCAGAGGGTTTACCTGTGTTTTCATATCTACAGAGAAGTATGACTCTGAACAAGCTTTGAAGACCATATCACAGAATGATGCGCATACAACAGGAGGTCCAGGCCTGACACCCACTCGTGGATCACATATTGAGCACTCGAGTAATTCCCACAAATGAATACATTCTTGACTGCCTTCACCAGTCAATGCAAGGTTTCTCACTGAGACCAGAGCAGGAAATGTCTGCATCACATCACAACATGTATTCTGACGGAATATCCTACACAGGGCTAGATCTCTGCGCCCCTTGGGTGCTCTTCCAGGAGGCTTGCCTTCAGATGAAAAGGCAGGGAACCGTCCACCTGGTGAAACACATACACCTTTTGGTTGTCCTGGGGAAAAAAAGATAAATAAGGTACGTGATATAAATCAATGGACTATCGCTACCATAATCATCTACTGAGAAATTACAAGCCTCGTCTATCCTAACAAGGAGAAATCATTCAAAAGCTGCAACCACAATATTCATATATAACCAAGATAATCTGCATTGCTCGCCAGTCTTACAACAACCGGCAGTAGCATCCAGAACCTGAACTATATGACAGTAAGGTAAACAAAGCCTGCCACAATACAGCTTAACCTGATACAGTATATATCAAAGCATGTAACAGTACAGCTTTCACTTGATATATGATCATAGATCATCTAGCAGTTCCTTCCATTCAAACCTGTCCGCTGCCTTGTGAATTATGAAACTTCGCAAAATGCCAACAACAACTTCAAAGTAAGGACTAAAGCGCGCACACGTAGCCATCCCTCGTTTTGCTATAGTTTAAACTTCTAACTCCAGGATTAATTAAATCTATCTACAGAGCAAACACAATTGGAGGGACCAAATAAACGACCAGCAAGGATCCATTCAAGGCAGCAGGAATCTCTAGCACCACATGCGAAAACTTAGGGGAAAACACTTCCCTCCACTGATTAAGTTAACGAAACCAATAATAATATACATACAGAATCTAATAAAAAGGTAAAAATGAGATCTCGAGGACTCGCAGGAACGGCGACTGTTCGTACCAGCTGACGCGAGCGGCGAGAGGAACAGCAGCACCAGGAGGAGAGTGAGACCGGTCGTCCTCCGCGGCCGCGCGGGAGAGCCCATCGAAGCAGCCTGCCCACCGGCCGGCGGCGTGCTGCGGCGACGAGGGGAACGGCCGGTCGGCGAATCGATGCGCTTCGGCGGCGTCTGTGACTCTAGACCATAGTACAAGTCAACAGGCTTCCCCGTTCGAGCAATGGGCCGGATGTGACGGGAAGCCCAACAGGAAAACACGGCCTGGTTTTCCTTTCCTCGCTCGGGTTGCCCGATCCCGTTTGCAGCCGTTGCGTTTGTGTTGGAGAGAGGCAAAAGCTTTGGTACCACATCGGCTACCGAGTGCGGAGCGCAGACGGAGGGAACTACAAAAGAAGATGCAGGAAACGAGAGTAATTCGTATCTTTTTCTGTCTTTTGACTTAAATCAAGTGTAGTATCTATCTGATACGTGGGTTATGTGCTTACTTTGATATAAAATTGATTTTTTATGGGGAGGGACCACTTCCTGTGGGCTCCACCCCAACTAAACCAAAGCTAAATTATTTCCTTCAGACCTGAGCCGAGCTATTTTGTTTGGGTCCGGTACCTGTTTGGCTATTTTTTGGAGTGGGCCAATTTAGGCCATAATTTCTCGTTTTCTACGGGTCTCGAAGCAAACCTGAGTTTTGTATTTGCCCTAGTGGTTGAGATTATAGCAACGCTAATTCAATGAGTGACCCAACGGAAAAGTAGGTTAATTCACCTAATCTGAGTAACCAAATACCAGCAAAATAATATACCCACTGGCAACGTTAATCACCCACCCGTGGTTAGTTATGCATTCGATCTCTGTGAAACCAGCTTACCTGTCATTTAAACTTGCGCGCACGTCTCAGCCTTTTGCTCTTGTAATCCGTTTTCAGCACGCGCTCACATCTGAGCCTATAAGAACAGTGCGTTCCGAGCAATAAAGGAGGCCAATCTCTCATATCTTGTGCATACAGTGTGATAGATAAAATGTCACACCGACACAGTATTATTATTGCACAATATATAAAATATAAAAAAATTAATACAAAAAGAGGAACGAATTAATAAGAAATAAAAACATTTCCCTCAAGGTGCACCAGCAGATAACGCCAAACTTGAACAGGGGACGCACAGGATCAACTCCGGTAAGTGATGCACCGTTGACCGCCGTTAGCTTTGCGTGCGTAAGCTAATCTGCATATGGCGGTTGGGGGGAGAGACGTAACAAAAGGAAGAGGCGGCCTGCCCGCTAATTACGACTCGGTCAATCCTGATCCACTTTCATGAGGTGCGGCTCCAAGTCATGGCCATCTTATCCAGTGGGTCCACCAGCCAGATGCCACGCACACGTACTACTAGTACTTTTGTTGTGCCTGCGATGGGTCCCACGGGGATGAGCTGTCAGATACTTCCACACTGTGTCCGTGTTCATCCATCTCCGTGACCGTGACCGTATAGCGATGGTCTTTTTTTTTTTAAATTACACAGTATAAACATGCACGCACACTCACCCTATGAATACACGTACGCAAACCCTACCCTATGAGCATCTCCGAAGAACGGAGCCGGCAGATATCTCGAGTTTCACGAAGTCATCACAGGCGCCTCGCTGTCGACGGGGACGTCGCCTACCATTGAAAGCGTAGCGCTAAAAAATCCTAAAAATCCTGAAATAAATTCAGGAAACCACAACCTAAAATTCGCTCCCACGAGGAATCGAACGACTTGTGGGGTGCCGCTCGAGTGACTTAGCCTGTCTCTTGGTTGATCTCTCCTTCTCCCATGCATCCATGAAGATCTGGCCCACCTACACTACACCTACACGGCTACACCTACACCTACATAGAGGAAACTTTGGCTTGTTCTGGGCTTGTGGCCGCGCTCAGTAGGCGACACGGCCGCGGCCGGCGACTCGCCGCCTGCCGCGCACGGTGGCGGCGTCCTCGTCCATGAAGATTTGCCGGCACCGGCACTCCTCGCTGCAGTACGCCCGGTCGCCTCTGCATGCATGCATCATCACATACACCGCCAGTCAACAAACACATGCACTACAAACAAACTCAGCTCCTACTCGTACCTGTACATGTAGATGTCCATGCCCTCGGCGATGTCTCTGTGGCACAGGCAGCAGCGCTGCAGCTGCAGGAAAGAGGAGCCCGCGGCCGTCGTCGGAGAGACAGAGACCTGCTGCTGACGACGATGCTTCTGGCTGCAGGGGCCGTGGATCACGAGGGTGGCCTTGCTGATGATCTGCGCCGCCGCCGCCTTGCCGGCGGGGTGGCTCTGCTCGCTGTGGTTCTCCAGGAGAACGCTCAGCCCGGCCATGGAGCCAGAAGCCCAGAACAAAGTGGATCAGATGCAGATGATGCTCGATCTAGCTTGTTTTTTTTTTCCGGCCCCTTGTTGGTTTTAATTTAAGCTCTCTGTCTTCGTCCGATCGGATCCAATCCTTTTTTGTGTGTGACGGATATTTTGCTCCATGGAAGGGGAGATCACCTGGTGTGTGTCTATATAAGGCCGGGAGGAAAGAGGAGGCTGTGCGTCAGTGAGTGCCAGCGTGGGGGTGTTGCGACGCGCTTAAGGGCCGGCCCATCGAGCAGGTTTACTGATTTTTAGCAGAAGGATTTTGATTATTGGAGGAGTGAGCTCGCCACGCCAATGTAGCTTAGCACGTCTACCCACCTCACAGCATGGCCTTGCATGCATACACCATCACAGTGAAGCTCCATGGCTGGCTACACACTCGATGAGACCGTACGTGTTCCAAATGGTCCAAGCGTTGGCATCATCATCCGTTGCCATGCATGCAGCAATGGCCCAAACAATGCAAATGATCTCATCTGCCCTACTCCACGTACGCATGGGGCCTGGAGCACCGAGCAGCAGCAACGGAGGCAAAAGGCTGCGGACCGCGGCGCTGCCCCGCGTTTAAGAGCAAGTTTAATAGATACAGGCATCTTTCAGTCTTTTTACAACTTATTTATATAGTTGTTACTTTTTTATAATTAATACATAACTTACATGTCTCTTTTATAATTTTTTTTGATTCTTGTGCCCAAACTGACTGTAAATTTATAACCCACCTCTCTTCTCTCCTCTCCTCTCCTCTTTCCTCCACCTCAGCATTCAGTCCTCTTGTAGCCTACTATAATACTTGGAGCATCCAGGCTCTCTCCCCGCTCTCCTCCCTCCACGTGTAGTAGGTGACAGGACTCTGTTGTCGCTTGTGGCGTACGGATCCACTGCGTCCACATGTGGTGTGGCCTCCCGTGCCCCCTCCTGCCCTCGTTGTTTGGTTCAATGCTCCTGCCACAGCCCAAGGGCCCACGGGCCACGGCACACTCGTCTAGGTATTTAAAGCGGCAGCCTACGAGCACGCATATAAGCTTAATTTTGCGGGTTGTCGTTTGAACTCGCAAAAAATAAGCCTATATGTGAATTCATGGGCTAGCACACTTGCATCCCTACACTCATCCCTCATCCATCTACTATGGTTTTTATTAGATGCAACACTTATTACGTGTACTTTTAGTGAAGGAATCATGGGAAGTTTTCTGGCGTCTTTCGAAACTAGATGGTGCCCCGCGCTTCGCTGCGGGGTGCCGGTTCTCTCAGTAACCGTATACAATTATTTATTGTCATACAATTATGAGTCCGATAGAGCTGAATCGGGACGGTTCTGGAGGCAGCAACACACAAGGACAGTCGAATCAGAACACCTAGCCACATTTTGCTACTGTATTACTGTAGTTTATCAGTGATTAGAAACCCATGAACCTATTGTATGATTGTGCGGCTCAAAATCTGAATGATTTCTATGATAAGGTGAGATGCATCAACCGTACCTTTTGTTGCTGCAAAGCCATGTGCTAAGCTTGTGAGAAATCGAAGGGCGACAATAACTAACAAAATTTACATGAAAAGTAAAATGATCTAAGTAGCACCACCTCTATCTCTGTCCACAAAAGAGGTATGTACATAGCTTTTTACTACATATTAGTAGGTGTTTAACAAAAACCATGTATGAAAAAATCGAGAGCAAGGCGAGTAGGTCTAGGTGTTTGAAATACCCCCACAAATTAAAGATTGCAGTCTATAATGCTCTTAGCGCTCCACACATGATTGAGCTATATATCATATAAAAAAAACTTTGTAAAGCAAAAACTCCGTCCTTTTTAATATGAAACGAGCGGTTTTATAGATGATTTCTTGTGCTATGAAAATCGTGTCAGTTTTTTTCATTGAGACTGCACTAATCTCACACAATTAGGCGTAGCGACACAAGGGGAGAAAAACGAAACTAGCAGGGGGCAGGACAAGAAGCGCAGCAGACTGGGCTACGGAGTTGGGTGGGCGCAAGAGTGGTCGGGGGATGCCGCAGCAGCAGCTGGTGGCCTCCAGCCCGCTGAAAGCGAAGGAGCGTACGGGCCACGGCCGTCTAGTCTAGGCGTTCGTTGGTGCGCGAGCTTACTGTTTCGACGTGGCGCTGTTATCCAGAGGCCGGAGCCCTCACATCCCATTGGCAGTTTGGCACAAATGCCGCTCGGAATCTTTGAACCCGGTTCTTTTTCTTATTTTTTTTTGGCCTTTGTCACACCACACAAGCAAATTGGACGGATCACTAAACTGTTGTTACAGAGGCTCATGTCCTACTAACCTTTCCAAATACATACTCCTATACAGTAGGAGTCATATCCACAGATGCGCACACGTGACACACAACGTCTTCCATTAATCGATCCTGGCCACAACAATGGTAAGGCTTACGAGTGTCGGCGAAGATCGAAGGTGCGTTGCAGCACAATTCATTCACATGCTCCAATTTACTCATTCATGTTACATTCTATATAAAACATTAATGTGCTTACTGAAAGCTCCTGTACGCAACTAAGCACAGAATGTAAACACACGATGTCAATCAATAACCACATACACACGCACTCGTACACACTGGCACACATTTGTTGGTATTTTGGCCCAAACAGTACACTCAATAAGGCTCAACAGAGCAAGTACCCAGCACACTATTTCGAGCATGACCCAAACTAACCTGTTAGTCGTTACATCCCCCCCCCCCCCCCCCCCCCCCCCCCCCCCCCACCACCAAAAAAATGTACACTCTGAAGAAAGGAAACGTGACCTTCACATTCCAGATAAGTCCAGTGGAAAGGGAAGAACGCCAGGATTATGGCCTCTTCAACAAACTCCAGAAATCAAAAAAGAAGAAATGAAAACAAACAATGCACAGTTTCGTTCATTCAATGAGCCGACAAACTGATGAAAACATGTTACAAACACCACACAAGGACCAACATCTAAGAAGAAATATTGAATGGTCACAGGCTGACCCAGCAAGAAGACGTGGGAAATTAATTTGACTGGGTTTTGCTTTGATAATAAGGGCAATAAAAATATCACTAGGTTGTTCCATTAGAAAGATTTGATTCTCGTAGTGCAGATTGTAGAACGCCCAGCGGCTGCTTCTGTAGCTGCTCAGTTTGACTCCCTCTGAATACAAATACAGCTTGCCCTGTAAAGGGTTTTGCAAAGAAAAGAGAAAATGTTAGTGCTTGAAATTATCTTTTTCCAAGAGACTAGCATTTCTTGTTACAAAGATATTAGCATAATAGCATGTAACAAAACCAGACCTGTTCCTCAGCTTTTCTCACAGAAATCTTCCTGGTGGCCATCATTCTTCCATTCAGTTTCATCATCTGCTTCTCCCGTGGCATCATTCTCAGCATCGCTTTCACTAGCTGTTTCCCACTCAGAGTCATCAGCCTCTTGACCAAACGCATCGCTAGCATCTCCTTCACAATGGACACCCCCATGCTTCAGAGCTGCTTCCCTGAACAGCCAAGCTGCACGCATCTGCTTCTTCACCAATCTCTCAGCATAATCAGGAACTTTGTTTTGCTTCAGAGATAAGTCAGGATCATTTGACTGAGAACACTCGTTTATGAAAAGGATTGCATCCAACAAGCTCTCTTTTGCAAAACCAAGCATATCATATGCTTGAGCTCTTCTCCACAAACTCTTGGCATGACGATTCACAGGACTATGAAGGCACAATGCTCGAGTAGCATCGCTTATGGCAGCCAATGGTTGCTGCAGGAGAAGGTAACACTGAGCTCGATTGCTGTAAAGAACCACCCGCTCTTTCTTAGATTTCATTGGACATAGCACAAGTGCTTCAGAGTATTTCTCTGCAGCTCCTGCAATGTTCCCTGAAGAGAACAGTGAATTGCCTTCCAACTTGACAACCAATGCTGCAGCTTGTTTTATATGAAGATCCTCCTTTGGCATACTCTTTTCCAATTTCAAACTTTGCTTGGATCTCAAAAGGTCATCAATTTCTGCTTTGGTCTGAGCACTGATTGCACCACGTGAATTCCCACTCTGTTGCATACATTCTTGGAGGACTGCAACAATTGTGTCACCGAGCTTTTTATAATCACCCAGTGTTGAGATATCTGCTAAATCTATTAGTGTGGGCGCAACTTTATCTATAACCTGAACAAAGGGAGGGGAAAAAAAGTGAATAGAGCTAATAAAACTACATTTAACAGATAGCACCAACAGAATTGGGATTGAATAAAGAAAAAAAGTATGCATTTTAGCACAATGCTATTTCAGGAAACCATTGCATAACTACTCCTGAAACATCCAAGTACGAGGAATTAATTATCCCGACCTAGCGTTTAAAAGATTGGATTAATATTCTCATTTACTGCTTATGAGGAACTCTGTTATTTTTATTTTGTTGTAGTCATTATTTCTAAGCTGCTGTGCATATTTCATGCCTTAGGCCTTAAACATAACCAATTTGAGCAAGCAAAGTGTATCTCACAAGATCTTACCTTTTGACAAGTACTTGTATCCTGCACTAACCAGATTAGACAATCAACTGCCATGTATTGCCAGTCATCTGAAGAACGAGCAATGTTACATAAAGCATCAATAGTACCAGGAATGTTAGCAACATGACCTCGGCCAACTTTGCTTTGACAGATTGTTCTTAGCAAACCAACACCAGCAGGCGAGTTCTCATTTACAAGTCCACCCCACATTCCAGGTAACTTGACAAGAAAATCAGGCTTGCAAATATCATGGAGGAATTCAGGCTTAAATGCAAAGCAGTTAATGAGCTGCAAAGACCAGCACTGCAGTTGACTTGCCCATTCCTCAGCTTTGCGGGATTCCATTTCCACACCACCCATGCCACGAGTAAGAAGGTCGCAGTGGTAGCCAAGTCTTCGATCCGCAAATTGGTAAAAGTGAGAGTACACAATCTCTAGGGAGCTCGAAGCAAGTTGAATGGCAAGTTCAAGTACTTCCCCATGATCGGCAACTGCAGGAAATGTACTAGGATATGTAGCCAAATGCCCCAAAGCTCTAACGGCAACTCTTTGCTCGACCCACGTCAGCCTACCTCTTAACAGTTCGACTAATGGAGGTATTACACCAGCACGAACAGCGCGCTCTGCAAACTCCTCCATATTCATTGTGTACGATCCAATTATGTGAGCTGCATAATATGGGATGTAAATATTCTGATCATGTGCAAGCCAACGCCTGTTTTTCAACCCTTTCCATATAAGAGCTGCCATGCATTCAAATATGCCCAAGTTGATGAACTCAGGATCATTTGGGTGAGCCATCGCAGTGTTCCAGAGACCACTAATAGGGAGAACTTGACCATCGTCATCTTGGGCAGGAAGTTCCCTAAAGAACTTTAGCACACTTGCTCTTCGTTTACTAGGGTTTGCCTCCTTCATAACACAAAAGAAACATCCTGGATAAGGGCAATCAGATTGTATCTTATCCATTATGGGAGGAGAGCCAATCGATTCTAGAAGCTTCTTTAATCAGAACCTCAATGATCACACTTCAAACTGCAGCAGAACAAACCATGAGTAAATTATACACAGAATTCTTCAATGAACAAGTTAAAGGACTACTGGACGTATTGTCAATGTAAGAACCAATGTTTTAAATAGCGAGCTAAGGCCAAGGTGTTTAGCGTTTTATAAACCGTAATTAGCGGACTTTAGCGGCAAAATTGTGCATGAATGCAAATAGCGTCACAATTTTTTTCAAGCTATTTCGGGCTATACCAGCAAAAATAACGGGCTATTTTTTTCCTTGGTAAGAACAATAAGCAAACAATTATGCCATTTGATATATTGTATTATTCCTATAATTATCTGCTAACATGGGGAAGGCCAGACTACTGAAAAGTGGTGACTACATCTACTTGGCAACCATCGGGAAGCAAATCTTGAGCACGACAAGCAACTTCAGGAAAACAAGGCAAGGTTCTAGAGTGGTGAGACTTCAATGACTGAATGACCATGCCAAATTACAAAAAAAGAAGAAGAAAGGAATATGAATATATCACGAGAGATGATAATAAGATGTCTAATTAATTAAATTATTTAGACCATCTTCAGTGATGACGATAGTGAATAGATCGACACTAACTTGTGTCCAGTTTACCTACTGTATGAATAGTGACTTAAATAAGTAGGAATTTTCAAAATAAAATCTTCGAGTATATGCATTTGTAGAAAGCAACATAACCTAAACAGAAATTAGAAATTCAACTAGTTCACTAGGTTTTGTTGGATTTAGGAGCATGGAAAATGGGAAATGCATTCAACAGTGGCGGACCCAGGATTTGAAACCAGGGCAGTCCTAGTCAAAACATTTCATGTGTAATACTATAAAATCCAAAGAAAAGTTTGATAAACATGGATATAAATTAACCAAATTACGATAATACATTTAACAGGTATGATATGACTGATATTTTCCGTTGCATATTGGATGCTTTTATGATGGTCTACATTTAGAAGAATATCATATGCAACATTGTCTGTTTGCTTACCACTCTTTGACAATTCCTTTTTGGACCATTTGTTGTAGTTTAGCATGAACTAGAAACCGTCAACTTTTTCAGTCTTTTACTACTACAGGCTACAGAAAGGCTACAAAAATAAGTGGATGCTGCTTTTCCAGTAGAAAACAAGTCATGGATCGGTGCAAAATGCATCTTGGTGATGCTTTCAGTTGCCATATGCTGTTTTCAGCAATAGTGAAACACTGAAACTAATTCGCAGTATCTCATTCTAAGAGTTGATTGTGACTATAGTTTGGTGTGGGAAGCAATTGGTGGTGACTTCAAATGACATTGCTCGATAAATGACACCCACACATATACCCCATGTCAGAAAAACTTTGCATGAACAGATCTGGGAATTGGGAACAGAAGCTGACCAGTTCAGTCACCTGACCACCGGCCAACGGGGAGGGGGGGGGGGGGGGGGGGGGGGGGGGGGGGGCGGGCAGGGCCAGCCGTGGCCCGTGGGGCAGCGCACACTGAACAGCCGCGGCCAGCCGGCCGCCGTGGGCGCTTGCGGGTAGCGGCTTAACGCTCCCGGTGTGGCCGTCGGCAGACTGGCGGAGGCGCGGAGCCGGCGAGGCCGCGGGCGTGGGGCAGGCAAGGGTGGATGGCGGTGTGGGGCTGGCTGCCGCGCCGGCGTCGGGTGGCTGGGCGGGGGCGGATCGCCGCGCAGTCGCGTCAGAGTCCGGGGTCGGGAGAAAATTTTTGGGCCCGGAAACTTGAACTCGCAGCTTGAAAATTCGAAAGCTGTGAGCGAGCGGCTGGAACTTGCAGCTACGTAGAGGGGGACACGAAGAGGAGCTCCTAATCGGATAGCTGGGGAGGGGTTTCAAGCTGGAGATTTGAAAATCGAGGCGGCAACCTGAACCTCAGGAGCTACCAATCTGACCTCTGCACAGCGAAATGGGCACCTTACCAGCGCATTCCAACGCGGCGGGACGCCGCAGTACGGCAATGGCGACGGTCGGCGCCGCCAGCCCCGGGCAGGGCACACGCTCGGTGCGGCGCGGTGGTGGCAGTGAGGGGGCGGCGGCCAGGCTAGGGTTTGGCGAGGGGGCGCGCGGATGCCGGAGGGGCAGCAGCGGGCCGTGGGTGCTGGGGAGGAGAGCTGTGATGAGGGAGATGGGCGAACCCGGCGGATCTCCTACACGACGACGACAGCGGCGGGGAGTCGCGCGCGCGCGTGCGGTTTGGGGAGCGGCGGAGGAGGCGGGGGGAAGGGGCGATGATGGCGACGGAGTCCTCCCAGAGTCCCAGGTCCCCCACTAGGTCCATCTACGGCCACGATGGAGCCGCGCCGCGAGCGGGCCAGGGGGTCGACCCGTCGGGTCCAGTCCAGCCATGTGACGAGTGACGCCCACCCGACTCACCACCGGTGTCGCGCGGTCCCCGTCACGCTGCTCCCGTGCGTTGCACCCGCGGCGAGCCGCCGACAGGCGCTGACGGGACCGCGACGCAGCGGCAGGCCGGCCGGCATGCGGGTCCATCTCCATCCCGTCCCGTCAAACCAAATCATGGCGCCCGAAACGGCCAAGGGCCCGCCCCAGCTATCTCTCGAGCCCACGACGGGTGCAAACTACCCAAAGTTTTCTCTGTCATTGTATTTTTCATGTATTGTTAGTTTAATACTTGAATTTCATCACTTTATTAAAATATAATTCCTCCTTTTTAAATAAATGTCTGTAATATATTATTCTTTATAAATTGTTGTTTGAATTCTATACAATTATTGTTCGAAATTGCGTATAATAAATTGCTACTGAAATTTTGTCTAGTTTGTTGAATTCTGTAAATTTGGACATATTGGATAATACCTGAAATTGAATCTGAATTATCGGGTACCCAAAATTATATATAGTATTTTTTAAAAGTTAATATTAGATAACAATTTTCGTTAATCGAATTTTGAATTTACTGTCGGGTGGTGGGTCCAGCTATCTCTTGAGCACACGATGGGTGGTGGGTCCTCTTTTTTTTGAGGGTTTTTCCGCTGTGCCATTATGAAAATTGGTCAATTCCTCTATATCCCTGAAAGATTGATTCGTACCTCTGTGTCAGCGTGTTTTTCTTCTTTTCCCTCTGAACCATTCCGTGTCTTCTCCGTTTGGCAGCTCTGACACGTGGGACCAGCCTGTAAGATGACATTTTTGCCCTCACTCTCACAGGCTGACGAGGGACTACGCGCACGCGGCTCTCCACGAAATCGAGCTGCGAGGGTGAGCGAGGGCGGCGACGCTCTGGGTCGCTTGCTGCCGCCGGCCAACTCCGCGTGCGTCTGCGGCACGGCCGACACCCAGCTGGCCCGCTCGTCTGCGACGCCGGCGAGCACCTGCTCCCGGCCAGCCCACGGCGTACCCGCCCGTTGCGCGCCAAGCCAGCCCGCCGGCGCCAAGCGCGGTACCTGCAGACCGGCGCGCAGTGGCGGCAAATCAGGCAAGCAGCTGAGGGCGGTTCGCGGCGTCACCACTTCAGCGGGCGACCGCGGCAAGCGATTGCGTCAGGCAACTGGCGGCGACGCGGGTCCAGGCACTTACCTGCTGTTCGGTACCTGTTCGACGGATTGCGGCTGCAGGAGAACCTGGTTCCCAGGTACGTCTTGTTGCAGAAGTTCTAGATTGTGAAGTAGCGTGAGGTTGTAGAAGCGTGGGGAAGATTAGCCACCTGATGGTACACTGCTTAGAAGCTAAGCCTGCTAAGCTTTGTACGTCAATGGCAAAACAAATAGGATCCAAAAGTAGCTCAGTGGTGTCAGGAAGTCTTAAACGGCGTCACTCTGCATCCTATCTTTGTAATGTTCTTCTGGACTCGACAATTAACCCGGCCAAGGACCCAGTGCGCTCTGGGTTCACACCGATCCTTGATCGGCCTGTGGGGAGCCAGTATGGTGGTACAGTGATCAGTTTTAGTGAGAAGATGCTTAAGATGAGAGCAAGGCGTGCAGTGACTAAGATTTCGCAGAGACGGGTTTCCCTTGGTGGGTTTGGGGCAGAACTAGAGAAAGAGAGGTGCCTGGATGGGATCAGCTTCAAGTGTAAGATTGTCGATTTTGGGAATGCCTATTGGGCCGATCAGCAGCTCGCTGGTGAAATACAGACAAGGTGGTACATGTTCTCTATATACTACTGTGGTATTTAACACTCGCTGGTGAAATACAGATTTTGGGAATGCCTGTTGGGCCGTACATGTTCAAAATACTACTGTGGTATTTAACACTCCTTGCACTTATTTCAGTCATTTAAAAAATTGCACTGACACAAATATATGTAGATAGTGGGGCTGGGGCACTTCCAAAATTAAAACAATTTGTTAGAGGATATGGTGTCCAATAAAACATTTTAACAAAATAGATATAAAATTATATAAGTACCCAAAAAATATACTATAAAATCTTCTCTTCTCTATATGATAAGAAATATACTACAATAAAAAATTGTTTTGCACTGAAATGATTATTTTGTCCCTCTTCGTAAATAGAAAAAAGTTAATTTTTTTATATATTTATAGGACACTAATTTTTTTGGAAAAGTCATAGAATACGTACATCACCAAATCATGACTATGCAAAATTTTTTGGCAACTTTGCCTTTGGCGTCAACCAGCCAGCCCTTTCCCGCCAAAGCGCTAGAGCCCTGCAAATGGCATGAAGGGAAAGATCAAAATCACTTTGCCTCTCCAGACTAAGGGCAGTGACGTCTTTTTGCACAGCCGTTTGACACCGTTAGAAGCAATTTTAGACGGAATGGTTCAGAGGAAAAAGAAGAAAAACACGCTGGCACAGAGGTGCGAATCAATCTTTCAGGGGCACAGAGGAATTAACCAACTTTCATAATGGCACAGCGGGAAAACCCTATCTTTTTTTTTGGCGTACTCTCCACATGGTGCAAACAGTAGTAATTTACTGCCGTGCTGATCCTGCATTTCAAGTCTACAGTACAGTACACACCAGCGAGAGCATCTTCAAAAATTTTCAAAAACACACTCCTAATCTAATCTTAGGGCCTGTTTAGATTACCTTCAAAATTCCAAAATTTTACATGATTGTCCGTCACATCATCAAATATTTAAACACATACATGAAGCATTAAACATAGGTAAAAAATAATTAATTATATAGTTTGTTTGTAATTTGCGACATAAATTTTTTGGGCCTATCCATGATTGGATAATAATTGCCAAATACAAACTGTAGTGTCATAATTCCAAATTTTTTTGATCTAAACAAGGACTTAACTTTTTTTTTGGTAGAAATTAAAATAAACCTCTAAAACTTCTTACCCCAACTCACAATCTTTTTCACATTTAGAAGAAAAAAACATACACATGCAGACACAAACTTGACATAGAGGTTCCCCCAACTTCTTGAGGGGCATTTTGCCGTCCCAAGCCACCAATGGCTGAGCACCTGCCTAGGCAAAATACCCGACATCCATTACCTAAACACTAATTACCCGAACCCATACTCGAACTACCCGAGCCTAAGGCAACTGATTCTAAACTCATATAGTGATTTTGATTATCTGAAATTACTTTGGGTAATTTGGATACTATCCTCCAATACCCAAACTACCTGAACTATCCAAAGTTTTGTCTATATCATTGTATTTTTCATGTGTTGTTAGTTGAATACTTGAATTCATAAAATATAATTCTCTCTCTTTGAACAAATGATTGAAATATATTATTCTCTATAAATTGTTGTTCAAATTTTATACAATTGTAGTTAAAATTGTGTATAATAAATTGCTACTAAAATTTTGTCTAGTTTGCTGAATTTTGTAAATTTAGGTATATTAGATAATACCCGAACCCGGATCCAAATTATCGGGTACCCGAAATTGCGGGTAGTATTTTTTTTGAAGTTAATATTGGATAACAGTTTTCGTTAACTGAATTTTGAATTACTGCAAGCGCCCACATCTGGCTAGCGTGGCTGTGGCCTGTGGTCTGTCGGTGCCTACTGATCTGGAGATGGAGGAAAGAATGTCACTCGCTTCTGATTGAAGTCGGGTTGCAGCTACAAAGCCTATCCGTTCGGCATGCATGGTCTAGCTCGTCTAGGAGGCTGCCTGCAGCTGGTGCTAGCTGCAAGTTTAGCTATTGTAGCTTTAGGTTCAGCCATAGCACAACTAATATAGCTAGCTTGCCAAACATCGCAAGGGCGCGTGAGAAAAAAGTGAAGAGAAAAGTCAAGATTTTCAGTGTGATAAATATATAAAAGAAAAAATGAAAGCAAATAAATGACCACCGTGATCTGAAAATAATCCGAGGTTTATGGTGCAAAATTACCTTCTAATTCTAAGATCTATTGGAGTTGAAAATAGTTAGGGAAAGAAGGCAAATATGAAATATACTTGTATGTTTTGGCCCTGTTTGGATCCTCCTCTCTAAACTTTAGAGCTAAAGCTCCAAACAGGTGGTCTAAAATTAGCTGTAAACTTTAGCCCACCTCACATTAGAGCTTTAGAGATAAAAAGTGAACTAAAGTGCTCTAAAGCTTAGAGGTAGGGATCCAAACATGCCTTATTGACTTATTATTAGACTTGGAAAACTCGTATATCTGCTCATTATATATTTTTTTTGAACAATCAGAATGCTATAACAGAAAGGACGATCGATTTGCGCATGGATCGTCGGGCGAGTGCCTGAGTGCGAGTTGAGTAGGCAACCCAAGTTTGGCGCTAATTCTGATTTGAATCCCGTGCTGTCCTGTGTCCTCCGCTGCGTTGCGGCCGTGCAACTCTGCAATGGCAACAAGGCGGGCAGGTTTCCGCGCGACAATGTGGGTAAAGCCGCGTATAGGGCGGTGTAAACAAAGGACGAGTAGCATAAAACTCCAGGTAAATTACGGGCCACCTTCGTCCTTATGTGATCCCCTGCTTTTTGGTTTTGGCACTTCCTGCTTGGTTGGTTAGTGTCTGTGGGATGCATGGGATGCCACCACTGTACGCTGTGCGCGCTATTATTGATTCAACTGTTTTTTTTTTCAGACGATTGATTCTTTCTTGAAATGATTCAGATGTTAACACAAGTACGCAACACTTCCATCGATGATTCAGAATAGTAATAATGGGGCTGAAAAAAAAACGATTCTCAGATCCATGCTAATGTGTGGTTACATTGACATGCAGTCAACAGGAAGGGGAGATAATTAGATAAACATCTAGCATGGATTTTTTTATTCTTGTACAATCCAATGGCGCACAGACGAATGGTCACATTCACGCACTGTCTGCAACTCGGACATCAAAAGCATTTCTTCTGCATAGAAAACATTGTTGTGTTCATTATTTGGGCCTGAGTCTTCAACTTTAACCTTCACCTCAACGACCTGTAATGGAAAGAGAAGCCATTTAGAGTAGAGCTGTGAGGTGTAGTTGATGGTGTCAATTTAGATTGCGGGACTTTGAAATGGAACTTTTGATTATAAACGGGATTAAACCTTTCAGACAAGGGTCATAATGGCATACCTGATTATAAGGCTCATTACTCATTAGGTTTGCAGTCAACTGCCATGTTGATACGGGCAACAAAGAAATGTTTATGAACTGGTGCATACAAGCCAGGGGCAATAGTTGTGCCATATTTTCGTTGTTCCCCAGGCATTGGAGCTCCCAAGCTAAGAATTCCGATAAGCTTTACCTCTGCTTCTACCTTATACCATCCTTTAACCAGAAATATAGGGAATAACACTAATATAGAATTTATTTTGTATAGCACTTGGGTTTTATTAACCGTGGCGGTTAAACACAGAAACCGCCACGGTTAATGTCGGGATTAACCATGACAGACATTTTTCATTAACGGAGGCGGTTACATACAACCGCCTCGCAAAATCGATTTACCGAGACGGTCACACTATAAGGTCCGCCACGGAAAAAAGGCCGAGGCCCGATATTGTTTTGAGTATAAATATAGAAAGTTAGAGTTTTCAATCACTTAGGGTTTCTCTCCTCCACTCTCTCCCTCACTCAGCCGTCAGCTGCTCCCTCTCTCTCTCAGCAGCATCCCTCCATCTCTCTCCCTCTCTCCCTCCATCCCCCACCCTCTCCAATGGCGGGCGAGCGGCGCAAGGCCGAGCTCGGGCGGCGCGGCCGCTGCCGCACGTGGGCGGATCCAGGTCCGGCGAGCTCCCCGACGGCGGCGGATCTGGGCCTACGGGTCTGGATCTGGGCTTTTTTATGTTTTTTTCGATTAACCGTGACGGTTTTTCCAACCGCCACGGTTAATGGTCCTATTAACCGTGACCATTGATCCGTGGCGGTTGGAATAACCGTCATGGTTAATCGATTTTTGACCGCCACAAAAAATAGATTCTGTAGTAGTGTAAGTATGGAGATAGATAAAGTACAATGCACTGCATAGCTGAAGTTAGATCCAAGCTTTTCATCAATCAAGAACAATTCAGAATTGGTTTAACTTGGCAGGTGCTACCAGAAAATATTAAGCTAACACTCACCTGATAAAAGGGCTAATAAAATCCATATCATACTTAGCAACTGTGCATGTGAATGATACAGTAAGTCAGGTCCTCATGTACAAAAAACACAAATTTCAATGGTCTCTACACCACCAGTAAAATTTGTGAAGTGTGCGTCAAAGTACTTAATAAATCCTAAACAGTCACATCCATACAGATCAATAACGGACCACAGTTTGATTACAGAAAGAACATACTTTTTTTTTTTGAAGAAACAGAAATAATATAGTTAGACTACAGAATAAACATACTAGGCGCCTAGGTGGCATATCTAGGCATCGAGTGCAAACCACATTTTAGATGCAAACCATCATCTTGTCCAGTTCAAAACCAAATTTCAAGTTCAAAAGTTCCAGTGGGAACTTGACAAGATAGTTCTTAGAGCAGTTGATGACACAATGCAATTTCAGTTTCAAACTCAATTTATGTCATTAGAAACAAAAAGTGCAGGTGTTCCTGGAAAATACCAACTATTGACCCTTTTTGTTTATCCTAACAGAGATCAAGTTTTATTCCTGGGAATTCGGGAACGTGCACCTAGTGCAGTGGTAGGGAAAGCATAAGTGCAACCTACGGGTTGGGAGTTCAAATCCTCGTTCTCACAAAAAAAAAGCCACTCCTTGTGCTATTTTTAGTGAAATATGTGGTCCACTAGCAGTTGCAGCATAATAGGTGGCACGCAGCTGCGTCCTCACCGTTAGTGGCACGACCTGAGTAGAATCTTGTACCTTTCCGTCAATGCCTCGAGGTAGGGGGTCCGTAGCCTTTTCTCGATTATGCAGAAGAGAATCTTCTACCTTTCCGTCAATGCCTCGGAGTAGGTCTTACCCTGGTCGAGTTTTTTTTTTATTTCTAGAAATTCAATGCTATAGAAACAGTTTGGACAACCAAAAAAAATCTTCAAACACTACTTTAACCACTAATTTGCGTCACATTTTTTTCTAAAAGCTATGAAATATAATATCCAGCCATTAATAACAGAGACATTGTTACTAGTTACTTAAGCCAATTGGACCTGCATGCATTATGAAAGGAGACTTCTTCTTTTTGGCTACAGAAAGTGCATTACACAAGGCCTGCCTCAGTTATTACTGAAATTGCAAGTTCACTTAACATCCAACACGCTAACCAGGATGATTTTTGCATGATTTCACCTAAGAAGTTTCTTGCATAGTTACACTAGAGAAGCCAGAAAAACAAAATGACAGTTTATAATACAAAAAACAAACACTAGACCTTCTTAAGAGAGTCTGCATTTTTTCCTAACCCATCTTCTCCAGCATCAAATGCATTCTTCTGATAATGTGGTTCAATTGGATCTCCATAAGGAACAACCATTTCAACGAAACTCAACCTGCGAGCAATAGGTCTACGTCCACGGTTCCCATCAATGTACGCAACAGAATGAATAACTACCTCTTCCTTGAGGGGTGAAACCAGTATGGAAATTCCACTGCAAGATACACACATAGAGTAAATTTCAAGACCAGATCTAATTTAATATTGGATCAACAAATGCATCAACGCTGGACAAGTATTTTACTTTCTGCCATTCCACAAAATAGCCATTGACCTAGAAACTTGGGCCTTCAGATTGATTGATAATAAGAGGTTTCACATCACTTCGATCAACATCACCCCGTGTTTCCCTAGGAGTGTAGTTTCTCAAATGATCTGGTGGGGCTAGAGGCAATAACTTTTTTTATGAAACTGGAAGAGGCAATAACTTTTGATCTTCAAACTCTATCACAACATTGTTCTGCATATCAACAACAACATTGATCCTTGCTTCAATGGGACGTGCATAGCCATTCTCCATAGTTCTATTCACTTTCAGTTCTAAAAAGATAAGAGGTTTGCTGATCCTTCGATTTGGAGAATCAGCATCACTGTAGTAGCCTGCACACCTGTTATTTTTAGAAGCAAAGATCATGTTTAAGTGAGATTATATTGCAACAAGAGCCAAACAATAGTATCTTAGAGAGTATTTAATTACACAAATTATTTATATCTAGGCTTACCATGCATCCACCATGACAAGATCCATATCGTCTATGCCTCTTTTCTCCATTGCTTCAACAAAAGGGGTAACTTTTTACAGTAGCTTCACATTCAACATATTCCATATCATCCTGAAATACACACAAACACTATTAAACTAGTGTCACTATGTTAAAAAAAACTATCAAACTAGGTCTTGAAAAAACACAAGCACTATCAAATTTGAACCAAGCACTCAATTTAATTAGTAGACGGTGAAAGGATCTAGATACCCAAGAGGGGGGGTGAATTGGGCTTCTTTTAAATTTCTAAAGCAATATTAAAACCTATTAATGCCAATCACCCCCTAGTGCCTACCGCAATGTGTATCCTAACTAGAAAGCAATAGCAAGCCAAGGAATTGAAAAACAACCTAAGCAATTCTATGTAGGGTTATGGGGTTGCTACGCTAGCCGAAAAACAAAATTTTCTACCCATAAACCAGGAACTAGTGCTAGTTATAGATCACGTGGTTACCACTAGACGCGCAGGTGCAGCGGAAGCGACTTGATGTAGTCGTGCGCGTCGCAGCAGTGTCGTGCAGTTGCGAGGTCGTCCGTCTCAACGTTTCTTACTCGCGGTTCGTCCTTGTGCTCCAAATGCAGCACCTCCGAGGAATCCCACATGTGCAGGGAAGAAGCGTCACGTCTCTGGACTGCTAGGTCCGCGAGGAGTACTAGGCGTGAGCGTGGGGAGGGCGACGGCGGCTGCCAAAGGACGTAAGATCAAATCGCCCCGCGCCACCCTTGCTTATATAGGCGTCCTAACGAGCTCCCACGTTGGAGGCCCATTAGTAACCCTAAACCTAGTCTAATTCGGGTCCAACCCGAATTAGGCTTCCAACCTCTTAAGCGTGCGACCCTATGGGCTCACGCACACATAGACATGGTCCAAGTACTCTTACTCGACCAATAGTTGATAGCGGCCTCTAGCAAGGCGTGTCAACTCCTATGTATACGCTACGATCATATCAGACGAACCACCACATTACAATATACATGTTATTCCTTTGCCTCATGATATTTGGTTCAACTCGTGGGTTAACACTTAACCCAAGCACGACCATGCATTTCATGATCTAATCATTTGAGTGATCCAGTGATATCTCTCTCTCATGGAGAGTGACAAATTCCATCTTGATTGACTATGTCTCACAGCATGTTTCCTGACAAACCCGAAAGTCACCTTTATAACTACCCAGTCACGGAGTAGCGTTTGGTAGTCCCAAGGTAGGTCGTTTCACATCTTGAGTACATATGACAATCTCAGGTCTAAGGACATAACATACATGATGTGTATAGAGACAATCTCATGTCGGGTCTGTCCAGCACCATGTTCTACATGTGCCCACATTATTAGTTCGACATCTCCATGTCCATGTGAAAGTGCATGTTTGGTTTTGGTAATTGAGTGACAACTTAGGTGGACTAATATGTGTTTAATGTGAGACATACAGGTGATTTAGTCCTTTGTGAGTATTCCAAAATGAGTATTCATGCATGTGTGCAAAGCTTGATTCAAACCTTTGTGAGCACACATGTAAGGGGAACTATCACTACCAAGTCGGATTTTGTGGCATTTATCCAAATCTTGGTATAGAGCTTAAATGTTGGATAAATGACATAATGTTCAAAAAGATCTTAATTTCCATATCTTTGTATAGTTGTCATCAATTACCAAAAAGGGGGAGATTGAAAGTGCATGTTTGGTTTTGGTAATTGAGTGACAACTTAGGTGGACTAATATGTGTTTAATGTGAGACACACATGTGATTTAGTCCTTAGGTACACAAGTGTGAGCAACCAATAAAGTCATGGAGAGATGGCTTGTGCATATTGATGGTGCTCAACTTGATGATGAAGGAGCTCATTGCATATGAAACATGACATGGAGTCATGTGACAAGGTGGAGAAGGTCAAGGCATGACTTAGTTTGATGGACCGGTTGCAAGCGTGAAGAGCAAGTTGGAGGCTTGAAGCGTTTGACCGCGTGGCGGGAGGCTTGAGCAAGACTTGGCACCGATGGACGAAAGGCAACGGTGAAGGGAAAGTGAAGTCAAGATCGATGAACCAATATGTCACGTGATGATATAAAGTGGATCATATCATTTGTGATAAGTTGGTGCATGGGTTGCATCAACATTGGAGAAGGAGATGAAAAGGAATGCACAAGGCAAAGGTATAACTTAGAGCATTTCATTTCACCGGTCATAGTTGTTTATAGAAGTGTTTGACCGGGTTGAGTTATAGGAAAAGCCGTACTATCAAGAGGGATGCATAGTAGACTAGCTTGATGAGGATAAGAGTGCTCATGTCATAAGTCTTTATGCGTTCGAGAGATACCTTGCACTCACGGGCACTTAGAAGATGTGTTTCTGCCAGGGTGCAAAGGCTTAGCTGGGTGCTGAAGTTGTGCTGAAAAATGAACTACCGGTAGTACCGGTCTGGGAGACCGGTAGTACCGGTGGAAGACCGGTAGTACCGGTAAGTCATTTCCCCGCCCAGATCTAGTGTGCTGAAAAATAAACTACCGGTAGTACCGGTAGGCAAAATTCCTGAGCGTCTCAAGTTGCGAGATTTTGAACTAGCGGTAGTACCGGTTGGCTAACTTTGTGCAACGGTCGGAAGGCTCCAACGGTCGGAAATCTTGAACCGGTAGTACCGGTGGGACACCACTGGTAGTACCGGTAGTGCATCTGGAGCTGCGGGAATAAATAGGCCGCCCCTTCCCGTGGGGCGGCCACCACCCCCATTATTCCACTCCTACACCTGAGAAAAAGGGTCCCAAGTGTCTCTCTCTCCCCCTATGCTCCTTTGCTTCAATCCATGGTGGATTTGTGAGAGAGAAGTGAGATTTGAGTGTGGAGAGGATCGATCTACGACTTGAGCATTCAATTTCCTCTTCTTGCCGGTTTACTTTGCATTTGTTACTCTTGGATTCTTGGAATCCTAGCCGGCTAGTTGTTCTTCGTGGTTGCCCATGTTGATTCATTTGTGAGGGCACCCCGAATCGTTTGTATTACCCCTTCAATCCCTAGTGGAAATCCTTAGTGGAAACCTCGGGCTAACCTTTGTGGTTGCTTGAGGGAGGCAAGGAGGTGGAAGAGACTCCGACCTTTGTGGTCACCTCAACAACGAGGAGTAGGAACTCCTTTGTGGGGGGCGAACCTCGGTATAAATATTGAGTCTCGCGTGCTTGATGTTGTGGAGATAGCTTCGACTATCCTTTGTTCTTGTGTTCTTCGTGTTCGTCCTCTTTCCCTCAAAGTTCATAGGTTGGGAAGGCCCGATCTACAAATTGGAGAGGAACCAATCCAAGCAAAGCTCAACATCATCACCCTCTACCTCAAGGAGTGTGGGGAAAAGCTCAGATCCGGATTCAAAGCTCATCTTCCTTGGATCTCAGAGCTACAGCGTGCCACCGGTAGTACCGGTCTGACTTCACCGGTAGTACCGGTCAGCCACCGGTAGTACCGGTCCTACTGCCGGTAGTACAAATCAGTGGTTTGCACTCTTTATTCACTAGCTTATACTTATTATTTCATACTTGTGCTAGTGTTTAGTGGTTGCTTTAGTAACTAGTATAGCTTGTGTATCTTGCTAGTTACCTTCTTGCTTGTGTAGCATAGAAGTAGCTCTTGAGTGACTAATTGGCTTGTGTAGCCTTGTTAGTCACATTTCTTAGCTTGTGTAGCTAAGCTTTTGACCTCTCTAGTTTGGCTTGTGTAGCCTTGCTATTGAGCATTACTAGTAAGCTTAGGCTTTGTGCGCTTTGCCTTCACTAGCATGTGTAGGAGCTCCCGGTTTGCTTAGAGTACTAGTTGCTTAGGTTTGTGTGACCTTGCAACCTAGACTTGTTAGGTGAGCTTTCTAGCCCGGCACCTTAGTAAGCTTTCTTTTGATAATTTGCTAGGTGCTAGTGTTTTAAGTAGAGGGGTGTTGCTTTGGCTAGACCGATAGTTTTAATTCCGCATTTATTTCGGTTAGCCTTTGCGATAAGTTTTTAGATACGCCTATTCACCCCCCCCCCTCTAGGCCAATTAGGTCCTTTCACCATGACTTGTGAAACATAGTCATCAACTAATAATGTGTTGATTCAATATTCATGTACATTCTAGTACAAACTTCGATCAGGGACAACTTTAGAATAACCATACAAGTAAAAGAGTTTCACAAACAATTCACATAATTGCTTATCGATACAAGTTGTCTTTAATGGATATTCATTGAACTCATAATATGTCATGGATACAAGGAAATACAATCATCTCTATGATTACCTTTAGGGCATATTCCCAACATTCTAGTAGGAAAAGAAAGAACAAGGCGGAAAGTAATGCAAGAAAGTAAAGAGCTAGGGAAAGGAATTCTTGACGCAGCGATGTTTTCCCGAGGTATCGAGGTGTCGACACACACCCCTAGTCCTCGTTGGAGCACCTCGCAAGGTATAGCTCCCCCTCTACCCGCGCAAGGGTAGAGTGCTCTCTACGAGCTGATTTTTCGCCACTCCGGCTCGGTGAATCGCCCACAACCGATCACAGAAGCTTGGAGAAGAGCCGCCGACAATCTTCCGGCGATCACTTCCTCCGAACACTACCAAACCATCTAGGTGTTGTTGAACACCAAGAGTAACAAGCACAAGACCTTCACTTGACCAACTCAAGGCTAGGAAGGTGGATGGATGCACACAAGTCACTCCTAATCACTCTAGGAGGGAAGAACAAGATGAACTCTCTCAAATCTCTCCCTCACTAGGCACTTGGCTCTACAAGAAGTCTCTCAAAGGTTCCTCAGGTGAAACAATGACCAAGAGACCTCTCAAGGACGAAGAGGGCAACTATAAAAAGTCTCCACCTTCGAAACTAGCCGTTTCTTACTTTTTTTCACTTTCTGCAAAGGCACCGGACTAGTCCGGAGGTCACACCACCGGACTAAGACAACTGGTCCGGAGCGCACTTCACAGATCAAACTTGCTGGAAAGCAGGCACCGTCGGACCACTCGCTATGGTCCGACGCCCTGGTCCGACGCTCTGGTCCGGAGCCAGGGTGCTTACTGGACTCCAAGGTCCAGCTGAGCAATGCACCACCGGACCACTCGCCTTGGTCCGGTGCCCTGGTCCGACGCAGAGGTCCGGTGCCAGGGTGCTCACTGGATCCACCATTTTCTCTGACAGGAAGCGTCGGACTAGAGGACGACCCTCCGTCGGACTAGTCCGGAGCCTCCTCTGAGGCTGGCTTCCTCTGGTAGGGACCTCCGGACCACTCGTCTATGGTCCGGTGCTCCGTTGGACAGGTGGTCCGGAGCTCTTGTCTCTGAAACTTGCCTAAGACAGGGACCGTCGGACCACTCTCTTTGGTCCAACGCCTCCTAGGCAGACTGGTCTGGAGCCTCTTTCTCCCTCTGTTTCAACTCTTTTCACTAAGTCTTCTCTAGGGGTTTTGCTCTTACCATCTCAAGGGCTATTAGCAGGGTCTCTAGGACTAGTTGTGACAAGTGTGCATACACCTACATTCCCAAATTTTCCTAGGTCAAGCTACTAACCTCATACCCCCTTTATAGTACGGTCAAAGGAAAAACAAAGTTCTAGTCTATACTTAGTGCCCTTCTCACACCTTATGACACTAAGAGCTAGCCTAGTCTTCACCTTGAAGCTTAATCCTTTCAACCGAAACGATTTCCATCTTGGGGGCGTGAATATCCATTAATCTCATTCAATAAGCATCACTTATGACCTAACTCTAATGACTTTGCCTCTGCAAAACACACGTTAGTCATAGTGACCTAGTATTGTCGTTAATCGCCTAAACACAAGGGACCAACGGGATGGTTTTTTTTACAACACATCAACATTGGAGTAAGACTAGCATTTATTGGAGTAAGACTAGCATTTAATTAGTAGATGAGATGTCAACTTTTTACAGTCCATCTGTAGATAATCGCTTCTACTCCCTTCGTTCTAAATTATAGTTCGTTTGATTTTTTTTTAACCCCAAGTTTGACCACTCGTTTTATTCAATTTTTTGAGTAAAATATCACATCTTTTGTTGTGACTTACTTATTTAATAAATGGTCTACAAAAATGATTTAAATTTGACTATATTTGCATAATTTTTTTAAATAAGATGACTAGTCAAACTTGGGGTAAAAAAAGTTAAACGAATTATAATTTGAAATGGAGGGAGTAAGTTACTGGAATTCAGACAGGCAGTAAACATTAGTGTTCCAATTGGCAAATGCTACAATTTACCGGCAATAACTTGAGATTATGGATTAATGCCCAAATTCAACCCATATCATTGCTAAATATTTTAACTCAAAATGTTAAACAATTTTAGATGGACTCCAATGATTGGGTAAACCAAACATTACTCTTCTGAGCTGAAATTCATCTTGGGCTTTCTAGCCCCCCACCGAATGGATATCTGACAAAACTCTAAACCTAATATCCGACCTAGCTATCTGGATTATATAATTGTGTATCCGATATCTGAGAGATAATGCCCTTGTATTAGTATCCAGATCTCAAAAAAGTAGCAGAAACAAATATCCTTACCGTTTACACCTCTAGTGCCTATGCACGAGGGGCTCAAATTGGTCATGGGGCTAGTAGAGCACATCTTCAGTAAACAGTCACACCTAGCTTCAAACCGAGCTTAATGGTTCAAACCTAACAAAGTCGAGCAGGAAAGTTAATTTTGTTTTTATAAGAAAAACAACAAGAATCAGAACAATCTCGAAATGAGCCACCGAACCATCTCAACGAACTTTTTTATGGAACCAGAGGGGGAATGAGATGCCTCATGGCAAACACAAACGTTGGGAAGCCAGCCTTGCACAATGCTGTACCGTTCCAGCAAATGCAGAAGATGATCTAACCAATCACGCTCATGCCGCCGTGTCTTGCTGAAATCAAGTGCTCATTTCAATCATTGATCCATGCTCTTGTTGAGTGTTTATCACATACTCCATCCATCATAAATTATAATAAATTATAAGTCATTTCAAGAATCTTGAAGAGGTAAAGCATAAAGTTTGATCAAATTTATACGATTATATAATTTAGGATGCCAAATAATAATTTTTTTTATCATATACCTATTTAATATAAAAAAATATATTTTTCTACAATTCTAGTTAACCTTGAGATGTTCCAGATTCATGAAATGAATTATAATTTGGAATGGAAGGAGTATTCCTTTTCCTCCTCCCGGCATAGTCAAGCATACGAAATGACATGTCCTCAAGCATACGGTCATACGGAGGATTCCATCTTCAAGAAAATTTGGGTAACATTTTGCGGTGACAAAAAAAAAAGAAAAAAAAAGAGTAGAACTGCGCATACCATGAAAGCATAGATTTGGCCCTAAGCCCAGGAATGGGCTGTCCCTGAGCCCTTTACAATCTGGATTCTCGAAGCCGTAGGAGGATTCGGAGGATAAGACAAGCACAAGGATTCCACACCTGACCCGCGGACAAAAAAGAGCCCGCAGATTCTTATCGCTTGTTGCGGCACTAAAAGTTGCTCTATCTTGTTTCCGTGGTCCTGGGCTAAGCACCCAGCAAGCACTCCATCTGCATATTGCCAAACGGAGGAAACCTTTGCATCTTAGTGACAGCCACGTAAAACCTTTGTATCTCAAGGACAAGCACATATAAAGATGTCAAATGAGAGACGACATAACTTTATTCTTGGACCACAATTCCACAAACCATTTTCTTCACATATTTTCAAACAATGAAGCAAATATCCTACAGGAGGAAACATGGCCATGACTATTTTCACGGCACACCTTGTCCAGCGGCGCTGGTAAATATTTGTGGCCATGGAGATGCGGCGATAATATAGACAGTATTAGGACAACAACCACCACATGAACAGCATAGCGTTTTTTTTTATCACATCCACACGAACCGATAACAGCAAACTTAGTGCAAATAAGAAGACCTGACATGGTGCTCGTTCAATTTGCTTAATGAACACAGTGGATATATAGCACTACATATGAAATCCCACAAGGAACAGGACAAATATTTCAGAATCAATGAAGTTTCAACAAGCCCTAAGATGCTAGTGACGCGCTAAACAGAGACCAACTACAGAAACAGACACAGAACTAGATATTTGAAAACCGGCTGGACGGAAGGTGAGGCCAACACGATCATGCAACTGAAAACAGTAAGGCGGTCAGCTGCGACACAGGTTATGGATTAGGCTGGAATCTTGCCCATATCGCCTTCCACCACTCATTTGCAGCCACCAACCGTTCACCTCAGCGTGTGCTGAGGTCACCACATCACAGTTACTACCAACTCTTCCCTCCATCCACAAAACGGTGCCTCACTTCTTCCCATAGTCCCCTTCTTCCTCCTCTCCTCACTCTTAATCTCATCTCTTTCATCTTGCTGCCTCCCTACTCGCCGACCCTCAATTTTCCTCCTGCAACTCCCATGTCTCAATCTTCTCCTTTCTTCTCCATCGCCCGAGTGCACGCTGGAGCAGGAGGGCGAGCTGCGGCAGCCGCTCTCCTGCTCCGTCGCCCCATTGTTCAGCTGCCACATAGCATTCATGGCCTAAGGTGTTTCTCTTCAGCCAGAGTGACACCTGACAAGACGCTGCAATCACATCTCAGACTCCCCCGCGCCACACTGTCCTCCTTTGCCGATGCCGAAGAAGGCTCCAGTGCAAAAGCCAGCGACACGAAGGCTGGGGAGGAACAGATCGTGGAATGCGAGATGTCAGAGATGGCGAAGGCGTTCCATATCTCACCACGGATGGCGATGGCGATCTCTGTGATGATTGCATTCGCCGCGCTCACCGTACCGCTGGCGATGCGCTCGCTGGTCTGCCATGGGACCTTCAAAATGAACGCGCTGGCATACTTTACACTTCTGTCAGGGTTCTATATGGCATGGAATATTGGGGCGAATGATGTTGCAAATGCCATGGGGACGTCAGTTGGGTCCGGAGCTTTGACACTCCGGCAGGCGGTGCTGACTGCAGCAGTGCTAGAGTTCTCTGGTGCATTCCTTATGGGTACCCATGTCACCAGCACCATGCAGAAGGGAATACTGGTTGCTTCTGCCTTCCAAGGAAAGGACTCTCTGCTCTTCGCTGGACTGATATCCTCCCTTGCTGCTGCCGGTACATGGCTGCAGGTATGTTCCATCACCCTTTTGAGTTATCCAGCTTTGCTACACCACGCCAATCAGACCCATGCAGTTTTCTAGTAGACATGAGGACCACAGAATTACTGAGACTTCGCCCAGTTTCTTCAGCCTACAATACAGAAGGTTTAGAAATTAGCATGTACTATCAGTGGTATGATCATGGCACCAGAACTGATTAATTAATCTAATATGGAAAGGCATAATCTTTAAAAA
This sequence comes from Microstegium vimineum, assembly GCA_022036555.1. Lineage (NCBI taxonomy): Eukaryota > Viridiplantae > Streptophyta > Magnoliopsida > Poales > Poaceae > Microstegium > Microstegium vimineum. The sequence continues at coordinate 42,982,876 of CM039122.1, forward strand.
CTAGTTAATGTTTCCAAACAAATCATAGCGGCTAACTGCATCTTTAATAACAACTCTGCAAAGGGAAAGAAACCAGCAACTTACAAATATAACCATCTACCTACATCATGGTTTTAGGCTTCGCGATGTGAAAAATCTGATATGCCCATGTTGAGATTGGTTTAGTTATATGTGATCATTATTGCAAACTGCACCTTAAAAGTATGTGTTTCATTTCCATCTTTCAGAGATAACTCATTGGACAACAGTTGCCAACAGAGCAGCAAGGAACATATTTGAAGAATCTTGCATCTCAAGTTCATAATAAGCAGAATGAGCACAATTAACACAGTTTTAGTGTGTCATCAACTGTGTTAACATCTAATATCTATGTAAGCAATGAAGTTATGATTCACATGTATGGGTGGGAATCCAAAATAAACACGAACAGCAGCTTCCAAAATAGCTTTTTGATCATCAATAGATGTAATGCCTCTGCCAATGTTTTATTTTTTATAGTCCTGAGAATACAGGGTACTAACATTTATAAAGAATAAGAAGCATCTAATGCTATTTATAAGCATCTCTACATGTATTAACCTGTGCTATTTCTTAGGTTGCTTCGTCATATGGCTGGCCTGTCTCAACTACACATTGTATCGTTGGGGCCATGGTTGGTTTTGGGCTGGTGCATGGAGGGGTGAATGCAGTTTTCTGGAGTTCTTTAGCTAGAGTATCTTCATCTTGGGTCATTTCTCCTTTGATCGGTGCAGCAGTCTCTTTTCTTGTTTACAAGTGTATACGCAGGGTAAGTTCTAGAGTTTACAAAAACAAGACAGTTGCATTTCAATACTAATACAAAAATGATTATATAATCAAAATGTCATAAGTACATAGCATAAAAATACTGTTTGTGACGAGCAGCAAAGGTTAATTTTGAACTGACCTGTTTTCACTTAGTTTGTATACAGCGCACCAAATCCAGGCCAGGCTGCAGCTGCTGCTGCACCAATCGCAGTCTTTGCTGGTGTCACTGCAATCTCGTTTGCTGCTTTTCCTCTCAGTAAGGTGTTTTTCATTGCCATCCTGCAAGCAGTATCCAGTGGGGCAATAGGAGCCATCATTGTTTCTCGAGTGATCCAAAAACAGCTAGGTGACTTGCTGTCTTCAGAAGCAGAAAAGATAGCGTCTGCTGAGAAGTCAAATGTTCAGCAGGATGGAGTTCTTTCGGACATTGCTGGCCCTACAGGAGCTCAGTTACAGATTGTGTATAGTGTATTTGGTTACATGCAAGTTTTATCGGCATGCTTCATGTCATTTGCTCACGGAGGAAATGATGTCTCCAATGCCATAGGGCCCCTGGCCGCAGCTTTGTCCATTCTTCAAGGTGTGACAAGTAGTGCTGAGATAGTCATACCTACTGAAGTTCTTGCTTGGGGTGGTTTTGGAATTGTTGCAGGGCTTACAATGTGGGGATATAGGGTGATAGCAACAATTGGCAAGAAAATCACAGAACTAACACCTACTAGGGGCTTTGCTGCAGAGTTTGCAGCAGCTTCAGTTGTCTTGTTCGCATCAAAGCTTGGGTTGCCTATATCTGCCACACATACACTTGTTGGAGCGGTGATGGGTGTCGGATTTGCAAGAGGTCTCAACAGAGTCAGAGCAGAGACAGTTCGTGGAATTGTGGCGTCCTGGTTGGTCACAATTCCAGTTGGTGCTGTCCTATCTATCTTCTACACATTGATCTTGACCAAAATTCTGGCATACTTCATGTGAGTGGATTGTAAAATATAAGAGCTGTTTTTAAGTGGTAGAAAAGGTTTTTCTTTGCAAAAATAAAGATATAAACTGATTCCACAAGTTCAATCAGAAATTTACAAGATTTTCCAAGATCAAATAATCATTTTCTTGGCAACTGAGCACAATCAGGAAAAAGGTTTCCCAGCAAATAAGCATGGTACAGACACCAGATTTTTTTGAATTTTTATACTACCTTATTTGTCTGTCACAACTCACAAGGTCGAATACTGTAACTTCTTGTAGAGTTATTATACATATAGATGTAATGGATGGCCAAATTTCTTCTTGTAAATTGTAATCATATCACATGACTTTGTTCATTGTCAATCACCCTAGAATAAGAGCTCTTTCCTCCGTAGGAAGCTATATGATAAAAGCAAATTTAAGATTGTCAAGAATAGCAAATTTGATTTGGATGATAAAATTATCTTATTAAACTAAACAAGCAAATAACAGTTTGCAGTAATTACTATAACTATGCCATACTGTGTTGTACAGCCTGTAATAATGTCCATTGATAAGTAATGGGCTTTGGATCATCAAATTTTGATGAAAATTTTATATACAGAGGTTCAGGAAAAGGAGAACGAGGAAGATGAGACACAATGTGTTCGATATTCATAGCTTCAAAGTATGCATACCAAATAACACAGTAGAAAAACTGGCATTACTAAATTAGAGAACTCAAAATTAGGTCAAGTATAGAATCAACAGGCAATCAATGAAAATTACTGGGGCACATCCAGCAATGCACGGCGACAGACACTTTATAGTTCAACTGCTAAGAGGACACTCATACAGGCCACATTGATTTTTTAAGGAATCCTCGATGTGAACGTCCAGGTTAATAACACCTAACTATGACAATACCCAGTGTGTTACTATGCGAAGTCGATATTACTAATAGCTCCACTTTCGTTCCTTGATGTCTCTTTTCTGTTAAGCAAACCAAAATCTTGTGCTTCAAAATTTTCATAAAGAAAAAAAAGAAATAGAACAATGTGTTTCGACCAGAAAAGTAATAGAACAATGTAAGAAACAAGCTGAAATAAAATGGCAAGAAGTAGCAGTATCTGGCACAGATAGAGGAAACTAGTATAGCATTTAAATTGGACCGATTAATCATCTAGTAATTTCATACACAAGGTCCACATGACAAGGACATGCTCAAATCCAGAGAACAGCCAGCGGCAGAATAGGATAACAGAACACAGCACATCTAGATAGCAGGAGCGACTCAGGTATTGCGAAATACAGACTGGGCAGCGGGGATGGCGACGCTCCAGGAAGCCAGCGAAGCACGGGTCAACCGGTCTCCTGATCGAAGTCGTCGCCGTCGGACTCCTCGACGTTGTCTGCATCGTCGTCCTCCACCTCAGCGTCGTACTCCTCCTTGGTATCGCCCGTGGGCTTCCCGATGATAACCAGGTGGCTGTTGGTCTTCCGGATCTCGTTCAGCTGAGCAGCGAGCAAAGGGAGAAACAAAGGGAAGCGGGCGTCAGTCACCCCTATTGACATCGCGTGGGCACTAGGCAGGGCGAAGGAAAGGGGAAGCAAAGCAAGGGGATGGGGGGAGCGTCGGAGAAGGGGCAAGGGAATGGAGAGAACCACAGCACCTTATCCTCCAGGTCGGACTCGGCCATGGCGAGGAGGAGCTCGTCCTCCTGGGAGGTTGCTGGCACGGGGAGCAGCGTGGAGGCCGGGATCAGCGGCGGCGACGGCCACTGCCGCATCAGCGCCGGGAATTGCAGCATCTCCCTCTGGTCTATGCTCTCAGTTTGCGGCCGCCGCAACTTCGTTTGGCGGAGAGGGGACTTGAGCAACTGATGAGTGCAATTACGGAAAGGCAGTCTAATCATAATCTACTTTACAAGCTTGCAATGGGCTTTCAACTCGGTGGGCCGTTGCCGAGTCATGCAAATGGATCGTACTGCCCATCGTAGCTGCCCATCGTGCAAATGGACCGACCATACGGCCCATCGTAGCTGCCATTCCTCGAGGAGAGGGTCCGGACTCCGGAACACGCGGCCGTTCACCACTCCAAACCCCCTCCGGATAAAATTTCACGGTTTTCCGGTCCCGATCCCGGCGAAACCTACGACTCCCTCTTCTTCTCGTCTCCCTCCATTCCGTTCGCGCGCCAACGTCCCACCCGGAAAGAACGAGAACAATCGCCATCGTCGTCGTCGTCGTCGTCGTCGCCGCCGCCATGGATCCGACGCCGCAGTCACACCCGATCCTCGCCTACGTGCTCTCCCGCCTCCCGTCGCTGCCCGCGGTGAGGACGCCGAGGTCCCCGCGCGAGCGGGACCTCGAGCAGCAGCAGTCGCCGCGGACGCCGTCGGGCGCCGCGGAGATCGACCTGGTGGGGCGCATGCCGGGCCTGCGCCACCCGTCCGTGCTCTCCGCCATGACCCGCGCCGTCTCCGACGTCGCCTCGGCGCGCGACGCGATCCGCCTCCTAGGGGCCCGGCCCGACCACGAGCAAGTCGACGCCTCCCGCGAGCTCCTCCACCTCGCCGACGCCGGGTACAAGGCGGACGCCGACGCGGAGGAGAAGGAGAAGGATAAGGCAAAGGAGCTCGACGACGAGAAGCTGGCCGCGAGCCGGGAGGTGGTGCGGCTGGACGAGGAGCACGAGGCGTACGGCGCCATGCTGCGCGACGCGGAGGAGAAGCTGGAGCACGTGTACCGGATGGCGATGCACGGCAGAGACATCAAGGAGGCGGGCGGCGGTGATGCCAAAGGGGAGGAGGGGTCTGGGGCGGTCGACGAGGAGGTGGTGCGGGTGCTCAAGGACGCGGAGGAAGGGAAGGTGGTGGAGCGGGTGAACCTCGCCCACCGGCAGCTGCGCCTACTGCCGGAGCCCGTCGGCCGGATCCGCAGCCTCCTCGCGCTCGACGTCTCCCACAACCAGCTCAAGGTCAGGGACTCGTACATAAGCAATTAAGCATTCGCGTCGTCTGCTTACATCGTGCATTGACGTTCACGAATTTTCTGAATGATGAATTGTTGAGATCGGTCGTCGAATGGCGACAGCAGTACCGTATTGTAGCAATCGAAATGCATCATCTCTTGCACATTGCACAAAGTGCAATTCTCTTGGTTCTCTAATCTCGACAAGGTTAAAAGCCTATTTGAAATGCGATATTGTTTTTCGTGATTCTGTATTTTTCTGTGAAATTACAATGATTATTATAAAAAAATTAAACTGATTCATGCACGATTCGTGTCAAATTCTCGCGTTCCCAACCACATGTGCAAGTTCACGGGTCCAGCCTCCAGGTACCTTATCTGGTGAATTCCCTGCTTCGCGTCTTGAACGGTGATGTTCCTTGAATTCGCAGGTGGTTCCCGATGCTATTGGTGGGCTGGAACACCTGGAAGAACTCCGCCTCGCTTCCAACAACTTGGTTTCTCTCCCAGACTCCATTGGCCTTCTATCCAACCTCAAGATCCTCGACGTCTCCGGCAACAGGCTGAGGGTTCTGCCCGACACCATCTTGAAATGCAGGTAATAAACAGCCAGCCAACCAACCATTTCATTCCTTGTTAGTTCCAGCAAGAAGAAACGGTCGTTGTGATAGATCAATAATGTGCCACTCGATCGATCTGAGCTTCAGATCCCTGGTGGAGCTGGACGCGAGCTACAACGCCCTGTCGTACCTCCCAACAGGCATCGGGCACGAGCTGGTGCACCTGCAGACGCTGCGCGTGTACCTCAACAAGCTGCGCTCCCTGCCGTCGTCGGTCTGCGAGATGCGGTCGCTGCGCCTCCTGGACGCGCACTTCAACGAGCTCCACGGTCTACCGGCCGCCATCGGGCAGCTGTCCGCGCTGGAGACGCTGGACCTGAGCAGCAACTTCAGCGACATGCGGGACCTGCCGCCATCCTTCGGCGACCTAGCGGGCCTGCGCGAGCTGGACCTAAGCAACAACCAGATCCATGCGCTGCCGGACTGCTTCGGCCGGCTCGGCAAGCTGGAGAGGCTCCGCCTGGACCAGAACCCGCTCGCCGTGCCGCCCCCGAGGTGGTCGCCGACGGCGTCGTCGCGGTGAATGAGTACATGGCGAGGCGGTGGGCCGAGGCCGTCGCCGAGGAGGAGCAGCGGCACGCGACGGCGGAGAGCCCTAGGGCGTCCACGCCCAGGGAGTGGCTCACGCGGAGCGTGTCGTCGCTCAGCACCTGGGTGTCGGACGTGACGGTGAAGGTTGTCGGGCAGGACAAGGTGGACGACGAGGACGCGTTCCTGCAGCAGCAGTTCTGAAGGTCACTGTCGCCCGACCTTCGCCGTTCAAATAACAGCAGCCCAAGGCGAGTAGTACGTACGACGCAGGAATCAGGATGATCCGACCTCATTCTCATTTGATTGCTTGTCAAATTTCATTCCTTCTATTTCTCTCGAAATCGTAACTATTTTATATTGGTTTAGGTGATTGTTTTTTCAAATTTCTTTCCTTATATTTCTCTTTGGAAATTGTAACTACTCTATCGGTTTATTACGCCTTTATATTAGTTGAAACGGGATCTTGTGACTTTTGTAGCACTTGTACCAAATGTTATGAATATATATTTGTTACTATCCCAGGCTCTTTCGTGGCTGCTCAGTTAAAGACTTGTTTAGCACTGCCAGCGCAGATCGCTATTGATAATCTACACTTTCCCCAATCGCTGCAGATTGTAATGTACTGGATACAGTTATCCGAGATAACTCAAGTGCAGCTGTATCACTATTGTAACTGTTAACTGCTCTACAGACACGATACTACCAGAGGCTGACTGAACAAGCAACAGGGAAAGTGTAAAACATTGGCCCACGCATCATCATATAACATATACTATATAGATAGATTCACATCTCAGTGACAGTAGGCACGACAGAGTCCATACAAGCAGAAGCAGTATACCAAACCTGGGGCATGCCAAGGTTACTGCTGAGGCACACACGCGCACACATACTAGAGTTCATCGACACCACACGCACGACAGATAAAAACATAGCAACGACAGTTCAGCATAAGCAAGCTCCGAGACACACTAAGGCTGCACCACAGTGGCACAGACAGTCTCATTATTTACCCATATATACTTAGGTCTAGATAGCTATGTGCTGTGCACACTGGCACACGGTCTTCACTTGTCCTTTTTCTCCCTGGCAATGAGGTCCATCACAGCTCGCTTGATGCTTCCTCCATTCTTCGCAAGCAGCTCCTTGTTTATCTCTGTGTCATCAAATCCTATAAGAACAAACGACAACAGATCAAGAAGCTTGTAGCAAGTTGCTGCAACTATACAGAATAAGGCAGAGGCTGATGTCTTACCATCTCTTCCAGCTCTGCAAGAAGTGGATCCCATTCATTGACGCCACATAGGTCATCAACAGACTGCTCTAGGTCGTAATTGTTCTGCCTAAGGATTTCCTTGTTGAGATCAATCTGCCTAAAACCCATCTCCTCCAGCTCCCTCAGCAACTTCTCCTCATTGTGAACAATAGCATCCAGGTCAGACAGCTCAGGGACCACGGCACTGACAGGTGGAGGTGCACTAACAGGTGGAGGCACAGGCACAGGGGCAATTGCAGGAGGAGATACTAGTAGAGCTGAAATAGGTGTAGTTATAGGCAGGACAGGCATAACTGGTGGTGGTGTATGAGTAGTAACTTCTTCAGGCATAGGCAGATTAACAGAGGGCACAAAAGCAGCAGCAAATGCACTAGACATGGGAGCATCACCGGTTGGGTTTGCAGGAGCTGCTGCAGATGAAGAGGTAACGACCAACGTAGCAGGCAGAGATTTCTTGGGCTCAGGAACATCAGTTGAACAGAAATGGAACTCTTTTGTGCGTTTGGCATGGGCGCTAAGAGCAGAATCAACAGGCTCAATGTTCACATCAATTAAATTGGTTGTGTTTGCACTATTGCTCTCTGGAGGTAGATTCAGGTTAATAGCAGCATTCCTATTATTGTCATTAACAAAAGAAGGGTCTTCCACCTACAGATACAGTTGCAGTTCAGAACATTAGGCAACATAAGGAAATTATCAAAGAGTGGACAACTTTTTTTTTTTGAACAAAACAACTGAATTTTGGATATTAGTGGGGTATAACAACCTGGATATGAACCCAAACTCGCTGACCAAATTTCTGACCAGAAGGCGAAGCCAACCTCCAGTAAGATATGTACCTCCCTGGCCTTGTAGGTGCCACAAAATCAACAGCAACATCAATCTCTTTGTCCACAGGAAAGCCACCCACAGGAATCTGCAAAACAACAAAAACACCCAACTAAGAATTTCTTCCATTTCTACAACTTGCAGCCTAATTTGTAATCGAACAGCAAGCAGATATATATTTAGAACAGTGAAATCAATGAATATGTATAGCTACCTCTAATGGAACAGATGTCTGCAATGCAAACTGATCTCCACCAACCCAGATAAGCTGTGTGCCGAGTGGCCACACAACACACCCATTGTTATGCATGCGCCAAATCTTAGTGAACGGGGAAGAAGGTGTCATCAGTGTTCCATCAAGGACAGTCACATCCAAAATGAAACGACTTTCAAGCTTCTCCCGTTTTGATTTCATTAGAACCCGTGTGTGGTGGTGCGCCTTTCGGTTCTTTGAAAGAGAAAAAATTCAAACCAGTCATTCTGCTGAGAAACTTTCATACAAAAATAATATTCCATGAAGAATGAGATGAGGAACCCACCGGAAGAGGATCTCTGAGAAACCTGTGGGGTAAAATAGGTTTGTCCATTTTTGTGTACTCCATTTCATTTCCCATGCGTTGGAAACAGGAATCACATAAATCATAGTCTTCCTTCCTGTAGGGAAAACAAGGAAGAGGTCAGAGCTGCTAACATCAACACGATATAAAGTAGAAACTTATTCAAGGCCTTACACATTAGATATATAACGTGGACCAACAATTGGTTGCACTCCACAACCATCACACTGAATCCATCTATGCAGACTACGTGGTGCTGAGTTTTCCACGTTACCAGCAAGATCTCCATATGGATGCCCAGAAGACAAGAGGCGGCCTGGATAAGGAAAATGTGGAGAAGGTCCATAGCCTGGGGGTGGCACTGCTGGAGGAGGTGGTGCATAAGGCATTTTATACATTGGAATGCGCCATCTAGAATCACTAGTGGCTTTTGCATTGTCTTCATATTGCCATGGGTGTTGTTGGCTTCTTCGTGGCCGGGAAATGCATGGAGGTGGCGGGTGGTGGGGCATGAGGAGGAGGAGAATAGGGGGCAGGTTGGGTGACTGAGGACACAACAGATTTGCCCGCCCTTTGAGCATCAGTTTTCCCTTTGCAAACAGATCTGTCAACTGAATTACAGGGGAACAGCAACTCCTCAACAGATGGGTACATGGATGGCTGTTGAACTTGAGAAGCTTCAGCATTTGGAACAGGTGCAGCATCCTCCTTTAACACAGCCCTAAGACCCAAACTTGGTCTAACTTTGGGCTCATTTTTAGCTTCAGCCGGGGCCAGGGCCGGAGCCTGTGTCTGTGTCACACCACTAGAAGAGCTAGATGACCCCTCAGCATGCACATGAGATGGCCCGTTGCCATTATTGTTTGGTGCCATCAATTGTACAAAAGGTTTCATCAGCTCAGCTAATGGTGGTGGTGCTGCATCAAGTATTTCATGAGAGAGTTTAGCAAGGGCATCAGGTATTGGCTCGGGGATAGACTTCATTGCCTCACCAACAGCTGATTTTATATGAGCCAGACTATCTTCCTGAACAGGCTTCAAACCTTCAATAGCTGACATTATCTGGGATAGTGGATCCTGAGCAGTGGGTTTCACAGGTGCAGAGACATCTTTTTTTTCAGTTGGTTGATTTTTCTTCAGTTGAACAGTAATCCTCAGAGGGTTTAATTTCTGACGCAGAGCTGCATCACGCAAGTCGTCATCATCATCTAGCATGACAATATCACCATCCTCATCGGTGTAAGTCATAATGAAGTCAGCATCTGGACCAAACTTAAAGGCAGTAACTATCTTTGCCCGCAGAGCAGATAGATTCATGTCAAAATGATTCCCATTGACACAACCATAGAACCTTTTAAGCGTATCACCATATTTGACCTGAAATATCAAAAAGAAAAGATCTGATAAGTTGCAATAAAAAGAGAAACTCATATGGACTTAACAGAAAGATGATATCATTTTGCAAACAGTATTGGTAGTAGTAATGATAAATGATTATTAATAATACTAATACTAATAACAGAAGATAACATCAAAACTGTGCTATGAGAATTAGCCTAAGAACATAAATAATAGATAAGTTGTGGACATAAAAGCTTGTTAGTTTGACCTCCTGAGACCTAAGCTCTCTAGCACCAACAAAGCCATTTTAGTCCCAAGCAAGTTGTGGAAGGCTAAGGCCTTTAGCGGGAATAGAAACTAATTAGGGTATAAACTACATGTGAAGTTTCAAAAGGAGTTATTAAGCGCTCGCTAAAGCATGCCAAAGCGCTGAGCGGACGGTCACCTCTTCACTTTGGGCCTTAAGCGCCCCCTAAGCGGCGTTGGGACCTAAAACGGGTAGCAGGAAGCTGGGAGAGGGAGCGGCCAAGCGGAGAGTCGCAGCGGCGTCACGCGCCTGTGTCGACTGGTGACCGACCTTCCTCAGGCCGCGACTGCTGGTTGCTTGCTGACCGGTAACACACTAGGATCTGAGAGGGGAGGCAGGGAGCTAGGAGAGGGGAGCTGTAGCGGTGTCAAGCGCCCGCATCGTCCGAGAACCATTGGCCATGGCGCCACGCGACCTTGCTGTCTTGAGAGCGCCTTGCTGCCAAGCGCCCAGAGTCCAAGGGTAGCGGTGTCAAGCGCCCGCATCGTCCGAGAACCATTGGCCATGGCGCCACGCGACCTTGCTGTCTTGAGAGCGCCTTGCTGCCAAGCGCCCAGAGTCCAAGGGTAGGGGTGGGGAGCGGTGAGCGCCATGCTCTGGCACGTGCGCCCTTGCTCTGCTTTGCCCTAGTGAGATGGTCTTCTAGATGGGCCACTGGATAAAAGTCCATATTATACCTTTTCTTTTAATTATTTATTTTTCATTTTTTTGTAACCTTGCAAATGAAGGTATGTTTTTATTTATACTTCTCAAGTTGATAGACTATTACATGAATCTGATTTTCTACAGTATAGAATGCTTAAGTAACGCTTAGAACGCTTAAGCGTTAAGCGACATGTCATCGCTCGCTGTGCTTAATGCTTTTTAGAACTTCAACTACATGTAGGAACAAAAAGCTCTAACCAACCATGTTTTGAAACACATAAAAAGAATAGTAGGTAAGAACAATCTAGATAAACATATAGACCCTCCATTCCAAATTATAAAATGTCTTGACTTTTCTACTTAGATATACACTTATGTCTAGATATATACATAGTAAAAACAATGTATGTAGAAAAGCCAAAGTATCTTATAATTTGGGAAGACATGAGTAAAATTCATGACACATGTGGATTGTCTAGTGAAAACAATGTATCTAGTGAGCTTAGGCCCAACACATATGGATTGAGCATTACTATAGAGGGGTATGTAAAGGAAGGACTGTCTAGTGAGCTTAGGCCCAACACATGTGGATTGAGGTAAATATATGTGCATCCAAAGTTCCAAACAAGCCCTTAAATGATAGAATCATACAAACGAAATAAACATATCTAACTGAAAGACATTTTAAAACTTAATATGACATATGATGCACAATAGTCAACACAATCACACGGACACCAGCAAATATATCGACCAAACAGTGTCCAACTAGCATGCATAGGGCTTGGAAGTTGTGTGCAATGCCATTCAACCTTATTATTTTGAAAGCAATTCATGACCAAAATCTCATATGCTCAAACAAAAGAATAAGTGCTACAAATTGTTACTCCTTCCATCCCAAATTATAAGACATCCCAAGAATATGGAGAGTCGAAGTATCTCAAGTTTTACCAAACTTATACGAAAATATAATAACATTTATGATGTCAACTAAGTATCATTAGATTCTTTATCAGTTATATTTTCATAATATGTTATTTGTTGTCATAAATTTTTATTATTTTTTCATAATTATTGGTCAGACTTGAGATGCTTTGACTCTCCAAAATTCTTGGAATATCTTATAATTTGGGATGTAGGGAGTACTTGGTATTAACCAACCTTAGGATCCCCTTTTGCCTAGAACTTTCTTAAAATCTATCATTTCTCATGCTTCAGCCCACAAAACGCACACTTAGAAACTACACAGGATTATACTGCAAACCCGCTACAATTAGAAGATCTAGACAGCCATATTCATATTCTAGACCTTAACATCAATCTTATCAGAAAGTGAACAGATCTCGCTCTGAATAATATCCGGCTTTACCTTGCCCAAAAGATTTCTTTTTCTTGCTATTTTAAAAGCCCAAAGAGGGGATCTCATCTAGAACAGTCTGATAGTGTGATTCAAAGATCACATCATACCACGTAGGTGCAAATTTCATAAGGAGAATACCCTAAGCACTAAAAGGTAGATATAGGTGCCCTCTCGCGATTTTAACTATTGCGCGACAGAGAAAGGCCCTAATCTCCATCATGGTCTCACACCATCATCATCATCACGGTTAAACATTACAGACAAAAGTACGTGTTCAACAAGGCCCCTCCTAAATCTACCCCCCGAGAAGAAAATAGCCTACACAAACAAACAAATCGCAAATCCCAAGTCGTAAAACCCTAGAACCACCGTATAATCACACCAAGAGTACGCACAACCCCTCTTTCGGTCGATCAAACCTCGAATCCGCACTACTCCTACAGCCGATTGACGATTCAGCACAGAAACCCCAACCCCCGGTCTCCCGCAATCGATCAAACCCTACAAGCTACAGCTACGGCGGATTCCCGCACCTCGCGCCACTACCGAGTACCGTCACCACATCGCAAAGGAATAAAGTAGGAAAAACACAAGTTTTTTCGGTCGGATGCCTCACCTTGAAGGTGACGTCCCACGCCGCCTCGGCCTGCGGGCCAAAGGGGAAGAACGTCGGCACAGACGGCGAGCTCCGGTCAGACATCGCGGCGGGGTACCCGCGGGAGCCGGGAGGACGAAGCGGCGATCGGGCCGAACCCTAGCGGAGTCAGTCGGCGATCGATTCGGGCGGAACTCTGGTGCTAGTAGAGGAGGAGGGGACGGGAGCGGGCTGCGTAGCCGTGAGCCGCAGCTGTGGTGGTGGTGTGGTGCGGGGCGAGTGTCGATGCGGGACACCGGAGCCCCTCTTTATCACGCGCGCCTCGTTCGTTTGCTTCCACGCGAAGAGATACGTGTAGTAGTAGCATCTAGAGGCGGTGCGGCCGGGGACTTAATGCCCGGGGCCCCGTACGTCAGTGGCTGAACCACCGCTCGCTTTCCCCCGGGTCCAGGGGCCTGCCCGTGAATTTCGAATCGCTGGGGGTCCTATTCAGCTCGCTTGTCTTGGCGGGACCCGTATGTGGGGGCACGGTGTCAGTGACGGTATATGTGGATAAGGTCGTGGAATAGAAAACTCCGGATAAAATCCTGGATCCTGCATCTTCTTTGGGCGCAAGTCGGGATCTCCTCGCCCGCGAGGCCGCGTGCGTTGCCTACGACCCACTGGTAGGTGGGACCCATTGATTTCTTTTTGTCACATGTATCGGTTGTTGTGCAGGTGAGGAGAGAAGAGGCTCATTTATTTGGCGTGACTAGACGATGCTTGTCAGTGTCAGTGGCTCTTCTTCTTGGCGTGCAAGCTCCAAGCTGGTTCTGCTGGATGCTTGGGCTAAGCAATTGACCGCCTAGGCGGGTCGCCGTCGTGGACAGCAACCATGAAAGCGCGGCTTAACGGAAAGAGTACAATCATAGAAAGATTATTAAAACTATCTTAATTTTAACTATATGTATATTAAATATTATTATCATTTATTTATTAAAATAAATTTATAATAAAAATATATTTATAACAAATCTAAAACGCTGTGATATATGATATCAGCAAACATATATCAAATCTAAAAACGCTGTGATATATGTAAAATTGTATTCTTTTATGAAAGGATATAGAGTAGTAAAAACTGAAAATAAATAAACAAACATGTTGCAAAAAATAATAAAGGTCAATTTAATCGGCCCACCTAAGGAACGACATTAGGCCCAAAGGTGATCCGGCTCAGTATCAGCAGCAGCAGCCCTGCCGAAATCCCCTGAAAAAATTCAGCCCACCGAAAACGCGAAACTCAGAACTCCGGCAACCATGGCGGCTCGGCGCAACCATCTCCCGCTCCCATGGATCCACCGCACGAGTCGGCCGACGCCGCCGGCTGCAAGCAGCTCCGGCGAGGACGCCTCCTGAATCTCAAGAGGCTTTCCTAACAGAAGGGGCTTACTCCAGTGGCTGCGCCCACAACCCCGGCGGCGCAAGGACGTCGCTTGCCATGCCGAAGAGAGGCAACACCTCGAGCCTACTCGACAAGGTAACCTATCTTACCCGTATGACCAGATTGGAGGGAGTATTCAGTGGTGCAGTAGAGGGTTTGGCTTGCAAACTAGTATATCCGGTTGGTTATTGGGGACAAAAATCTATGTATGTGACACCAGTGTGAACAAGTGTGCTTTATGTGATGATTAATGTATTAGTGCTTTATATAGTACTATATGACGACCAATTCTGTGACATCGTACCGGTAGTCCTTTTGCATCTCTGATTATGACAAGCTGCAGAGAATAAAAAAAGCATATCTAAATGAAGAAAAGCCCGATCCTCTGTGCATTGCTCTAATTCGCCAAAAAAAAAATGCACAGCTGGTGTTCAGTTGGTCCTACTTGATAAATTTAGCAAACTGTATGGTTAGACAATACATGTATGGTTATGGTTGTCTCGTTAGCTGACTAGCTCCTATTCCCTGTAGAAATACTGATAGTTCATGATCATGATATTGTGTCTCATTAGCTCCTACTTTCTTTGATTTCCTAATGCTAACAATTTACCCATAAAACTTTATATGTCGGTTGCCTCATCATTAGTAAATCATACTGTACTGAATTACTAAAAGTACTATTAGACCTTGAAATCCATAGACAACAGAGCTTCAATTTTTTTTACGTTTCATTCACATTTTCACACACATGTATATTATTTATCTTTCTCAGTGGAGAGGATGCGTTTGACTACTTCAAAAATGACCCTAATCTTTTTGATGTAGTATGTTTTTATTTTATTCTTTCTAGCTTTCATACTAGTATCTGCCATCACATTTTTTTCTTGAATATACAGGAGTTGTGTATCATTGCATTAAGAAGAAAAAGAGTATACAACACACTCACACCACACACAGACACACACCACCCCTCAGCTAGGGAAACAATACAATATGTACCTTTGAAAGAATAAACAAACAACCCAGCCAAACACTAAATGGACCAGCCAATATCTGGCATCAGCCTCCAAATGGGCTGACCTCTAGCGTCTTAGAGATGTGCCTCCTCCAAAATCTGTTAAAGAATAAGCTGAATGCTAGGGATAGTCCCGTTGAACACACAATTATTGTGGTGCTTCCACAAAGTCCATGCCCCCAAAGTTAGCAAAGTGTTGAGACATCCTTTTATGTCCCTGGGCACCAAAGCAACAATCCTCAGCCACCAGCCATAGGTATCCTTGTCTACAGGGATAGGTGAAAAATCCAACAAACCATAATGACGGAATAGGAGTGATCACACGTACCTAGAGAAGAAGCAACCTGATAGGATATGATGGTTAGTCTCAAGCTCTTGTTCACACAGAGCACTGCGGTCGGGGTGAGGCAAACCCCGGTGGGCCACCCTATCAGTTCTCCAGCACCTATGTGCAACCAACCAAACGAAGAATTGACACCTCCTAGGAGCCCAAGTCTTCCAAATAAGTTCCCATGGCTCAAAAGAAACCACTCCAATAAAAAGAATGTTATAAGCCAACTATGTTGAGTATTGGCCAGAGTTTGTAAAGCGCTATCTGCGGTCATTCGGTGTGTTGGTTTGAAGCATTGTTTCTACCTAACAAAAGATTGGGCTTTGTATGGATGTGTTGTGCATAATTGATCTCTGAAAAACCACAATTGCAGTGCCATGTTAGCTTTTTTCATCATGTACACCAGACTCAATGTATTTGTTTTATCCTTTTTTTTAATATGATGTGGTTTGCACATTTCATATTTCTCTCAAAAATTTATTGTTGTGATTATTATGCAAAAAAGAATTCATTCAAGCAACTAATTAACCATGAGGTTACGTGCTTAAATTCACACTTCCCTCTTTTAGTATCATACAGGATATCAAGAGCAGATGTCACACTGGCCTAAGCAGCCAGTGAATGTAATAATCAATTGGTTGAAGAGTCACAATGCATCATTGGTTGTTGCTGATTTTGGCTGTGGTAAGACTAATCTTACTATCCTATAGCTGATGCTTCTTGCTAGTTTCCTCCCTGCTCCATCTTTTTGTTTCCCTGGCACAGTTATGAGAATACTATTCATATTTCCCAGGTAATGTAACAGTTGCAAAAAATGTGAAGAACAAGGTTTTCTCCATTGATCTTGTTTCAGATGATCCTTCAGTGGTTGCTTGCGATATGGCTCATGTAAGCACTAGCTGCAAGCTACATAATACCTTTATTATGCTTTGCATTGATAAGTATCTGTCCTTTATGTTAGTTTGCTAAACGTTTTTCCTGGTGGTTCTTTGCCATCCTTGTGGTTTTTGCATGATTCTTGGTATAACATTGCGAGGTTTGTTACAGAATAGTCCATATTTTGACAATATTTTAGTACAAGACCATTTCAGCTCTACTTATTTTCTACAAACCTGCAGAGTTGCAGTTGAACAGTTTATCTACCATTGTATTATGTTTTAAATGAATAAAGAATTTCAAGAACTACATTTCCTTGATGTTTTGATGTTAATATTCTTTTTTTGGTAAAAGCTAGCTTAATTGAATATGTATTTTTGATGGATGAGTCGAAGGTAACATAGCTAAGATAATGTAGTTTTTTTAGGTGAGATGCATAGATTAAGCAAAAACTTTGTTTTATCTATTCTTTAACATGACGTAAATGCATGTGTCATCCTCTAACTTATAAGAGAGATTGAAGTGTCAGATGACCGAGCTAGACGATAAATGACTAATTGCTCATTGTTCTTGCTGATGAATATCTTCTAGGCTTTAGCCTTCACTTTATCAAATGAGTTCTTATGGTTCTTATCACCCCCACCTCACCCACCCAAAAAAAGGATTCCTAATAACATCCAATATTTCCTCATAAACCTAGTGTTGAATTAGTTTTAAGACATATGAGCTCTCTATTAGAAAAGGCTGTCCAAAGGGATCTCCTGTTCTTCCATTATATATTCTACCTTTTTTTTTAGGATGAACCTAAGAGTAATCAAACTGCATAAAATGGGCACTGAATCTTTGACTAGTTTGCAAATCATTAATTGAACTAGGCTTCTTCTTTCTTTCTTTTTTTTGGCATCTCTGTAGACTCTTGCAATATTTTGTCTGTCTTTGATGGGAATCAACTATCCATGTTACTTAGAGGAAGCAAATAGGGTTCTCAAGCCAAGGTTTGCTTAAACTTTAGCTGCTCCAATTCTTACTTCAAAGGGCTGCTTCTTGTTTTCTTTACTTATAGATTTGTTTATGCAGTGGTTGGTTTGTTATTGCTGAAGTGAGAAGTAGGTTAGACCTGAACAATGGAGGTGCTGATCCTGAAAAGTTTTCTAAAGCCATTATCCAGCTTGGCTTTTCGGTTGTTTCAAAGGTTTGTATGTTTTTTCAGCTGAGTTATTTGTTTGAATTATTATTATGAAGTAGTTGTATATATACAATAAGCACTTGCAATAAGCACCTGCATTGGTTCCCTATGGACCCAATCAATCTACTTTCCAGTCTCCAGAATTGTATATGTTAAAGATCGACCGTATGGCCCTGTTGAGGATGCCTTCCTGGACCCACCAATATTTTGGTGATGCAAGAAGCACATCGACAAGCATTAAGCATGTTTAGAGCATCTCCAAAAGTCTTTCTTAAACACACTCTCTAAATCATCATTTGGAGAGCCATTTGAGTAAAAAATCGCTCTATATATTCTCTATATCATGTGTGCACTATAGAGTGAGCCCCACACACCATCTTTAGCTAGCAGGAAGTCCGGAATACAGGATAGCTATATAGAGAGTCAGCCCCACACATCATCTAATTACAAAAGTTGTTGGAGGGTATTTTTTACCAAAATCTTTATTCCAATCATTAGAAAGAATATACAGAGCCTCTTGGAGTTGTTCTTAGAATAGATTTGGATTGGAAGTTGAGTTAACTAATTGTTAGGTGATTAGTTAGCCTCGGTTTACTAGGTTAGTTGAGATTGGTTGTAAAGCTTGAATATGTTTCAGTGGCCTAATGGGCCAACCCTATATATATGAAGGGTGACTGATCAGGAAAATCAAGCAAGAGTTAATTTATTTGACATAATTCTCTAGAGCCTCCTTGAGAAGACAAGCACACTCTGCCTGCCTCTTGCTGTAACGTTTCCACCTACTCTACCTATACAAGAACTGTTTATGGCCTGATAAAGAAGAAACCTCAAATGCTTGCTTGTGAATTTCTTCAATTTGATATTTTGGTTCACTTGCTGTTTTTGACTGATAATTAATATATCTTGCTTCCACGATCCATTCCTTTCCATTCAATTGTTTTCTTCTGGTTTGTTTTTTGTTATGGTTTATTGGTTTGTGTGGTGTCTAACACCAAGCTAGCTTACCGTGTGACAGGCACAACTACATTGTATCATCACGGACATTATGTCCTGTAGAATGAAAATAGCTGGGTTACCTAAATATATGGTGGCGCTATGTGGCTCCAATGTATTGAGTAATATTAGATTGTGACTCTGAGAGCTTTGCTCGTTGCATCCTTGCAATACACCGGAGAACTGATCAGTTTGTTAACTACTATTTGTGGAGTTGGTATGCAGTGCTGGTTTTTGAAACATTTGCTTTGATTTGCAATCCATGTTTTACATGTGAACCTCTGTAATGGACTAAGAAGTTTGTTCAGTCCCTTCCATTCTGGCACCTTCATAATTTCTGATATACAGTACATTTTTTTATTGATGGTGAAAGATTACACTTCATTTGCTTAATAGTAGATGATTCTGATGATACTTTCTGGCTGTTGGTATCATTTCTGCAGGATGTGAAAAATAAAATGTTCATTCTGTTCTTCAGGAAAAAGGTTAGTTTCACTTGTTGCTATGTTAACTACCTAGATCACTTGGCCTTCCTGCTTAATTCAGTGGCTGACCATGCCCCTGCAGGAAAAAAGTAAGGTGGCAAAGAGCATCGATTGGCCCCAGATGAAACCGTGCTTGTAAAAACGGCGATGAACTGATTGTCTCATATCCACTGGTAATACTGTAGTTGTGTTTAAAAGTTTTGTCAAGCTGATGTTTCTCGTCTAGATTAGGTCTCTCCCACATGTATGGCTGTATCTGAATGCCAGGCTATTCCGTTCTTTTCCACATTAGCTGCATCTTTTATGTATTGGACCTCACGAGAAAAGATGGGAGCAGATCATCATATATAATTCAACTCAATGTTTCACATGCTGCAAATTTTGCGTATGGTCCACCGAACGAACATAACATATTGAGATCACTGAATGACATTAGCCTGGTCGGCTGTGCTCTTCCGGCACACAAGCAGCTTGGTCTCTGTTGCAGTGCAGGAGCAGCCAAAAAGGCCAGCCGATCAGGGAAGGGAAAGGGATCCAAAAAGTCCTGTCCTGCCATGATCATCTGCAACACAAACACACAGCTGCAGCAATTTCTCCTGCACCTGCCATGGCCCTTGGCCAGAGGGGATTGTGAAGTGTAATTAGCAAATGAACGTGAAGATAAATGGAATCAAATTAAAACCACGAACTTAACAGAATGCAACATCAAATCTTTTACTTCCTTTGTCAAAAAAAAAAGAATGCAATTTTAGGTTTAAGATAAGTCAAGTTTTTTTAAAAGTTTGGCTACGTTTATAAAAAAATCAACATTTATCTTTAAAAGTAGATTTATTATAAAAATATAGTTCATAACTAATTGATAATATGTATTTGGTATTATAAACATTAGTACATATTTTGTAAAAAATTTGAGTAATTTTAAAATTGTTTGCGTTTTCTTAGAGCATCTCCAACGGTTTTGCAAATGGGCTTTGCATTCTTGTTTTTACAAAAAAGTCTAAAAAACTCCTATCCAACGGTTTGGCAAATAGACTTTGTATTTTTGTTAACTTGGCAATTTCCTGAGAATGATTGGCATATATGCCTAGCGGATCGCGCTTGACATTTTCCGCGCTCGACCAATTTTGGTAATCGCCGCAATAATTTCTACAATTTTGGTAATTGTCAAGTCAATTTTGTTAATTGTCAAGTCAGTTTTGTCAAACCGTTGGAGATTGACTCTTTTTATCGTTGTCATATTTATTTGGGACTTGCAAACTCTCAAATTTGCCAATTAAAATATACAAAACTGTTCGAGATGCTCTTACAACATGCGTGGTACTACGCAGGTCAAGTGTCTTGTCAGAGCAACCCTGATCATATGCACCTTCCCTTTTCTACACTTATTCTGTCATCGGGGAATGTCATAGAGATTTTATAGAGACCGGTAAAAATGCCCGTGCGTTGCTACGGGTGAATAATACATTTACAAAGTCATTTTTTTTATATCTCGCTCGTTCATTGTTTCCAAAGAGAAGTTGTATACCTCATACTTTGGTCCGCCACTAACAATCTCACTACAAGGTACAGTTCCTTTACTATCGGTTCTTGATGTAAGTGTGTTAAGAATTTGCTCCCCATATGAATCGATATCAAAAGGTGGATTTTTATCCTAAAAGACATGGATGTAGGGGTGAGCACTAAACAAGTTCATAGATCCAAAAATGTAAGCAGCTCAAGCCAGCAACTAACCTACTCTTCCAAGGCTTTCTCAATTTTTTCTTTCCATGTTGAAACTCGAGCATCCATCTCACTATGCTTTTCATCCACAGTGATGCAGGCAAGGAGAGCATTCTGTACGAAGCATAATGTGTCAATTTTGGATGTTGATGAAGAGGAAAGGCAAATTCAGAGCACATCTCAAATTAAAGGTCACAATCACAATTTGGATTCTAGAAATCAGCAGTCAAAACGAAGTTTCCAATCCAATAAAGTCTGAACATGTATATGCATATATTTCATTAAGCGGGATAGAAAGTGCGATCACACACACGTCCAAGCCAAAAAAGGGCTTAGATGGCAAAAAAAAAAAGATCTTGTTACGCTAAAGGAAATTAAAAGTGACCTATGACTAAGAATCTAACTCCACATCTGAAATATTCAGCTGAGACGTGCATGCATCTCATTGTTCAGGCAGTAACCACATTGATCATCTATATGGGGGGAAACAACCAATATGGCCAAAACGGCATGCCTAAAGCGCTTAACCAGTGCATGCATGAAAGGTGGATAAATATAGCAACATGATATTTTGTTTAATTTAGCGCTATGGATTGCTGCATGGGAATTTACTAATCACAGTCAGTTCTTCCTGACACTTTATTCCAGAAAGTTGTCTGTTAAATCCAATACATGGCAAAGTACAACTAATCGTACAAGCAATTTTGTCCAATGCAGCAATGATCTTTTTTTCCACAATGGTCGAGATCAAATTTCATTACACAGACTTAATGGAGCAATAATCTATTATAATAAGCTTTATCCTAATATGATTTGACATGCTTACACCTAATATATATTTAGCCATCACATTAATTTACATGGTACCAAAATGCTTGTAACCTCACAAGACATAGATGTAAATAGGCTATACAGAATCATTAAAAACTCACCAGATGTGACCGACACAAGTCATCGAGGCTTGCATGTATATCTATCTCATCCTGCGTACCATTGGGAGTTGTAGCAATAGTCTGAACAGAGGAAAAATGAAAACGGATAATATTACCCAAATGTTGGATAGCTAAACACACCAACCAGCAAACAAAGAACTCAATAAAATAAACCTCGTCAGGGTATGTTGGAACAAAAGGATCAACATCTATGTCGTTTGGCATGTCTGGATCATCATCATCAAAATTAATGCCAGTATATATTTGATCAACATCTATGTCGTTTGGCATGTCTGCGTCACCACATGTCGGCGTCAGAGCCCGCTCACGATCAACACTGGTTTAATCCCCAGCCCAAATCTGCCTCGCGTTTAATCGCCACCATGGTTGCCCCACCAACACTAATCACCCCCAAATCCAGCACCCTTCCCTCTCCCTCTCCTAGGATCCCCGGCAAGGCGAGAGCCGAGAGGCGCAGGGCAGCCGACGCCGGCGTCGACGCTGCCTCTGCCTCCGCAGCCGCAGCCGCAGCCGTAGCGGCATTTTGTCGAGCATATGGCGCTCGTGCCCAGCGGCGGCACGGGCGCTTGCAAGGACGAGGCCGCCCTCGGGCTGCAGGAGTCCGACGACGCGCCGCTCAAGAAGCCGGCGTTGAAGACGGCGAGGGCCAAGGAGATGAAGTCCAAGCCGGTGTTGGTGGTGCTGGAGCCGGAGCCGGAGCCGGAGCCGGCATCGAGGGGCCGTCGCTCGAACCCGACGCGCGCCTAGCGCTCTACATCGCCATGGCGCACGCGGGCTTCGTCACCACGCTGCTCGTGCTCTACGGCCTCTCCGTGCTGCTCGCCGACTTCCTCCGCCCGCTGCAGTGGGCACTGCTCTGCTCCGTCCCGCTCCGCGAGACGCAGCGCGCGCTCGTCGCCTTCTGGGAGCCCCCGCTCCGCGGCGGCCTTAGCGCCGCAGTGCTCTCGCTGCCGCTCTCCGGTCCTCAACCGCCACGCTCGCCGACGCACGCGCCGCGCTCCTGCGCCGCCCGCTCCGATCCCGTCCTCGCTGGTGTTCCCGCGTCTCCTCCGCGGGCTCGTCTCCTTCTTCCTCGTCCTCTTCGAGCGCCTCGGCGCCGCCACCGCGCTCCTCCTCCTTCTCGCGCTCGCCTTCTTCGCCGCATCTCCCAAGCTCAAACGCGCCGCCTCCTCACGCAGTCGACCTCCCTCTTCGCGCGCGTCCAAAGTTGCACGGGAGAAGGAAAGGGTTTGCACATGGCTCCAGCAAGTTGGGCCGCAAATGGGCCGAAACCAAGTGATTGTATGACAGTTAGGCTAGATTGAATGGGCTGGACGAAAAAAAAGGTCTGTATAGATATAGATAGATTAGTTTGATTTAATAAAAAAAATGCACGTTTTTTCAGAGAAAAAACCCGCATGATGGGCTACGAAAAATCACAGCCCGTCCTGCATGAGCTCCTGGGATCCAGACTCGTTGCTGGGCCTCGCAGCCTATTTTGTACATGCTGCATAACATTATTGTATTTTTTTGTGCTCGTCAAACGCAACGGACACGATGGTATGATGCATTGATGCAGCCGCAGGGATCGCGCCGTGTCCGAGCTGCTGCTGCTGCTCTGGAGCAGAGAATCGTTTGGGGGTGTCCGTCCGGCCGGCCGGCGAGGTGAGGTGCCGGGAGGCAGGGCGGGGACAGCGGTGGACAGGAGAGGAGGGACGAGACGGACACGGACGTGGGCGGTCATGTCTGTCTGCCTGCGCGGTGTTCGCCGGCGTCGTCGGCTCGCTCCAAGATCTGCGGTCAGGTCGCCCGGATCATGCGCGCGCGCTCCCTTTCTTTTCTTTTCTTTTCTTTGCACTGCCTCTCGAGAATTCGCTACGCAAGTCTAGCGCAGGCGTGATGCTGCTGTACCATACCACAGTCCACAGCGCACGTCCCCAAACGTGTACGTACTGTACTGTAGTACTACTAGGCAGGAGTAGAATCTACTAGAATTCGCTCCCCATATTTCCTTGCAGATTTGGATTCGAAAAAAAAAGGTGACTCCATTTTCATCAAGTTTGAAGCACATGGGATCGACACCGAGAGATATCAATCAATATCCAGTTCACAATTGCTAATTCTCTTCTTCATTGTTTCACTATTATTTTTATCTAGCAAGCAGAAAAGGTTACGCAGTAGTAGTAGTCACCTTAAGGAGGAGAAAAATATTGGTAGAATATTACGGGCTAGTCTGCACATTGGGAAGAAGGCTCCAACAACGAGTTATGACATTGTTATAGAATTAAATAATTTTTTGGACGAGGGTATTGGTACTGTAGCTTGCCTTGTCTGAATTCTGAGACTCCCATGTTTTCCTCTCTCTATATCCCTAAATAACTGTCATTTTTATTTTATGAGAAATATCTTTGACTATTTTTATATCAAAAATATTAATACCTATGGATGTCTTGTTTAGATCTTTTCAAAATTCTAAAATTTTACAAAATTCTTCGTCACATTGAATCTTTAGATGCATGTATAAAATATTAAATATAGATAAAAAATAACTAATTACACAGTTTGTATGTAATTTGCGAGACATATATTTTAAGTCTAGTTACTCTATGATTAGATAATAATAATAAAATACAAACAAAAGTATTATAATATCGTTTTTTAAAAAGTTTTAGATCTAAACAAGGCCATATAGTTATTTAATCATTAAATTTATTTTTATAATAAATTTATTTAATGATACAATGTCATGTGTAGTTATTTATATGTACACTATTTATGGGCGCATGTGTGTAGCTTTAGCGGTTTGGAAGATATGCTTGCTTTGAGAGTACGTTTTAGTTCTCACTTTAAGGATAGAAGAAAGAAGATGTAAATTACCGTAAACTGGGATCGGCCGGGAGGACGTGGCGGAGGGATACCGGTATCCCGGCACGCACCGCAGGTGGCCGGTGGAGCGGCTCCGCTGCTTTGCCATGCGTCACCCGACGCGATCCGGTGCGTGTGCCTAGTTTCTGCAGCGGGGTCCGGGGTGCGCGCGCTGGCCTGGTGCTGGTGGTGGCGGTGGTCGGCGTAGCATTTCCTGGTTGTGACCCCGTTCCGGCTCCCGGCCGGGGACTCGCTCTCGTTGCGCGCTAGCCATTTCCTAGCTTGTTGTGGCCCAACAGCGCGGGCAGCCTTTTTCTGGTTGGTTTGCTCCCCCGTCCGGCCCGGCCGTCGTCCCCTTCACGTACGGACGGAATCGTGGAGGGGCCAGCAGCAACCAGGGGGCCGGGGAGTGTGCAGGTCGTCAGACGTCAGTCCGCTGGTCGGTACACGTTGACATGTTGGAGTACTAGCAAGCTACTGTACACAGCTACTCTACCAAGGAGTATAGGACAGCAACGTACGTCCAAAAACGCACCTCCTCCACGAACGAGAATGAATGAACACGCATGCAGATTGAGATTTTGACGAACAGCGTACTCCTATATGATTGATTTGCGTGCTCATCAACAAACAACACACATGTGGTCTAGATGCTCGGATCCTTCAGGTCAAACGTAGCTAGCAACGCAAGCATGGCTGCATGCATGGCTGCATCATGTGGGTCGTGCTCGCAATGCAAAATGCACCCACGACAGGGCAAGGGGCAGGCGTCACGCACAGCCAAGTACGGACTACGTACTCCAGTCCCAGAGAGAAGGGAGCCGTACGTATAGAGCTACTCCGGCTACTATACTAGCTATGCACACGGTACGAGTAGTAGGAGCACGCGCGCAGCGCAGGAGTGACAAAGATCGGATCAGCCTCTCGATCGACCTCTCGCTCCAGCTAGGCATGCTTCGTTCGCCTCTGCTCGTCAATGGAGGCGGCTATACCTTGCTCTTTGAGAGATAATATAATATTATCATTCATACGTCTCAATGTAAATCATGTAGATTATAATGTCCTTAAGGAAAAACTTTACTTTCCCGCATATGAATGCTCCGTGTGCTGTAGTAGCACCGTGCTTCGCGTTCGATCGATCACTGGAGAATGAAGACGGGGGTTCCTCCAGCTCTCTCTCTCTCTCTCTCTGTAGCGCCGCGCCGCCACCGTGCACCGGGAAGCGAGACGGGGGGACAGGAGATCAATGAGTCCAAGGCTTTGTCCCCATGCACGTTCGAAGGGCTGGAAAGTGTACGGAAGCCGGAACGGAAGCCAGCACAGCATGCACCATGCATGGTTGTCGTCTCTGCCTTGAAAAAAGGCCAGCTTTCTGTCAACTCGATCGATCCGCTCTCCGGCCCATCCGGTTGCGCGGCCGGTAGGCCGGTCGATACGCCTCTTCTACGTACTCGGACAGTCAGTTTTGTTAGTATTGATCTCTCTAACTAACTAATGGGTCCAACGGTCTAATAGGACCTTGACTCGCTCAGCCCTTCTATGACTGGAGGGTCCCTGTCACACAGCGAACATAAATAGGAGGTGAGAGTCAGAGCTCTAATCACCAGTTGATTCACGAGCTACAGTAACCCACCGACATCCTAATCCCTAATCCGATCTAGGATTTGTTGTTAGTGACGGGAAGACCTCCGCCGTCGCTACTACGACGGCCACGACGCCGGCGCTGTCCTTGACTCCGGCGACGTCCCCGACGACCACACAGTACACCCCCAGGTGCCATGGGCCATGGCGGATCAGACCAAGACACCGGCATCCGCTGACAATGGTAACCTATCCCTAATCTACTCTTCCTCCCTCTGTCTTCTCAGATCCGATGAACACTATGTATTCTAAGTATTGCAATTCTGATAATCCTACTGTTAGTGATCCTTAACATCTATCAAGTTTGACCCGAGAGCCTACATGGTTGAGATGTCAGCAAATGTCGAAAGGCCTACTACTATTCCGTACGGTGCTGCGCGCGATTGCTTTGGCGCATGCAAGCATTGACGTGCGATTCGTACTCCCTCCGTTTTTTATATGTCACGGTTTATTTTTAAGTTAAACATTACAATCTTTAACTAACTATTTTTTAAAAAAATTATAGTTTCACAATATAAGAACTATATATTATAATATTATTTTCATAATAAATCTACAAATATAAATCTTATGATATAGAACTATATATTTTTTAATGGTTAAGTAAAGATACACATGTTTGACTTAGAAAACTAAATATGGCACTTACATAAAAATAGAAGAAGTACCTACTGATAGGCAAATAGTTAACGCCGCCGTTGACTATAACGTTTTTTTTTTGTCCCTTGACCATATGGTAGATAGCTATTCACTCATTAATACATATAAAATTACTTATCTCTTTTATAACCTCTTTTTTATTCTTATGCCTGGCTGTAAATCTAGAGTATGTTTCTCCTCTCTTTTCTCTTCTTTCTTCTATCAATCTTAACATTTAGTTAGCTCACAACCCTTATTATACTTGCTTTCACTATGTTATTCCAGATGTACGTAATTTTTTCTTCCAAGAAACAAATTTGATTAAACATATATTAAAAATATTGATATTTATTGTACACAAATAGTACGTATCATTAAATAGGTATTTCAATGTAATTTTTTTAATAATTTTATTTAGTGATATAAATTTTTATATAAACCGAGTAAAATTTATCGGTATCTAAATCGTGACGACAACAATATCACACAAACAACAAGAGGTTCCAAGAAACTTTACATGCAGCATGGCCATGGCTACGGAGAGAGTAATTGCGGCCGGCTCGTTTGGAAGGTGGTGGTGGGGGCCGCCCGCATGTGGTAAAGTGGGATGGCGAGCTGCTAATGATGAGGCGATTAATACCCAGAAGAAACAACACCCGCCACGCGCGCATCGCATTGCATTGGCCACCCGGCAGCGGCTGGCCGACTACGACTGTGCAGCTCTCCATCGACCGTCGCGCGCGCCACGGTATTCATTCCCATAGGCCATAGCCCACCGCAGGCATAGTCGTAATTACAGTACCAGATGACCCTTCCTTCCACTAACTACCCGCACTTTTATTGTGTGGGTTCAGGCTGGCAGTGGCAGGACGTTTGTATGCCTTGTTTCTGGAAAGGAGCATGCACGCACGCACCATCGTGCACGTTCACTTCATTTCGCTTCAATTCGTGTGCTCGTTGGAGTTGGGACTTTGCGTCACTGCGTTTATCCGATGGCGCCGTGTGCTGTGTCACTGTGTGCACTGTGCTCTATGCTTCCCAACATCGAGAGAGAGAGAGGCCGTGTTTACATGGAAATGTGGTGAAAAAAAATCCTGTAGCACTTGTCATGTCACACTGTAACAATTTTGTTTTTATTTGATAATAATTGTTCAAACATTAATTAATTAGGCTTAAAATATTCGTCTCGCAAAGTACAACAAAACTGTGCAATTAGTTTTTTATTTTATCTATATTTAGTACTCCATATATGTGCCGGTATTTTGATGTGACGGAGAATAGGAATTTGATGTGATGGGGAATCTTGTAAAGTTTTGAAATTTTGGATGGATTCCTGGAGAACTAAGGGGAACTAAACATAGCCAGAGAGAAAAAAAACTTAGTAAGCAGAACTTCGATCATTTTTTATGTTTTTTTTAGTTTTATTAAAAATAACCATACTATACAATTCGCTTTAGCTCTTGTCGTGAAACCTGCCTGATGCTGCATGGGCTTCTTTCTCGATTTGTTTTAGAAAGAAGAAAACCAACAATATTCAATAAACATTTGTGATATATTCAGCTCCCTGTTAGTGTCAATGCACTGATCAAGTGATATATTCGACCCCCTCTTGAATTTTTGTTGAGTACTCCCTCTGTCCCTAAAAGAATAGATTTCTAGGTTTGTTCTAAGTCAAATTTTTTGAACTTTAACCAAATTTCTAAAATAATTAGATTAATCTAAGAACATATTTTTATATGGTAATCATTTTAAGTCATAGATGTTGTTACAATTTTCTATAAAGTTAATTAGTCAAAGTTAAAAAAAATTTGACTGACACGGATTCTAGAAATTGATTCTTTCAGGGACGGAGGGAGTATCATCTATCCTTGTTTGGAACTTTTAGCATTTCAGAGCCTGTTTGGTTACAAAACCTAAAGTTTAGCCACTAAATTTAGGTGGTTTTAGTCACTAAAGTGTCAAATACACCCCCCCTAAAGTGTCCCTAAAGTTTAGTTTCTCTAGTTGACATTTGTGAGTTAAAAATCCCTAAACTGGACTTGGACATTCATTGTCTCTGCATTAAAAACCGCAGGAGAGAGTGGGGGTGGGAATGAAAGGGTAGAACTGTTTTTATGCTAAGCCATTAATGACCTTTAGAGATACTAACCAAACAGCCCCTAAATTTTAATGGAAAGATCACTAAACTTTAGGTGTCCCTAGAGTAACCAAACAGACCCTCAGTATGCTAACCTACGAGGTTGTGTATGTTGTATGAAATGAACCATGTATGAAGCTGAAACTTATTGATATCACACACTTGATGTTTCGAATCAAGACCATGTCGTTCTATACATCAACAGTGTCACACTGTTGATGTCATGACGCATCAACACAACCAAGGTCAAGAAGCGGTGCTGCCAACAAGGCAATTCGAACGAAGGGTGCAACACGTGAGGATGATGAAAGAGAAAATTATGGTCGTGTGGCAGATGACATGGGCATAATGGACAACGACATAGGTGTTGTGTCAGGATGGGCGTAAAGCATGAGGACGAGTTCGATATCTATCGTAAAAGTTGTGACCAAAAGAGGGGTTTTCTGTTGTAACAAGCTAAATCAAATGTAAAAGTATTAAACAATTTATCATCGAAACTTTTTCAGATTAGCCTTTATAATTTTTCAGAACTGCACTTATTATGAGATAAAACACTATTCGTTCGTTGAAAAGTAATGCTGAAATAGTGTTGATGAACGGGCCTACATCGATATTAAATTTAATAATGGCAATCCGAAAAAGACCTGTTGTTTTTCTCTAAATCTCTATTTTCTCATGACAATGCACACAAACTCCTCGATAGTGCATCAACCCTCAAATGCCCAAAGTCATATACATGTTTCGATTGAAATTATGTAATTTGTGTTCAGAGTAACCTTATAGGCTTTGGTTACGGAATACTTTTTATTGGTAAGTTTGGGTCTTTGATACTTGTTTGTGTAGATTTGTTTTGAAATGTGGACTAGTATAATTAAGGCAAAATAACTATTTTGGTCCCTCAACTATTGTTTGAGGCTTAATTTCATCGTTAAAACTTTTCAAAATAGTTGTTTCAGTCCTCAAATTTACTTTTGGGACTAGTATCATCCCAAAACTATATTACAGTGATTGTTTTAGTTTTAATATTCAAGCAAACTTTAGATTTTGCTCATCTAGAAAGTATGAAAGCTCTGGGACTAGAATTAAATGCACTTTATAGTTAAGAGATGAAAGTGAACCTAAAGTGCAAAGTTTGAAGACAAAAACGTTTAAGATAAAACTAAGCCTTAAGGTAAACTTTAAGGAGTAAAACGTCTATTTTGAAAGTTCGAGGATGCAACTAAACCTTAGGTGATAACTGAGGGACCAAAATAACTATTTCGTCGATAACTACTGTACTTATAGATGAAAGCTAAACATTGCTCGTGTGATTTATTTGGCTCCCTCACACGGATTTTGTTGCCGTTAGATCTTCGGCTGCTTTGGTCCGCCCCGTCTGTGTACTACCGCCTCGCCCGTTCGTGTCTGGCCGTCTGTGTACAGTGCTTTGTTTTAGATTTACACTCATTTTTCATTGTAATTTAGTGTATAGAGTGGTGTAGTTTACGAATGACAATATGTTTTTATGCTTTCTGCTGCCGAATGTGTAGCTTTCTACTGACGAATGTGCACCTTTAGGATTCTCAATATTTTTGGTATGTTTGAATTGTGAATTAGTCTTAGTTATTATACGCCGACACTTATAGTTGTTCATTAGGTGTAATTTCTATAGATTATGCATGTAACTAAAAAAGTTTCTAAATTTTTGGTATGTTTGCCTTGTAAATCATTCTCAGGTTCGTTTGCATTTTATAGAAATTTTTGGGTATTATTTTTTCTACTGAAATTATTGTTTTTTCAAAAAAAAAATTGTTTTGTTTGGCTTCTAAATCACGTCTCAGTTTTTTTTTTATTTGCATTTCATAGAAATATTTGTGTTTTTTATATTTTTAGTTAGATTATGTTTTTTTGTAATTTTTTTATTTGATTTGTAATATTGTGTTGTATTATTTTGCATGTATTGTTTGCCGCAATTTATAAATCATGTTATAGTACTGTACTATTATGGTTGTATTGCTTGCCGCAATTTATAATTGGTGTGATAGTATCTTTATTTTCACTTGAATTTTGGTTTTTTCATTTTGTGTGTGCTATGGTCCTAACTATTGCGTGTGTGACCATAGGGCATGAATCACACGAATTTTGCTTTGTCTTTAATTTGTGTCCTCAAATTGCTTGAGTGATCAAATGATTCAAGTCACCCAAGTGATAAATAGATAGACTCTACTTATAACTTTTGTAAACATCTATGATAAAAAACAGCCGTCAAAAGTTATATACCACAGATCATGGAATGCCTAAAAAACTGATTAGATTAAGTAATAGTGAGATCCTGTGTGGATCCGTAGTCCAAATTTTAACGAAAAAAAATCACTTAATCGTGACTACTTTTTTTTGGCTGGCAAGACCGCTGAAACCGAACCAACAGAAATTTGAGAAGTGATAAACCGCTCGTCACGGAATTCTCTGCTTCGAACCACTACCAGTCAACCACACTGCCAAGGGAAGTGCCATGGCAATAGACCAACGCACCGTCAGCGCATGAGCAGGCAGCAGCCCAGCACGGCACAGCCCCTCCAGCTTCCCCGCCTATAAGTACTAGTGCACAAGCTCCAGACCGATCCCCACGCATCCTCACTCGCCATCGCCATCAGCCGCCTCGCCACAAAACCCCACTTCGATCGATCTCAGTTCGCCTGCGGAGCGTTCCGCTCAAGCCATGGAGGACGTGGCCAACGCGCACCTCTACTCCCGCGCCCACGCCCACCGGAGCAAGCGTCCCCCGTCGTCAGCCCCGATCAATGACGGGGACGGGGACATCGACTTGTCCCTGAAGGGCGCGCGGTACCGCGGCGTGCGGCGCCGGCCGTGGGGCCGGTTCGCGGCAGAGATCCGCGACCCGATGTCCAAGGAGCGGCGGTGGCTCGGCACCTTCGACACCGCCGAGCAGGCCGCCTGCGCCTACGACATCGCCGCGCTCGCCATGCGCGGCAACAAGGCGCGCACCAACTTCCCCGGCCACGCCACCGCGGGCTACTGGCCGTGGGCCACGCCGCAGCCGGCGGCGGCGGTCGCGCACCGATCAACCCCATCCTGCTGCACAACCTCATCATGAGCTCCTCCCACCACGGCTGCCGCCTGCTCAACCACGCAGGCCACGGGCACGTCCACTCCGCTCCCCCAAGACCTCCGGCACCGGCAACGGATGCCACTACC
This sequence comes from Microstegium vimineum, assembly GCA_022036555.1. Lineage (NCBI taxonomy): Eukaryota > Viridiplantae > Streptophyta > Magnoliopsida > Poales > Poaceae > Microstegium > Microstegium vimineum. Next base: position 43,015,071 of record CM039122.1, read on the forward strand.
ATCGCAGGGCCCTTCCCTGTCGCATCACACGCCGCCGTAGCGATGGACGTGGACGACTGGGACGGCGTCCTGCGGAGCGAGCCCGCGGACGCGGGTCTGCTTCAGGACGCGCTGCACGACTTCTACCCTTTTACGCGTCCGCGCGCCGGCGGTGGCCTGTCCACGGACGGCGCCGACGCCAGGGCGGCAGCTGCGTTGGTGCCGGTAAAGCAGGAGGCTTTCGTCGTTCCCAGCCCTTTCGCGGGCATCGATGGGGACGGCGAGTACCCGATGATGCCGCAGGGCCTACTCGAGGACGTGATCCACTCCCCGGCGTTTCTGGAGGTCGTGGCCGCGCCGTCCGTCCCCACCCGCCGCAGCCGCAGCCGCAGGGGCTGATGGCTCCGGCTCCGGCGCCCGCGCTGTGCGTGTGTGCAGGATCTGGTTCTTTTGGGATTCACGAATCCTGCTTGATTCCATAATTTGCTGTAGCTATATCAAACCAATCATCTAGTCTTCTCGATCTTGTGTTTTAGTAGCTGCATGCTGTAGCTAGATCGACGTGATGATATGTGGTGTCCTGGTGGTGTGTGCTTGGTAGGTGTTTACCTGGAGTGTCAGTGCATAGAATCAAAGCTTGTTTTCGATGGATTTCAACCAGTTTCGTCTTGCATGTCTTCAATTTTCTATATGCTGAGTAATCTATGTTGGGGATTCAGTTCCCTTCTTGCTATTTATTTGCATTGGTTACTTACATTACATTTGGTTAGAGGCGGGAGCTCGGTCAGATAATGAACTTTGTGGAGATCTGTAGAACAAAATACTCATTTCGAACGTTACTGTTGTTTTAAATACGCCAAATAATCACTGCTATTAAATCTCACTACAGCAGAATGGGCCGACCGGGAGGTGGATTGAATTTACAAATGTAATCATGGTCCATGGTTCAACAAAATCTTTTGCGCGGTCGGTTAACTCATCACTAATAAAATCCATCTTGATTTCGCCTTTGCATGCTACAACTAGATCACTGTCAAATCATGAAACGGAAAGCACATGAAGCCGTAACAATGCTTAGTGACATTCACAAAAAAAAAAAACAATGCCTAGTGACATGAAAACTCAAATTAAGATGGCGCTGTAATAACTAGTATTTATGTACTTCCTGACCATTTATATGTATCAAAGACCATTCTATGTAGAGACTTTCTTGAGATGGTTTCCAGAGTGGTCTATGTAACTATGTTGATATATGAAACAATGTATCTAAGGTCAGTTTCAATATAAAGTTTTATAATGTAGTTTCTAAAACTATTATTTCGTGTAGAATGAAGTAAAGTCTCAATATAGAGTTTTATGGTTCCGTCGTGTAGAATGCAATAAAATATGGATCAAACATTCATTCTCGAGGCAGAGATTCACTCTATAGTTTCATATATATTTAATTCAATTATTCATAGAGAGTTGGTAACTGTATCAAAAGTAAACTCGCTTTTTCTCTTTTCTTAAAAACCTTAACGTGTCAAAAATGTTTCAATATAAATGAAACTTTGATGAAAGTTTCATGGAGACTGACCTAATTTATGGTTTCATATCGATCACCGTTTCATAAGGAAGGAGTAACATTTATTTATTGCATAACATGACAAGATGTACTTTATTCACTTGGAAACAGTGCTAGTGCTAGTCAGGTTTCGCTAGGATGAAACTTACTCCCTAGGTTCTAAAATTATCTGCCACTTTCGCTTCTCAAGAAATAATTTTGACAAAATATATGTTAAAAATATTAATATTTATAATACATAATTAGTATTATTATAAATATATGTAAATCTAATTTTTAATAAATTTATTTGGAAATACGAATATTATATATATTTTCTATAAATTGAGTCAAACATGTGATATGATAGCGAACTTTTATAAATTGAGAACTTATTAGGGTTTCTCCACCAGCACCTCTCTCTCACGCCCCTCCTAGCGAATTCTGTGGTGGAGCGTCCAGATCCGGTGACGACTCTCCTCCTAATGGTGGATCCGGCAGTGGAGCGGCAGGTTATGGTAGCGGCGTGCGGTCTCCTTCCCTGGTGGTGGCCTCTTCCACCAGATCCGACGAGGCGCTGGAGAGGGCAGATCGGGCGACAACTTCCATCAGCTGACCACACTGAGATCTAGGGCTACGCTCGATAGACGGACTTCTCTTTTTTTATTTGATTTACGGAGGTGGGCATTTGAACCGCCTTAGCGAAGATTGATTTACCGTGACTTTTGGTCCGAGGTAGATCTGATGTCGTCTTGGTAAATCCATTTTGTCTGCCTTGAAAAAGTTTTCAATACTAATGTAGATTATAATTTCTTCAAAATATATGGATCCAAACAGCCTTTAAGACTATTTTTAGTCTATTATAGACAGATGTAAGGTGGTTTTCCATGAACCCATAAATAAGTTTAATTTTTGTAGGTCACCAAATGAAGCTAATTGTGCCTCTATAGAAGTGTTCGAACTCCTCTATTTAGCGTGACTTGAAACAACTTAAGGATGAAACTAAGGGCTTTTCTTGCTTAGTTTATGGTGGCTTCATCACCTCCTGGAACATTTTAAGAGAAGAGAGAAAAAATAGTTGCTCGCTACATTGCATCAAGGAGCTAGTTGTTTGATTTGGATTATTCTGTTTCCCTCATATTTTTATACTAACAAAGAAGAAGCGTATAACCCTACAACCTCTTTGAAAGCATGGGTTAAATGTAAGCTACCTAATTTTTTTTGTCCTAAATCTTACAACATGGGCTAATAAGTGGACTGAGTTTTTTTTCAAAGCTCGACTAATTTGAGCTAAGTTTTAGCTATAGCTACTAGGTTGAAACAAAAAAGTCAACTTACGAACTGATATAAACTTTAAAAAGGATAAAAAAAATAGAGTAGCCTAACATGCCAGTATTAAAGTATGTAAGCATTTATACACATTAATAATAGAAAAAATATGTGAAATTAGCTCTTCATAAAGAGCTAGCTTATCATTCGTTATATTTCTTATTTAAAATAAATGCAATTCTAAAATTCTTGAAGGAGATAGAAAAGTTGTTTGGTTTTATGGCCACTTACCCACACTCACTATGGTGACATCACACTCGTGGTGGTGATATTCGACGCCACACCTATGGCAGAAAACTTAGGGAGTCTTCGAGATTTACCGTTGCATGCCACATCGCTGTTGTGGCTGAGCCAAAGCTGTGGCGAGCAAATCATCACTACAGAAACCGCGTAGTTGCCGAGTGTGGGAAGCACTCGGCTACTAGCTTTTTGCACTCGGCAACTAGTTTACCGAGTGCCACACTCGGCAACTAACACTCGGCAGAAGCCGAGTCGGTAACTAATTTAGTTGTCGAGTGCCAGATTTCGGGTCTTGCCGAGTGTTATTTTATTTGTCGAGTGCCGGATCAAGCACTCGGCAACTAGTCCAGGCAACTAAAATTGGGCCATCAACCTTGACGGACTAGTTGCCGAGTGCTAGCCAGCTGACACTCGGCAACTAAACTAGTTGCCAAGTGACAGTCAGCTGGCACTCGGCAACTAATATTTTTAATTTTTTCTGCCAAAATTTAGTTGCCGAGTGTCAGCCACCTGACACTTGACAACTAATTTTTTTTATTTTTTTATTAACAATTAGTTGCCGAGTGCAATGGTCATTGTACTCGGCAACTCTGGGAAACAGAGAGCCCCCAGAGTTGCCGAGTGTGGCACTCGACAAATAAAAAAATTGCTATTTTTTTGTTTTTTTGATTTCCAACAAAACAGAGACAAAAATAGACAGATATATATGACATTCACCATTCAAATCACATATACATCACATCCACCATTCAAATCACATATATATCGCATTCACCATTCAAATCACATACATATCATCACATCCATCATTCACAATCCATCATACGCATATAACATCACAAACATCCATCACAAACGTCCATAAGTCCATAATACATCACATACACATATAGAGTCCATAGATCCATCACACAGAGTCCATAATCCATCACATAGCTATGGATATGTCACTAGTCTAAGTCGAATACAAGTCCAAATCTAATACAAGTCTGAGGGGCATGAAAATAGACAAAGGACAAGTACCTATTGATGTCATCCTGACCAGCCGGGCCGTGAAGAAGAGCCATCTGACAACCCGGCTTGTGGAGGAGTGTCAGTTGGCCACCCCTGCTGTGGAGAGGGACCACCGCCTTGAACCGTCGGGTTCGAACTCATAGACACTTGCTGCACAAAGAAGAAGTCAATTAATGAGTATCTGCAGGAAATTAGCACAAGTCCTAGGAATAAACCACTAGACATACTTACCAGTGTCCCGAAAACAATAGGCTGTGGAGGAGGAGAAGCCACAGACATAACTGGGCGGAGAAGCGACTCATACACGACCACACCTGGAATTGCACTAAGGCTGGCCACGAAGCTGAACATGTCCCGCAGCCTCTGCTCCTCGGCCGCCCTCTGGGCTTGTACAACCTCCCTCTCCAACCGCTGGGCCTCCTCCGTCGCCGCCTGCGCCGCCTCCAACCTCCGCATGTTGGTCTGCTCACAGGCCACCCACAATGTTTAAACAATGCAAATGCAAGATAGATGTGTGAACGAGTACTAACCGCGAGATCCGAGATCTGCTGCTGTGTGCTCAGTTGTCGAGGGCGTATGGGGAGGGACGAGCTCGTGCTCCTTGCCCGAAGGTCCGCAAGGTTGGGAACAGAGGCGGAGTCGAGCGCGATGTTCGCCATCCAGTAGCGGTCGTGCTGCTTCCCTCCTCCTAGCCTCATCACGATCTCTGCGTCTAGCGGCTCGGTGGCTGGATCGAAGGCCTCCCCATGCTGGAGTCGAGCCGCCGAGATGTAATCGGTAACCTTGTTGTGGGCGCTGGGGTTGGTGTACAGCTCGGGCGGGTGCGCTAGGTTGTAGGTGTTGCCGGGGTCCGTCGCCTTGCCCTTATGTGCCAGGCTGAACGCCATGAAGTCGTTGCACTCCTGGCCTTGGTGCGACCCGGACTGCGAGGAAAACATAAAGATGATTAGAAGTAATGAGAATTGATAGTTGTAATAAAAAAATAAAGATGAAAACTCAAAGAAGATTACCCAGTTCGAAGCGTACTGGGAGAGGCTCTGGTTGCCCTGGTGGTGTGTGGTCCCAGTCACGACAGATTGCACTCTTCTCAGCCCACTCGGGCGAGAGCCACCTGTCCACAATACCGCCCCACCAGAGGGGGTGCCTGACGCACCAATCAGAACATCGCTGCATGTCATCAAGTTATTGATACGTCAGAATATACCAATCATGTAGGGTGCTAGTATTGATGTTTCATACTTACCAACTCGTACTCCTCCCTGGTAAGCGTCATGCCCCTGGCCTCGCTCTTCGACACTTTCTCGCCAAAGACGTCGGCGCGGTGGTTGATAATGCACTGGAGCCGTGTCTCGTGGTAGAGGTGTCCGAGTCGAGCCTTGCAGACCTTGTCCTGCACTTGCGCCGCCTTTTCCTCGTGCCCTGGCTCTCACGTGAAGAAGTCCTTCATACAAACATCATGTATCGTTTCATTATATCAAGAATGGCCAATGAATGCGTTTGGTTTGACAAATTTAGTGCGATGAAGACTCACCCAGAACTCGGCCTTGATCCGCCCCGCAACGGATCTGTGGTCGCTGTCCTCAGCGTCATAGAAGTGGGCCCACAGAATTTCGGCAGCACCTCCCTGTTGTTCTCCCGATACACGTCCCGAAAGGGGGAGTGTTCATCCGGAGAACAACAGGGAGGTGATGCCAAAAGTCTATCTTAGACCAGAGCGAACCATGGAAACTAACATCATCTACGCATCAACGGGCTGTCCAAAATACGTGGACAATCCGAAACAGATACGGTCACAGATATGCAAAGATTTTACATACCTCTGACCGTATCTCTTTCGAACGGGAGACGCCTAACTTGATTACGTGATCATATAAAACATGCATGAAAAGGAGGAGGGGCTATACCTAAGGTGCCGATGAAGAAAGGCTAAGCAGGCAGTGGCGAGGCGGTGCGGTGGCGAGGCGACGCGGTGCAGGCAGACCATCAACGCCCACAGCAACGCCCCCGAGTCCCTCCCACGGGTCCTCCTGCAAGAAAAACAATTGGTCAGTGTCAAATGAAAATTTTGACAGCACCTCCCCTGCACGGGGAGGTTACCAAACCTGCAAAAAATATTGGCACGAAGGCCAACAACCACATATGCACAAAATAGTGGCACGAAGACCAACAATCACATATACACCAAATATGAAACGAAGGCCAACACAACCACATAGATACTCTCTAACTACTACTTACTAACAATAACACTACTACTACCAACACTAGCACGGCCACTACTAACTATATTAACTACTAAATCCTAACTACTAACTAGTAACTACTAACTAGTAACTACTAAGTACTAACTACTACTACTACTAGTAAACGACATATACCTTTGCGGCGAGCACGGCAAAATCAAGAGTCGACGACGATGGCGGGGACGACCGTAGTTGCGTGAGGCTTGACGCGACGAGGTCCGCGAGACCTTCAACCCTCCTCCTTCTCCTGCTCTCTTCTCCCCTTCTCCTTCCTTCTCCCCTACCTCCTCCTCTCTTCTCCGCCCCTCCTCCTCTCTTCTCTTCTAGCTCCTCCTCCTCTCTTCTGCGGGGTGGGGAGGTGGGGGCGTGGGCCGGTGGCGCGTCGGCGTGGGCGGCGTCGCGGGGAGGGGCGGGTGTGGGCGGGCGGGCTGCGGCCGGCAGTCGGGCGGTGGCCGGCGGCGTGGGGTGGGGCGGCTGGCGGGGGTGGAGCGTGAGTGGGTGGGAGTGGGAGTGTGAGAGTGGGAGAGAGCCGGCCGAGTGGGCCGACCCGTTTGTAACTGGAATTTAGTTGCCGAGTGCCTAGGGTTGGCACTCGGCAACTTACGGCACTCGACAACTAAAATTATGTTGCCGAGTGTCAAACGGCATGTACTCGGCAACTTAAACGGAGCGGGATGGAGTTAGCCGAGTTGCCGAGTGTATTTTTTACCGAGAGTCGGCAATCAGCAAAAAAAATTAACTTGCCGAGTGTTTTTTTTTGTCGAGTACCAGGCACTGGCATTTAAATAGTTGCCGAGTGTCCGATATCTGACACTCGGCAACTAAATTACTTGCCGAGTGTCCGATATCTGACACTTAGCAACTAATTTAGCACTCGACAACTTGCTATTTTCCTGTAGTGCACCATAGTTACGAAGACAACTTTTGGCATGAAAAATGAGCTAGGACATCATGGCGCGGCTGCAGCATAACACAAATTCAACAGCGAACCAAACATATGTCAAAACTTCAGCGAGCAAGCTATGACACGGTACGACACAATAATCTGTTTAGCGTACGGTTGCTGAGTGAAAAAAAAATTATTGGGCCAATAAAAATGTAGAAATACTATACAACAATGATTTATTACTTGTGGTTTACTCCCTACGTCCTAGTATATATATAAGGCGTAACCACTTCTAATTCAAAAACCAAGAACACATTTAATTTTCTCTCACAATACGATATCGATGTATGTGCCTCTAGAGAGAGGGCGCCTGGGTCATGAATAAAAAGTGGTTACACCTACTTATTAGGACGGAAGGAATATAATTTGTGGTTTGTGTTGTGCCGAGGAGAATTTTTTGTTATGATTTGTGGTTTGTTATTTGTGATTTGTAATTTTTTAGTTTGTGATTTTAGACAAAATTCATGTTATGAGGTAGGCATCCATCTCCACATTCTCTCCACGCGCGTGCACACCCCGGAAGCGTGCGCAGGCTGTGGGCGATAAATTTCTTGTCCCCTGCGGGCTGCGGCGCGGACTACGGAGTTGGTGCTCCGCGGAAAAGAGGCCGGCGGCCGAATCTGCTGCCGGTGCCAATGGCCGGCCGGAAGAGAAGAAATGCTTCGGTTAACAGTGTTTTCGGGAACGGAGAAGCCACCGATGGGACAGGCAGGCGTCTCCCTCGGCGTCGGCGGGCCGGCAGCGTAACGATGTGAAGGAATTCGCTCAGTTCTGTGGTAGTTAAGGCATTGTCGATGAAAAGGTTGAGAGAGGGAGAGAGAATGCACCGTGCATGTCTATGCTCTGGCTGTCTTGCCCAACTTCCATGGGAAGGAAGACAAGGCGCTCCCTATAGGCAGGCAGCTACAGTATGTTTTTCCCTGTCCATCCATCGGGACATGTAGTGGTATTACTGTAGTACTAGTCCGTTTGCTATCCGTCCACGTCGTAACAACCCACGTCGATGGCCATCACGGATCGTCGAACAGCAGGCAAAGCCGCCTTCCTGCACCCTGCAGGCTAGTATTCGTATAGCACAGCTGTGGCCGTGACCGTGACCCCTTCCTGTTCCTGCTGTGCGCGCATGCGACACAGGAGCCCAGCAGCGCTGCGCGTGGCGGCTCGGGCAGTGCACGCCATTCCATGCGCGCGCCGCTGCTACAGTAGTTGCTGAACGGCAGCTTTCTCGCCGGAGCCGGACGCCCGGCCCGGCCGGGACCCCCGCGCGTTCGTACGCGCTCGGCTCTTCCGCGCGCGGCGGGCGGGCGGGCGGGCAGCAGATGTGAAAGGCACCGTCCGTCCACGGGAGACCCCGGCCGGGCGCACCGCGGGCGGACACGTCCGTCCGTCCCGACGACGTGCACCGCCGTCCGTCCCGTGCTGCCCGGCGTGGCTCCGCGCCACGCCTCTCCTCCGTCCGTCTGTTCGGAGGATATCCAGCGTCGTCTAGTCGTGCAGGTGCAGACAGGATCGCGGGCATTGAAGTCGAAGCGCCGGCTACCAGCAGGGACAAGACCTGCCATGCAGCAGCGGAATTTGATGCCTGCAAATCATGGAGGGAGATTTTTGCCGCTGGCAGTGCAAGCAAAACAAGAGATCTGCTACTGGAAGGCGATGCCAGATGCAGCGTCCATTTAATCCCTGTTCTCTACTGCTCCTACCGAGCCTCCATCTATCGTAATTTTTTTTTACAATTCCACAGTAACAAAAGACAAAATGTCTTAAGGTTTATTGAATTTATTATTATACAAATAGTATCCACATGTGTGTGACTCTAATCTATAAAAATCATACTACGTATTACAGGATATATTTAATGTGAAAGATATTATTCTCTTTTTATATGATTTTATTTATTTAACCAAAATTCATTACATTATGACTTAGTACTACCTAGCACTCATTCTAACATGTGGATCACCCATGGCGATGGGCTTGTAAGCAATGGGTCGGACAAAGATTCTGATTTCTGAGGATCGGAATAGAACCTGCCTGCAGCTGCTGGCCTGGCCCTGGGCCCCTGGCCTACCTCTCCGGCCGGTCAGAGACAGTAGAGAGGACGCAGTACGATCCCAGCACTGGCGATCTGCTGTGTGCTGGCACTGGCATCATCAGAAGATGTCCCCTCCCGTGCTCTGCTCTGTGCTCTCCGCCTCTGCTCTCTCCAGCTGCGCTCTCCTCTTCCAAAAGCCGTAGTTCGTCTTCAATGGACTCTGCGGACGGACGTGTAGGGCGTTAGGGTTTGGAAACCAAGGGCTCGTATAGCGATAGCGATAGCGATAGGATAGGATGGGCCGGCTGCTTGCATTGCATATTTGCATGGCTGCCGTGCGGTGTGGTGCGTGCGTGCAGTGCAGGTGCACGGGCAAACCTGTGGATGGATGCATGCCTTGATGCGTTGCGCACTTGCGCGCGCCATTTATGCATCTGGGATACAGCGCAGCGTAGATTGGTGCAGGTGCGTACTGCGTAGACGTAGTATTTCAGCTGGATATATTTGTCGATCGTACTCATACACAGTCAAATCCTGTTCAGAAAGCGTTGGATTTTCTTTTCCATATGCTCCAGATCGATCAATATGAAATTAGGAACAAAGAAAATCTAATGGCCAAAATAAACTTATACTACCTCTTTTCCAAAAAAAAAAAGATGTAACTCTAGAACAATATCATGGTTTAGTGTACCAAATTTGATCAATTATAAATTATAAATATTTTTTATATCAAACAAACATTATTAGATTAATTACAAAATATATATTCATAATAAATTAATTTATAATCATAAATGTAAATATTATTTATTAAAAATCTAGTAACGTTAAGTACTTTAATTCCCTCAGTCTCCTAAAAGAATAGATTTTTGGAGTTGTCTTCCGTCAAACTTTTAAATTTTGATCAATATTTAAAAAAAACATTAAAATTTATGATATTAAATTAGTATTATTAGATTTGTTATAGAACATATTTTCACATGACGTTTATTTTACGTCATAGATGTTATCATATTTTGCTATAAAACTAGTTAAAGTTAATTTTTTTTATTGCCACAGATTATAGGAATAGATTCTTTTAAGGACAGAGGAAGTATACCATAGTTGCGTTCTTTTCGGAACGGAGGCACTACTTGGAAATTGAGTGCAACACAGTCTTTTAGAAATGCTTGGTGTCTTAATATTTAACCATGTTGCTACTAGAACATTGAACGCAAGTAAACATGAGACTGACACGTACGGAGTAGCAAATATTGTGCTCTATTTATGCATGTTGATTTAGGACTATAAATTCAAATCATAGATGTGCAAACATTACGGGACAGAGGAAGTATAGAGAAATTTTATAAAAACCTAAAAGATAAATGGAGAAGGCCTCGCGATTTAAGATAAAATCCAAAGCCCTTCAAATATGGAAACTAAGTCAATGTTAGAATCATTCTGGCCGAAAAGGGAAAAAAGAGAAAAGATTGGAATGAAATGGGAAGTAAGAAAGAAGAACTGGATGGAGAAAAATAATAAAGTAAAATCTATCGTTTGGCTTATCAGTCAACTTATCAGCCACCGAAACAGATAAAAAGGGAGTCGGGAGCCACCGAAACGACCAGGTGAGAACTTATGTCTTTCAGGTTTAGAGGCTGATGCTTATCCATGCGAGGCGGTCGGTGATGGTGGTGTGTGGGCAGTGGTGTCCTGACCAAGGTTAGAGGCAGCTATTTAGCAAGCTTTGGCGATTTTTTGACGGTAAAAGATGGTGGGGGAGATCCCACAGTGCAGCAAGCTTTGACGATTGTCATACTAAAGTTTGTATAGTAATATACATAATAAAATACATATATTAATATATTATACAAGCAAGTATACTGATTTTTATATAAACTTCATCACACCTAAATTTTTTTCTTGCCTCAGCCACTAGTCCCGATATGATACTGGTTCTTCTGTACTCCCTCTGTCTCATAGAAAATAACGTTTTTGACTTTTTAACACCATGTTTGACCATTTTTTTTATTTAAAATATTTTATAATTTATAAAATAAATAAATTATTATTACAGTATCATAAAATAAGTCAGAAAAAATAAATAATATTTATAAAAAAATTCAATAAAAATAACGTTTAAAAAAGATGACACGAATTTTAAAGTGATTTTCAATGAGACGGAGGAGTAAACTTCACCACATGATATTAAGGCAAGCGAACGCAGGCTGCGCATGTTGACATGTAGGAGTACTACTAGTAGCAGCTACAGGTAGCAAAGAGGAGGAGGAGTATATGACAACAAGATACGTCGAAAAACTCATCTCCACGAACGAGGATGCATGCATGTACTACACGCATGCAAATTGATACTATGATTGATTTGCGCGCTCATCAACGAACACATACTGTAGTTCATTGCAACCTCGATCGGATCCTTCAGGTCAACCGTAGCAATGCATGGCTGCATCATGTGCGTGCTCGCATGCACCCTGCAGGACAGGGCAAGGGGCAGCCGCCGTCACGCACAGCCAGCCAGTAGTCCGTACGCGTGTACACCCCAGAGAGAAGAGATGATCGAGCCGTATAGAGGCTACGTGTACAACCAGACGCGGTAGGAGTAGTAGGAGCACGCACAGGCACAGGCCGGCACGCGCGCACGCGGGACGGAGCGAAGAAGAAGAAGAAGATATTATCAGCCTCTCGATCGATCGATGCATGCTCTGGCTCTGCTCTCCTTGATGCTTCGCCTGTGCTCGTGAGAGCTTTATTTGTCTCTCCTCTTCATCAATGGATCAGGCTGCTAGCTAGCTAGCTTGGCGCCTTCCCCTTGTTGTTATTGTTACTACATGCCTGCAACTGTATGCTCCGTGTGTTCAGACGTACTGCAGAGACATGCTGTTGTAGCATCGTGCTTCATTCGCGTTCGATCACTGGAGAATGAAGACTCGGCGCCACGCATGCACCCTCCTCGATCGGTTCCTCTCCTGCTCTCTCTTTCTCTCTCTCTCTCTCTCTCTCTCTCTCTCTCTCTCTGTGTGTGTGCAGCGCCGCCGCCGTGCACCGGGAAGCGAGATGGGGAGGGACAAGGACATCAAGGAGTTCAAGGCTTTGTCCCCACCCATGCACGGAAGCGGGAAGAAATGGAGCGGAAGCCAGCCCGACAGCCCTCATGCATGCATGGTCGTCTCTGCCTCTCTTGCATTCCATGCAAAAAAAAAAGGCCAGCTTTCTGTGAACTAGCTCGATCGATCCGCTCTCCGATCTGGTAGCCCGGCCGGTCCGGTCCGGTCGATGCACACACGCATGCACTTTTCTTCTACGTACTGTACACTCGGTTTGACCTGAGATGGAGCCATTACTCTCCGTACTATGCATGCATGGTTGAGTACGGTAGATCGATGTCAGCAAATGTCGAAAAGCCTAGCACCCGGACCCGTAAACTAACGTGGGATGGCGAGCTGCTAATGATGAGGCGATTAAAACTACCCAGAAGAAACAACAGCTCGCCACCCACGCATCGCCTTGCATTGGGCGTTCGGCAGCGGCTGGCCGGCTACGAATGCAGCTCTCCATAGGCCACAGCCCCCCCCACGCATAGTCGTAATTACAGTACCAGATGGCCCTTCCTTCCACTAACTACCCCGCACTTTTATTGTATGTTTGTATGGCTTGTTTCTGGAAAGGAGACTTCATTTCGCTTCAATTCGTGTGTTTGTTGGAGTTGGGACTAATTTGCGTCACTGCGTTTATCTGTTGGCGCTGCTTCAATTCCGTGTGCTGTGCTGCCTGTATGTTCTGCTATGGTTCAACATCATGAGGAAAAAAAAAACAATCTTGCAAATTAGCCTGGGCATAATTAACCGATAACCGATAACCGAAGACCGAACCGAAATGATCGAGACCGAAACCGAAATGACCGAGACCGAATTTTTCGATTACCAGTTCGGTCTTGTGTTTAAGATAACCGAAATTCAGTCGGTTAATTCGGTCTCGTACCTCGGTTACCTGAAGTAACCGAATAGAACAACATACGTCAAAGAGGCCCAAATATGCAATGAAGCCCAGACCCAATACTATAAAGTCACGTATATAATGAATTCCACTGGCCGTCGGACACCATTCAAACCCTAGCTTTATCCCCACCCGAACCCTGCAGCTGTGGCGGCGGCTCCCTGCAACGCTCTTCTCTCCGGCCTCCGCAATCTTCTCCGTGGCCGCCGCAATCTCTCTCCCCCAGGGCGCGGCCTGCTAGCCGGCACCCATCTCTCCGTCCGTCCTCGCAGGCTGCACTCCTGCTGGCTGCATCTCGGCAAGTCTCCAAGCATGCGAGTGCAAACAACAAGAAGATAACAGCGATGGCTGTTGTACTCTCCTAGGCTCAACGTTGAGACATTTGACGTTTGTTTAGTTTTTAGTTTCATCTGACTAGTGTTAACATGTGTTGCTAGCGCTCGAAGCATTGTTTGATTTGATTCTTCCTATTCTTTTGTTTTGATTGATCTAAAGAAACTCTTGATTGTGTTGGCGATTTCTTGGTCGGTCAGTTCGGTTAAAACCGAAGACCGAACCGAACTGACCGAACCGAAGTGCTCGGTCTTCAGTTTTTACAGAGACCATCGGTTCCCAAATTTAGGTAATCGAAGTTTGCCGAAGACCGAGGAACCGATCGGTTCGGTTCGGTCTGACCGAATGCCCAGAGTGACTTGCAAATAGACAAAGAAAAAAACAAATAAACTTGAAAGTAAGAACTTCGATCTTAGCTAGGACAATTACTAGCCCTGTTTCATGTTTTTTTGTTGTTTAAGAGAAAAAAAAACATACTATACAATTCGCTTTAGCTCTTGTACGTTGTGAAAGCTGCTTGCTCGATCGGGCCGGGTTCTTTCTCGATTTGTTTTAGAAAGAAGAAAACCAAGGATATCAATTTAAGTACAGTAATATTTTGTGGTGTCCCTATCCATATCCATAGCGAGATGCCTAGTATGATTAATATGTCAATCCGAATATTTAATACCTAGCGGCATTTACAATGCCAAGGGAGTGTTTGTATGGAAGTAGTATAATTTATGGTTTAGGGTGTCTTTGACAATATTGGTCATGTTCGTTTCACTAAATTTAGCTTATGCGAAATGCTTATATTGATTTGTAGTGAAATAAAAATATTGTTGATTCGCTGAAATTTCATCAATGCTGAATCAGTGCGGATGAATGGAGCCATCATATTCTTTTTCACACATAGATAAAATCATCTCCGTCGCCCTATAGTTTATTGTGCACAAGAATACAATTGGTTTCTTCTGCCCACAGAAATACAACTTCTACATCACCCACTTCAACACACCGATGATGAGGTGTCTATGGACTACCACCGTGTGCAAAAACATCGATCCCGATGGCCCATGATGTCTCGGAGGTTGTGCTCGCGTGGGCCAATGACATCTGCGGCAGCGAGCCCAAGCCCTTGCCATGGCTGACTAAAGCATAAGACGGCGTCTACATCATGTTACAAATGAGGGGCATTGGCACAGTGTGGCTGCGAACATTGCAATATGCAATGTGCCATTGTTGAGGGGCACGCCTAGGGATCTAATGCTTGTTTGTTTCTCTTTTGGGCAGAGCTACCTGGCACATGCAATGCTCCTAGATGTCCAATTTCGATCGTCTGGGGCAGAATCACAAGCCTAGTGGGTAGTCGCCTAAGACTAAGAGGCGGCTAATAACCAAACCTGCCTAGAGCATGGTACTGATGTACTCATACCTGTAGGACACATCTAACATCGTGGGACCGAGCTTGATGGCACCCTTACGCCTGGATGGGTGATCCATGGTTATCGCTGATGTCTGCCTCGGTATCTCCACTTGCGTTGCTACCAACACAGCGCATTTTGGTTGCTCTAGCGGATGAGCACTTCCTAGCACCAATGGCGAGCATACTATATCTATATGACACTACTGATGTCAAGACACATCAATACTATGAGGTCAAGATGGCCGCTACCAACAAGGCAATTCAGACGGTGGGTGCAACATGTGAGGAAGATGAAAGTGAAACTAACTATGGTTATGTAACAGATGGCAATGGCATAATCGACAACGACATAGATGTTATGTGAGGATGGGCGTAAGCATGAGGACGCGTCAGATATATATTTGTCATAAAAAGTGTTGCCGCAAGAGGTTTGTATTTGTTTTTGGTTGTAATAGGCTAAAGCGAATGTAAAAGTTGAGCAAATTATCATCGAAACCTTTTTTAGATTAGCTTGCATAAATTTTAAGAACTGCACTTTACATTGGTATTGGACTTAATAATGGTCATCCAAACAAGACCTTGTTTTTAAAATCTCTTCTTCCTAGAGACAATGCACACAAACTCCTCAATGGTGCCTCAGCCCTCAAATGCCCAAAGTCGTACACATGTTTCAATTGAAACCATGTAATTTGTGTTCCCAAGATGAAACTTATAGGCTTTGGTTACGGTGTACTCTTTAGTGGTAAGTTTATTTGGGTATTGAATACTTGTATGTGTAGATTTGTTTTGAAATGTGGTTTCGGAAAATTTAGGCAAAATAACAAATTTGGCCCCTCATTATTGTGTGAAGCTCTATTTCACCATTAAACTTTCAAAATGTTTATTTTAGTCCTCAAATTTACTTTTGGGACTAGTTTCATCCTAGAAATATTAAAGTGATTGTTTTAGTTTCAATACTCAAGAAAACTTTGTACATTTTTCTCATCCAAGAAGTATGAAAGTTTAGGGCCTAGAATTAAATGTACTTGATAGTTCACATATGAAATTAAACCCAAAGTGCAAAGTTTTTAAGATAAAAAACATTTAACATGAAACTAAGCCTAAAAGTAAACTTTATGAATCGAAACATCCATTTTGAAAGTTCAAGGATGCATCTAAACCAAATAACTATCCTGTCGATAATTACTATACTTATAACATTTCTAGAAATCTACGATAAAAATCAGCTGTCAAAATTATGTGTCACAGATCATGGAATGCCGAAAGAGCCGACTAGATTTAGTTATAATGATATATTTGAATAGATCCATAGTTTAAACTTTAGTTAAAAAACACTTAATCATGACTAATCCTTTTCTTAAAAAAAACACATACTCCCTCCTTCTCAAAAAGAAAGTCGTTATGATCAGATGTGTGTAGGCCAAACTTTCTCAACTTTGACTATATTTATAGAAAATACGTGGAACATTTATATCTCTGAATAAATTTGTTATAAAAGTATATTCAACAATCTACCTAATGGTACCAATTATATATTATAAATATGTATATCTTTTATACATAATTGATCAAAGTTTTTAAAAATTAACTTCTTAGAGAGTGAGAATGACCTCTATTTAGGGACTGAGGAAGTACATACGATATGCATGCTGCTTATTGACATACGGGACTGAGGGAGTACATAGTGCATATCCTCATGCAGTGTTTCCACCTCATGATCTAACAAGAGATATCATTCCTTGTTTAGATGAAAAAAGTTTTGAAAAAAGGACACCGTAGCACTTTCATTTGTATTTGATAATTATTGTCTAACTATGGAGTAATTAGGCTCAAAAGATTCGTCTCACAAACAAATTACATACAAATTGTATAATTAGATATTTTTTATCTATATTTAATACTATATATATATACATTAGTCCAAAGATTTGATGTGACGAAAAATCTTGTAAAATTTGAAATTTTAAAAGGAACTAAACAAGGTCTCAGTTTGTCTGCCATGATCTACATATGCCTTGTCAATTATGGTCTTTATCAACCATGGGCCTTATAAACCATGGACGTTGGATTGTTTTATTTATACATTTTTTTCTTTTTGGCTGGCAAGGAGATGACATCAAACCCCCGCTGAAACCGAACGTTTGAGAAGTGATGAACCGCTCCTCACGGAATTCTCTCCTTCGAAAAGAATCACCTTTTGCCGAGGATGCCGAACGACCACCAGTTCAACCCACCTGCCAAGTGCCATGGCAATAGACCAATGCACCGTACCGTCAGTGCATGAGTGAGCAGGCAGCAGCCCAGCACGGCACTGCCCGTCTGCCCCTCCCGCTTCCCGCCTATAAGTAGTATCGCAAGCAGCCGCCTCGCCACAAAACCCCACCTCCTTCGCGATCTCAGTTCGCCTGCGGAGCGCTCCGCTCAAGCCAATGGAGGACGTGGCCAACGCGCACCTCTACGCCCACGCCCACCGGAGCAAGCGTCCCCCGTCGTCAGCCGCGATCAAAGACGGGGACGCGGACATCGACTTGTCCCTGAAGGGCGCGCGGTACCGCGGCGTGCGACGCCGGCCGTGGGGACGGTTCGCGGCAGAGATCCGCGACCCGATGTCCAAGGAGCGGCGGTGGCTCGGCACCTTCGACACCGCCGAGCAGGCCGCCTGCGCCTACGACATCGCTGCGCGCGCCATGCGCGGCAACAAGGCGCGCACCAACTTCCCCGGCCACGCCACCGCGGGGTACTGGCCGTGGGGCACGCCGGCGCCGCAGCCGGTGGCGGTCGCGCACCCGATCAACCCCTTCCTCCTGCACAACCTCATCATGAGCTCCTCCCACCACGGCTGCCGCCTGTTGAACCACGCCGGCCACGGACACGCTCACGTCCACTCCGCTCCATCCAGACATCAGGCGCCGGCGCCGGCGACGGATGCCATTGCCGCCACCATCGCTGGACCCTTCCCCCTCGCGTCACACCCCGCCGTTGCGATGGACGAGGATGTGGACGACTGGGACGGCGTACTGCGGAGCGAGCCTGCGGACGCGGGTCTGCTGCAGGACGCGCTGCACGACTTCTACCCTTTTACGCGTCCGCGCCCCGGCGGTGGCAGGCGCGGCCTGTCCGCGGGCGGCGCCGACGCCAGGGCAGCAGCTGCGTTGGTGCCGGTAAAGCAGGAGCCTTTCGTCGTTCCCAGCCCTTTCGCCGGCATCGATGGGGACGGCGAGTACCCGATGATGCCTCAGGGCCTGCTCGAGGACGTGATCTACTCCCCGGCGTTCATGGAGGTCGTGGCCGCGCCGTCCGTCCCCACGCGCCGCGGCCGCAGGGGCTGATGGCCCCGGTGCCCGCGCTGTGCGTGCGTGCATGGATCGCGTGCCCGTGCGGAGGATCTGGTTCTTTTGGGATTCACGATTCCTTGCAAGTAGTAGATCGATATGTTCTGGTGGTGTGCTCTGTAGTTGTTTACCTGCAGTGTCAACGCATGGAATCAAACCTTGTTTTCGATGGATTTCAACCAGTTTCATCTTGCATGTCTCCTTGTTTTGTATTGTTTACTTGCATTTAGCTAGGAGCGGGAGCTCGGTCATAAAATCAATTTTATGGAGATTGTAGAACAAATAGTCATTCGAACGTTACTGTTGTTTTAAATACGCCAAATAATCATTGCTATTAAATCTCACTGCACCAGAACGGGCTGGACGGGCGGTGGATTAAATTAAATTTACAATTACAATGTTCCATGGTTGTGGTTCAATAAATCTTTTCCGTGGCCCTGTTAACTCATCATCACCAATAAAAAGCTTGTGGAACTGAAGCGTCGCCTTCTATACAGTAGCGCATGAGATGTCCAATTTGCCAAGTCCATCCGGCCTGATTTCGCCTTTGCATGCTGTAACACTGATCATTGTCAAATCACATACTACAATGTATAGAGATGAAACGGAAGCGCATGAAAAGCTAACATTGCCTAGTGACATAATTAAACTTGGTGGCATGAAAACTCAAATTAACATGGCGCTGGAATTAGTGGAAATGAACCGTCGGCTATCTACAAAGTTACTACATAGTATTTCTGTACTTTGTTAAGATTCCAAACGAAATAGCTAGTCCATTAACTAGATTCTAATTTATTAAAAGTAGAAGGATCCAAACGGCCTCTAAAAGTTTTCTAGATCTATTAAGATCTAAGAATTACGGATGCAAGGTGGTTGTCCACAAACTCATAAATAAGTTTAATTTTTTGAGTCACCAAATTAAGGTTATTATGTCTTTATAAGAAATGTTCAGACTCACCCATTTGGCACAGATCGAAATAGCTCCGATGAAACTAAGAGCTTGTTTTGCATAGTTTATTGTGAATCCGCTCCTTCATAACTATAGCAGCACCGTACGTGCACATTAGTCGTTTTCTCTATCCCCACGAAATGTACCAGAGCCCAAAGAAGTCATGTTTTGTGGCTCATGCAGTCATGCGGTTTCTAGCTCCTTCGATATTATTGCAGCAAAGTGAAATTTACACATGCCCTTCTGACCGCATGACTTATCACAGCCACACAATATACATCCAACGGTTGAGATACAAACATGAGAAGAGATGGATGGTGAAAGGACCTGATTGGCCTAGAGGGGGGGGTTGAATAGGCCTGTCAAGAATTCAACTCGACACTTGCTGTCAGTCACAGGCCGGCACTGTCGGGCTCAGGGCCAGCACTGCCGGGGTGTAAATTATGGCTGAATCAAAACCTTTCTAGAGGTGTAGGAAACCTCTAGCACCACTTGAAGATGGTAGAAACACACCCTCATAAGTAGACTCCTCACTGAGCTGTCGGGTGGTGTAGGTGGATGAATCTGACTGAGGCCCTGCTCCTGTCTGAGCTGCCTGATCTCCAGCCTATTCTGGTAAACATGGTCATTGGCATAGCAGATGTCAGCAAAGATCTTCTTTAATAGCCTGTCAAGCTTACCCTTCTTCCTGCCTCTGCTAGCTGCTCTGCTGGAAGACTCAGGGTAGTCTGGGACTGCTGCCCTGGTACTGTCTCTGGGAGGAGTATTCACCTCCTGAACTGCAGAAGAGTGAATGACCTTCTCTGCCCTGAAAGGCTCATGAGCTGTATCCTTATTGTAAATCCGGCCAGTCACCATCTCAATGATGAACATCAGATAGGGGGCATAAGGAAGCCCCTTTCTGGCATCCTCTGCTGCAATGCATATCTCATCCCACAGAAACCGAGCCACTGAGAATGGTGGTTCTCCACCTCTCATTCTCCTAAGCACATTCTTGGATGTAGCATAGAGATTTGAAGCAGATCCCACCTTAGGATAGAGAGTGGTCCTGAAGAGGTTGTTCAAGATATAATACTTACTCTTCAAACCCTTCACAAGATCGTCTGCATATTGAGGCTCAATATAGAGCTATGAGATCTCCTCATTGGTCAAGCCTCTCTCATCATTAATATTCATGCACTCCCTGTCATCCTTTCCAAAACCCAGAAGGCGAGCAAATGTCACATAGTCAATTCTGTAATGCAGGCCCTCTGTCATCCAGTGCATCACCATGTTCTCCCTGTCCAAATAGTAGGTGGAGTAGAACTAGTGAATGATCTCTGTATTCCACCCATTCTGGAATCCCATCCAGTGATACATGCCAAGCTTCCTACACTGGTCAATGACCTTGTCAAACACAGGATCCCTCTTGAGCTCCAAGTGCTCCCAATCAACATACTTCATCTTGATGATCTTAGGTTTGTCAGCTTGCAGAAGGACTGTGGTATAATAGTCAGAGTGGAAAACATTCCAAAACCTATAATCCACACTCATGTCCTTTGACACATCATAGGGATTGAAGACCCTCTGCTCCTAGACTGTCCTCTACTGATTTTTATAGTTTACTCTGACTCTGCCAGGAGTATCCTGAGGGTCTCTTACTAGCACCTCTTCAGGATGCTCCACAAGGTGAAAAGCATTGAAAAGACCCAAGTCTGGAGGTGTCCTAGGGCACACATCATCTTTGATTGTTCTCCCTGCCCTTTGCAAAACCTCCTCTTGAGCTATCCTCTGCCTGGGATTTAACCCATCATCAGCCAAGAGAGTACGAGCCTTGGTCCTTGACCTCTTTCCTCCTCCATGACTCGATCCACCGGCGTCCATCTATGCATTTAAAAGAAGAAAAGGTTAAGTTGTTGCACTTAGACAGTGACAAGAAACTCTAGTGGAGAGATTGAACCAAAATCTAGGGTCAATAGACGATTGTAGGAGCAACTGCACAGGTGTTGTCACCAGGGGCCCGACACTGCCGGCCTGGTGCAGACAGCACCATGACATGCTCCATCAATCCTCCATTGAAACTAGATTTTGATCAAATCTAACTACTTGAGGTACATAACCATATATAATGCAACTACTAACAACCTAAATCTCATCTAAAAAACCGTGCATTGCATAGATCGAACCAACCTAGGGTTTCATATTATTACCTTTGAAATAGAGGGAAGGAGACGAAGAAGGTCGGGCTTGAATGGAGCTTGACACAGGGAGGAAGATCCTGCACACCTCCTCCAATGGCAGCACCTCCTAAGGGGCAGCACTACCGGGGGAAGAGAGGGACCTCCGGGCTCCCTAGGTCTCCTTAGGGTTGAGAGAGGAGAGGAAAAGGTGTTATGTTGGAAAGGTATGACCTGGGATGGAGTCCCCTCGGGTTGGGATGAGAAGATAAAGCAAAACCCGAGGGCTAGGACTTGGGCCCGACATGCTCGGGTCCTTTAAGTCCCGGCACTGCCGGCCTTAGCCCGACACTGCTGGCCTAGGGCCGACACTGCTGGCCTGGCCAGGCAGTGAGGCACTATGCCACTGCTATACTCTATATTTATGCAATTGTGGACACATACCCCTTGCCATGTGCTGATCAGTAAGCGAATCATCAATCATACAATGACCAACACATTCAAGTTTCTTTCGAAATTGGTTTTGAAACACATAATTGAAACTTTCAAAGTTTTGCCTAAGTCGCTAGGTGGACAAACAAATGTGTGCTATAGTTCAAACCACGTTACGAGAGTCAAGTATATTCAGCTCACTACGCAAAGCACAAAACCTTGTCTCATCTAGAGGCTTAGTGAAGATATCAGCTAGTTGCTTTTCGGTGCTCACATGGCGAATTGCGATATCTCCTTTTAATTCGTGGTCTCTCAAGAAGTGATGATAGATGTCTATGTGTTTGGTTCTAGAGTGACTAACCGGGTTGTTTGCAAGTTTGATGGCACTCTCGTTATTACACAAGAGAGGCACCTTGGTGAATTGACATCCAAAATCTTTTAAGGTTTGCCTCATCCAAAGTAGTTGAGCACAACAAGCGCCGGCTGTAACATACTCGGCCTCGGCGGTGGAAAGGGCTACACAATTTTGCTTTTTAGAACTCCAAGACACTAGGGACCGTCCAAGGAATTGACACGTCCCCAAAGTGCTTTTTTGGTCTACCTTGCAACCGGCGTAATCGGAATCCGAATACCCAAGTAGATCGAACTTAGAGCCCTTAGGATACCATAAGCCAAGGTTAGGAGTGAAAACTAGATATCTCAAGATTCTCTTAACGACCACTAAGTGGCACTCTTTCGGGTTAGCTTGAAATCTAGCACATATGCACACACTGAGCATTATGTTCGTCCTAGATGCACATAAGTAAAGGAGAGAGCCGATCATGGAACGATATACCTTAATGTCCACGGATTTTCCTCCTTCATCAGGATCAAGATGTCCATTAGTTGGCATGGGAGTCTTGATTGGTTTAGCATTTGCCATGTCAAACTTTCTCAACATATCATAGGTGTACTTGGTTTGGCATAAGAAAGTCCCTTCCTTGAGTTGCTTGATTTGAAAACCGAGGAAGAACTTTAGCTCACCCATCATAGACATCTCAAATCTTTTAGTCATGATCCTACTAAACTCATCACAATAGAATTGGTTAGTACTACCAAATATTATGTCATCGACATATATTTGGCACACAAAGATATCATTATTGACTTTATGAGTGAAGAGAGTAGGATCCGCTTTGCCTATTTCAAAGCCTTGTTTGATCAAGAATTCCTTAAGGCATTCATACCATGCTCTTAGTGCTTGCTTAAGCCCATAGAGCGCCTTATGGAGCTTGAAGAATGATGAGGGAACTTTGGATCTTTAAAACCCGGTGGTTGCTCAACATACATCAACTCTTGGATAGGGCCGTTGAGAAATGCACTCTTGACATCCATTTGTTGAAGCTTGAAGTCATGATGGGTAGCATAGGCCAAAAGCATTCGAATTGCTTCAAGCCTAGCTACCGGTGCATATGTCTCTTCAAAGTCTAGGCCCCCACTTGAGTGAAACCTTGAGCCACCAATCTTGCCTTGTTCCTTGTCACCACGCCTTGCTCATCTTGCTTGTTGCGGAAGACCTATTTGGTTCTAATCAGATTGGTATTTGGTCTTTCCACAAGTGACCAAACCTTGTTCCTTTCAAAGCTATTTAGCTCTTCTTGCATAGTCATCACCCAATCCGGATCATCTAGAGCTTGCTCAACCTTGAGGGGTTCTAAAGAGGACGAGTAGTTACCCCTCTTCGGAGACTCCCAAGTATATTGTCGACGGGATGATCCTTTTGAATTGTTTGCCTTAAACTTGGGTGTTCTGTGACTTCTTGTTGGTTAGCTTGGTCATCATACTCATGCTCTTCAAATATTGGTTCTAGGTTCCTTGGAGTAGCAGGAGAGGGGTTAGCTGCTGCCTGTCTGCCTGGTCCGGCAGTGCCAGCCTCTGGTCCGGCAGTGCCGGCCATAGGGGCAGAGCCCTGACCAGGGAGCACTGCAGGCCCTTCTTCATCAAGTCTTGGGGCAGTAGCTTCTTCTCCTTGAGGTTCCACATCTATGGCCTATGCTTCTTGTGGCCTAATGTCACCAATATCCATATTCTTGATTGCTTCACATGGTGGTTCCTCATTACCTACAATCACTTGATCAATTTGCTCTACTTGAGAGCCATTAGATTCATCAAATGTCACGTCTATCGCGATTTCAATTTTCCCTAAGGTCTTGTTGAATACACAATAGGCATGCTCATTTGATCCATAACCAAGAAGAAAACCTTCATCAACTTTAGGTGCAAATTTAGAGGTTTTGGGTTTCTTATTAAGTATGAAACACTTGCACCCAAAAAATCTAAAGTAAGACACCTTTGGTTTGTTACCGGTTAGGAGTTCATATGAAATCTTCTTCAAGATTTTGTGTAGATAGAGCCGGTTGATGGCATGGCAAGCGGTGTTGACGGCTTTGGCCCAAAAGATATCTGAAGTCTTGTACTCATCTAGCATTGTCCTTGCCATGTCAATGAGTGTCCGGTTCTTCCTCTCTACTACACCATTTTATTGAGGGGTGTATGGAACTGAAAACTCATGCTTGATGCCCTCATCATCAAGAAACTCCTCCACTTGAGTGTTCTTGAATTCGGTTCCATTGTCACTACGAACTTTCTTGATTTGGAAACCGAATTCTCTTTGTGCTCTTCTAAGGAAGGTTTTCACCTTATATTGCACTTGTGCCTTATCATATATGAAAAACACCCAAGTGAAACGAGTAAAGTCATCAACAATAACTAAACCATGTTTGTTACCGCCAATGCTTATGTAGGCCACCGGTCCAAAGAGATCCATGTGAATTAGCTCCAATGGTTGCTTGGTGGAGACAATGCTCTTTGGTGGGTGAGGTGCACCTACTTGCTTTCCGGCTTGGCAAGCGCTACAAATTCTATCCTTCTCAAAATGAACATTGGTTAGTCCAAGAATGTGTTCATCTTTTAGGAGTTTGGCCAAGTTCCTCATCCCAACATGAGCTAGTCGACGATGCCATAGCCAACCCATGCTAGATTTTTCCACTAAACAAGTCTCAAGCTTAGCCTTACTTTTGTTGAAATCAACTAGATAAAGCTTGCCCTTCAAACGACCCGTAAAGATAATAGAGGAATCCTCCCTCTTAAAGACGTCTACACCCTTATCCGTAAAGAGACAATTTAAGCCCATCTCACATAATTGAGAAACGGACAACAAATTGTAACTCAACGAATTCACATGTAATACATTTGAGATGGAGTGATCAAGAGTAATAGCAACTTTACCAAGTCCAATCACTTCCCCTTTGGAGTTGTCACCAAAGATAATATTCTCACTTGCATTTGAAGTTGGGGAATATGATGAGAACATACTCCTTTCTCCGGTTATATGATTTGTACATCCGCTATCAAGCACACAACTTGATCCACCGGAGGAGTATGCCTACAAAACAATTTAGTTCCTAGATTTAGGTCCCCAATCAATCTTGGGGCCTTGCATGTTAGTCACAACAATCTTTGGAACCCAAATATTTATGCTTCTCTTATCATGTTTCTCATCACCCACAAATTCTGCAATGACTTTACCACGGTCATTGCATTTCAACATGTAGCTTGAGGACAAACTTCCTTGAGGTGACCTTGTCTTGGGTTGATATGCAAATTTGTTTTTGGCCACCCAGATTGAGTCCTTGGGTTTCTGAGAAACCTGCTTTTGCTGGGGCATCCTCTTGGCATGGACTTTGGTCTGAGTCTGGTCAGGTGAAGCATTGGTAGCCTTCCCTTTCTTGGGGTGCGGCACTGCCGGCCTCAGGTCCGGCACTGTCGGCCTGTGGTCCAGCAGAGCTGCTATCTGTGCAGGCTTATCTGCACCAATGCTTCCCTTCTTCTCAAACTTGACACACTCAATGCCTTTGACCATTTTTCTACCATTGGTTTTGCCTCCTTGAGTGTGACCAAGCCCATCTTTGATTGATGGATGCCTTCCATCCTTGTATTGGATCTTCTTTGGCTCAACTTTGTCTTTGTCATTCTTCTTTGAAACTGAGATGATATTGTTGAGCCTTGCTATTTCTTTCTTCATAGCCTCCATGTTGGCAAGGTTAGTGGAATAGGTATTCATATCAATATTATAGCATTTTCCACAATCTTGACTAGTGGATGGAGAAGAGGCATCATTTGATTTAGAAAGATGTGAGTTGCTCTCCCAAAGAAGAGAGTATTGTGCCTCAAGCTCTTGATGCTTTTCAACTAAGCCACAATACTTTTGCTTGAGGTCACCACACTCCTTCTTAGTGAGAGCATGAGCTTCTCTTTCCTTGGCCAAAGCTTTGGTCAAAGAGCTCACCTCACTCCTTTCTAATTCAAGGGCTTCCTCACTAGCAATGTAAAGATCCTCTTGTTTAATAAGAGTTTTCTCTCTAGATGCTAGCTCGGCCTTTGTTGCCTCTAATTCATCCAATATGTTGGCAATGAATAGGTTGGTCTTAGGATCCATTTTATTAGTTATTTCATTTATCTCTTCATCACTAGATTCATCATCACTAGAGTAATCACTAGAATCACTACTACAGATGTCTTTGCGGGGAGGAGTTATGGTTTTGGGTTTTGATTTTACCTTCTCACCCTTTGCCATAAGACAAGTGTGAGGGAAGCTTTCATCATCATCGGACATGTTGTTGAAGAGCCTTGTTGAAGTAGATGGCTTGTGAATAACAATGGTGGCCATCTCTTCATCTTCACTATCGGTTGATTCATCTCAACCATGTCCAATGTGAGCTTCACCCACATATTTCTTCCCTTTCTTGTAGTCACCCTTGTCTTCTCTCTTTCCTTTGCCAAATTTGTTGTCTTTCTCTTTATTTGGGAAATCAGCAATGAAGTGTTCGGTGCTACCACACCTAAAGCAAGTTCTTGATTTCTTGATTGGGAACTTCCTCTTCATGAGCTTGTACCCATTCTTCTTTATGCCCTTGTTGAATCTTCTTATGAATAGGGCCATGTCATCTATGTTCTCCTCTTGTTCACCTTCACTTTCACCATCACTTGATGTTGGAGCTTCGGGTTGATGCTTGATGGCCTTGGTTTCTTGAGCTTTGCTTGAGGAGGGATGCTTGCTGTTTTTGGAACAGCTAGGGGCTGATTTCCTTGTGCTCTTGTTTGCCTTGAGAGCCACATCCTTGATCTTCATGCCCTCCAACCTTGCTTGCATCTCTCCAAGATTCTTCCTCTCTTGTGCTTCTTCTCTTTGTAGATCAAAAGTGATGATCCTTCCAAGCACATCACTTGGTGTGAAGTACTCAAATCTCTTCTTATCTCTTATCAATGTCACAACGGTCTCATTCCTTGGGGAGTAGGCTTCAAGCATAATCTTGACAACCTTGTGATCATTGACCTCTTCACCACAAAGGCCTCTAATCTTTTCAACCATGGTCATCAATCTATCGAACATCTCTTGTGGCCCTTCACCTTCATTGATCACAAACCGGTTGAGCTTGGCCATCAATAGGTCGATCTTGGATTACCTTACTTTGCTCACACCCTCATGTGCAAGATGCAAAGTATCCCAAATTTCCTTTGCCACCTCCAAGCCCATGACCTTGTTGTACTCATCGCCATCCAATGCACTTAGCAACACGCTAGTTGCTTGTGCGTTGAGTTGTATGCAACGGAGCTTGGTGGTGGTGGGACTTGTGGGATCAACAGGAGGATCACATCCTTTGTGCACAATCTCTCAAGCACCGGGGTGAAGACCTACAAGATAAGCTTTCATCAAGTGTTTCCACTTGGCAAAGTTAGTTCCATCAAAGTGAGGCAATTTGCCCACGGGAACATGGAATAATGGTTTATGCTCATGCTTAGAAATGGATGAATAATCAAAGGATATGGCGGAGTATTTCTTGCTATCATCATCCTTGTTCTTCTTCTTCTCATCCATGACCTTGGAGGTTTGATATGATGCATCATCATCACCGTCAGAGCTACTTGAATCAACCTCCACATGAGAGGCTTGCTCTTTGCTTTTCTTGAGCTCCTCCTCCTTGGCCTTGAGCTCTTTCTTGAGAGCTCTTACTTCTCTTCTATGAAGCTTCTCGGCAAGCTTCAAGCTTTTGGCTTCATTGATTGCTTTTTCTTCTTTTTGCAATTTCTTGCCATCTCTTCTTAATCTTCTAGCTTCTTTTCTTCTTGCTATTTCTCCAGCGGATATACCAGCAGTGGTCTGGTACTTGTTCGTGTCGGCACTTTCATCGCTACTTGAGGTCTCATGCAAATCCACCTTCTTGGGATCAACCATTACGACATTTTCCTCTTCGGCCATTACCTCACACGGTTAAGTGCTTCTTGAGGTAACCTTGCTCTGATACCACTTGAAAGGACCTGATTGGCCTAGAGGGGGGCGTGAATAGGCCTGTCAAGAATTCAACTCGACACTTGCTGTCAGTCACAGGCCGGCACTACCGGGCTCAGGGCCGGCACTGCCGGGGTGGCCGACACTGCTGGGCTAAGAGCAGCAGTGTTGGTCACCTGAACAGATTTCAACACAATTCAAAAAGTAAAGACTGAATGTAAATTGTGGCTGAATCAAAACCTTCATAGAGGTGTAGGAAACCTCTAGCACCACTTGAAGGTGGTAGCAACACACCCTTGAAGTAGATCGGGTCCAAACCCTAGAAATCACCTTGCACACAATATATAACAAAGTAAAGTAACAAGCACATGGTGACACAAGGATTTATCCCGTGGTTCAGCTCGCCACCAAGGCTTGCCTACGTCCACGTTGTTGAGGTGCGCCACACAAGGCTCAAGCGCGCCACACAAGGCTAGCTCTTTCCTCGGTCTCAAGTCAAGAGAATGAACTCTTGAGATGAGGGGCAATGTATTAGCAATATGGTGGTGTTACAAACCTCTCTTGGCTGCCACACAAGTTGGCAAGCTCAAGGGCGACGCTTAGCCGGCTAGGAGCAAAGCTCCAAGAGTAACAAACTCAAACCGCCGGCCACCACGCGAACCAAATGCTTGTAGGAGTGAAGATCCGAGGGAGAAGCTTTTTCTCAAAGCTTGGAGGCTCAATCTCTCAAAGAATGATTGGAAATCAATGGAGGAGAGTGGATGAGCATCAAGGGAGAAGGGAGAGCAAGAAAGAGCTTCTATGTTCTGTTTTTGCGAAGTCTGAGAATTGGAATGGCAGAACTAGCCGTTGGGGAGAGTGAGGACGTGTTTTAAATACCCCTCATTGCCAACGAGCAGAACAAGTCGCGGCAGTGCCGGCCTGTAGCCCGGCACTGCCGGCCTGGTAGAACCAGCAAGGTAAAGATCTTCAATAAGTTGGTTGATTTGCCTTCTATGTATGTGGATGTGTGAAGTATATAGATAGATGTTGCATTTGGTTCACTTGTTGGCATGCATGTTGAATCCCTCTTAATAGTACGGCATACCTAACTCAATTTCAAAGTATAGAAGAATTTAAACTCCTTTGAGCTTGTTGTCATGCACTTTTGTAATTGGAGGGGTCCGCCAACCTGTTCACCAACCTCCTTAAGTTTAACCTGCTTGTCATACTTGTAAAGTCTCATTAGTTCTCTAATTGCGTTGTCATGTCACCAAAACTCACTTAAGGCTTGATTGCACTTTCAGATGGATGTGGACCCAGGAATTTAACGGTCGAGATGAATTGCATGAGAAGGGATGGATGGTTTAGGGTTTAGGGATGAATTGCATGAGAAGAGATGAATTTAACAGGAAGCTAGAGCCAAAAAGAACCTTGCCAAAAAAAGGGCTAAAAGTGTTAGCTTCATCAACTCCTCGATCGAGGAGAGAGAAAACTAGTTGCTTGCTACAGTGCACCAAGGAGCTAGTTAGTATTATGTATGGATTGTCCTATTGCTATCATCTTTTTATACTTAGGGCGTGTTTGCTTCGCGATCTTGTCTTGCCACGCATAAAGTTAGGCAGCCACATGAAAAAAGTTGGTGTTTGGTTGCTTGCCTCGTGATGTGTCTCCCACAGTTTTTGCATGCTCTATTTTGTGGCGAGCGTGGCGACGGAAAAGCTCGCCACAAACTGTGGTGCGGCCTCCGTGGCGGTGGCAAGTGCAGGCCAGGAACCAAGCACTCTTACAAAGAAGAAGCATACTATAGAACACTATAACCTATTTGGAAGCATAGGACTAAATGTAAGCTACCTAATCTTTCTTTTAGCTCTAACTCTTACAAACACATGCTAACAAGTGGACTGATTTGTTAGCCAAGCTCAATTGATTTGAGCTAAGTTTTAGCTGTAGCTACTAGATGAATCAAATGTGTCCTTAGAGCACCCTCAACAAAAAGAGTCAACTTACTAGCTCATATAAACTTAAAAAAAATATAAGCATTGACACATGAATAATAGAAAAGTATGTGAAATTAGCTCTTCATGAAGAATTAGCCTATCCTTCATTCTGTTTCTTATTCAAAATAAATGCACTTCTAGATTTCTTGAAGCAGATTAAGATGATGTTTTATTTATGGCTGCACGGCCATGTCCACCGTGGCGGCGCCACATTTTTGTGGCAGTGATATTCCACGTCACACCTATGTCAGAAACTCACTCTTTGCACGGCTATAGGCTGCGCGCCAAAAGTGAATCACCAACTTGTCCAACCAAACAACACCATCAATAGCTATGGCAGCCATAGTCGGGCGGTGGCGCGAGGCCACAGGAACCAAACACTCTAATGTTAGGGGGTGTTTAGTTCTCCATAGAATCCAAAATATTTTGGGTTTTGGCTCTTCATTTTACAAAATGAAACTAAACATAATATTTGGCAAAAAGTGGTTCATTCCCCATTTTAGATTTTGGAAAAATAAGAGAATCTTTGCATTGGTTTGTGTGCCATCCTCACAATCCTCATCATTGGAAGACAAATTTTGGTTGGAACCAAACATCCTACCAAAATATTTTGCATTTTGAATTTTGGAATCCAAAATAGTTGGGATTTTGGATTTTGGTTGGAACTAAACAGGATCTTACTCATATTTATCCCTATCGAAAGCTACATCAACATGTAATGATTGCAATTTAAAGTACAAAGGTAAACATGATCTACTTATGGTTCACCTCTCCTAAACTTTAGACCCTATCATATTAAATATTTTGACATTAATTTGAAGTAATTAAACATATAGTAATTACAAAACTAATTAAGACGTTTTTGAAATGAATTTATTAAGCCTAGTTATAATTTGATAATATGGTGCTACTATAGATACAAAGTATGTGCATGCTAATGACAGATTAATTAGACTTAATAGATTCATATCAAGAATTAGTCATAACTTCTGTAATTAGTTTCATGATTAGCTCATATTTAGTCTTTCGGATACCTTCAAAAGTTTAGTCACTGGGTTGTATCTCGTAAAATGCATACGCGTCGCGCCGCGTGCTTTTTGCTTGCTCGAGAGTAGAGGAGAGGAGTCACGCGATAGAAAGCTGCCGCCTCCTCCTCTTGCCTAGCGCCGCTGACTATCCCTCGTGTTGGTCTCTCTCCCTTCCCCTCCGGTATCTTGTCGGAGGTTGAAGGGAGTGGGGATCCATCGTTTTTTCATAAGTTTTCTATTAGATTAAGTTTATAGGGTTAGGGTTTCTCCATGTCAAATTTCTTGATATTGGAGATTTATCTTCTCCTCGTGCTACTCTTCGGCGATGGTGAGAGGGCTCGATGGAACATAGGAACTTCACAGGAATTACGCAGGAATTTTATAGGAATCAATTCATTTTCACAGGAAAAACGTAGGAATGGTGAAATTTTTCAGCGTTCCAAACAGGGCGTGCCGTTCTAATTTTTCAAGAAAATAACTTTGACTATTTATATATAAAAAATATTAATATAGTTTGACTATTTTAATAAAAAAAACTTATTAATAATAATAAATATTATATGTATTTTTTATGAATCTAGTTAAATTTACAACATGAGAAAAAAAACAAAGTATTTAGGGATGGAGAGAGCAATGTACTTAAGTTTACTAGAAAAAACAAAGTATTTAGGGATGGAGTATTTGACAATATACTTTTTTTGTAAATTTAATTTGAATTTAAATAGTTTGACAAAGTATTTAGTGATTTTTTTTATGTGAAACGGAGGTTGGTGTTGGCCAATGCATGGCGCGTCATCATCAGACTGTAAAAGGTCAAAACCCCAGTGCAGCCGGAAAGGCAGAAACCTGATGCGACCGCTGCTGTCGGCTCAAGTCACTGCCTGTAGTACTAGTACGTGCGCGCCTCCATCTCTACATTCTCTCCACGCGCGTGCACACTCCCGAAGCGTGCGCAGGCTGTGGGCGATAAATCTCTTGTCCCCTGCGGGCTGCGGCGCGGACTACGGAGTTGGTGCTCCGCGGAAAAGAGGCCCGCGGCCGAATCTGCCGCCGGTGCCAATGGCCGGCCGGATTACAGAAAACTGATGAGGGAAGAGAAGAAGAAATGCTTCGGTTAACAGTGTTTTCGGGAACGGAGAAGGCAACCGATGGGACAGGCGCAGGCGTACTGTACCCGGCCATTCCCCATTTGCTATGCTCCGTGGCTCCGTGCGTCTCCCTCTCGGCGTCGGCGTCGGCGTCGGCGTCGGCGTCGGCGGCAGCGTAACGATGTGAAGGGTAAGGTCAGTTCTGTGGGAGTTAAGGCGCTGTCGATGAAAAGGTTGAGGTAGAGAAAGCGAGATGAGCATGTCTGCATGAGGCTCTGGCTGCCCTGCCCCTGCTGCACCCCAACTTCCATGGGAAGGAAGACAAGGCCCTCCCTAGCTATAGGCAGGCAGCTACAGTAGTATGTTTTTGCCTGTCCATCAGGACATGTAGTGGTAACTGTAGTACTAGTCCGTTTTCTATCCGTTCATGTCGTAACAACCTACTGGCTGTGTTTAGATGCGGGAAAGGGTGTAAAAAAAATAATGTAGCATTTATCACATTACACTGTAGTAATTTTATTTTTATTTGATAATAATTGTCCAGACATTGATTAATTAGACTTAAAATGTTCGTCTCGCAAAGTACAACAAAACTGTGCAATTAGTTTTTTATTTCATCTATATTTAGTACTCCATATATGTACCGATATTTTGATGTGATGAAAAATAGGAATTTGATGTGATAGAAATGTGATAGAAAGTTGGTGAAAAGGGAGGGAACTAAACACAGCCACTATACGTCGATCAATGGCTCGTCGAACAGCAGGCAAAGCCGCAGTCGATGCTTCCTGCAACCCTGCAGGGCAGGCTAGTACTCCATTCGTACAGCTGTGACCGTGGCCGTGACCCCTTCCTGTACCTGCCGCGCTCGCACGCGACACAGCAGTCCAGCGGCGCTGCGCGTGGCGGCTCGGGCAGTGCACGCCGTCCCATGCGCGCTCCGCTGCTACAGTAGATGCAGAACGGCAGCTTCCTCGCCGGATGCCCTGCCCGGACCCGCACGACGTTCGTACGCGCTCGGCTCTTCCGCGCGCGGCGGGCGGGCGAGCGAGCAGCAGATGTGAAAGGCACCGTCCGTCCACCGGGGATCCCGACGACGTGCACCGCCCTCCCGTGTTGGCCGGCGTGGCTCCGCGCCATGACGCCTCTCCTCCGTCCGTCTGTTCGGAGGATATCCAGCGGCGAGGCGTCGCGCAGGCGCAGAGTCAGAGGATCGGGCATTGAAGCCGGAGGGGAGTCCGGGACAGCAAATGTGACGCATTCAAAGAATTCCTGCCCTGCCCCCCTGCAGGCTGCAGCAGTTGAATTTGATGCCTGGAAGGAATCATGGCCGGGAATTTTTGCCGCTGGCAATGCAAGCAAACCAAGAGATCTGCAATGCCACATGCAGCCTGTTCTCTACTGCTACAACGGGGCCTTCGTCGTAATTTTTCTTTTATTACAATTCCACGGTAAAAGCCAAACTATGTCAAGTTTTATTAATTTTATTATAGGTACTGCTAAATGCCCGTGCGTTGCAACGGGAGAAAAAAATATACCTCAATAATAAGGCATAAATCCAAGAAAAAAATCTAGATGAATCAAATAGTACTGCGACTGTCCATATATGGTTGGCATCACTTAACAATGACAGTTTTTAACAAAAGATGGTCTTCCTTTTCAAATATAAAAAGCCTCAAATTAAATACACTATGGCCCTTATAAGCATTCAGTTCATCATCTAGTAGAAGAAACAAATAATATCAAAAGCTTATTACAAATCTAGATGGCATCACATAGTGAAGAGGATTTTAGGACAAACAAAAACATTTCTCACTGCTTCTTTACTTATGAGATATGGCCACAAACTTTGTTCTTAGGGCAGTCCCAATGATGTATTAATGATAGTTTCTGACAGCTAAGCAAAAATCTGATCTGACAATCTACTTAATGAAGAAAGAGAAGAAAATATCAAGAAACCGTTTCTTGAGAGGGAAACCACGTCCACGCTAGAAACGAGGCAGTAAGAAATCGTTGTTTTCCCGTTGGGAGGAAACGGGTAGTTTCTAGATGCTTGGGAATGGCAACAGGACGTCTGGCCGCCTGGCGTCTCGCCACCGCGCAGGCCGAGCTCGAAGCTTCTCGTGTTAGCTCGTTCGCACCGGCGCCGCCGCCGCCGCCTCCGATCCGCCGGCTGGGTGAGCTTAGGGTTAGGAGTGCTCCGTGGTCGACTGGTCGCCTGGTCGAGTCGAGTGGATGGGGAGCAGGCGAGGCGCTCGGCTGACTGGCTGAGGCCTGAGGGAGTCGCTGGGTTGCTGCTGGGCTGCTGATGGACCGTGCACGTGATCCCCTGGTGGCCACTAGCTAACTGGGCTGTTGTGTTGGGCTGTGAGTTGGTGAGCCGTGAGTTACGAATTACAGCGAATCGTCGAGCGATAGAAGTCATCGGTTTATCGGTAGATCGGTTCGGTTTGCATTCAAAGCCGAAGCCGAACACCGAACAGCACAAGACTAGAAACTGAAGCCGAACCGAAAAACCGACATTTCGGTTCGGTTTTCGGTGAAAATGTGGCCAGATTGAAACTGAATGAACCTTGTGTACATGTCTGAGTGCTGCTGGTGCCCTTTGCCCAGCTGTGCTGCATCCCTGTATTATTGATATTCATGCCATTTCATGATTCAATATACTTCTTGGAAACAGAAGCCATGTGACTGTGAGTTTGTTTATCAACCAATTCAAGGTATTGATCTATGCCTGCAAATCCATGAAAAAATAACGAATAGTTAATCTTAGAGCTCAGCTAGATAATTGACATTCCAAACCTGAATATAAAATTGAGCACGACATCATATCCAAGTGAGATATGACACAACAGTAACATCCCAAAGCTAAGCATCTGCATAATGCACCCCATCGTGGATTCAAGGAAGCACGCCTCCCTAAGTTCATGAGACTGGGTGAGCACTGACCATCTAAAATAATTCTATTTCGTCTTTTCAGTAATTCCTAGTTTGTGCCAACGACAGAAAAGGCAGTAGTGATAGTTAGTTGTGTTGAAGATAAGCTAAAGTCATTGTTGTATAACACATGAAGCAAAATCAAACCTAATAGCCAGTGTCATGTGTCCATGTATACCGGTAGCCTGGTATGTTTTGAATTCTGAACATCGCACACAAAACTAAATATTTTCTTGAGTAATATTGCTTTTTTGCGGACAGTGGCTAGTGGGGCATAAACACAAATACCTAATGTGCAGACAAGGCACGGTGGATCACCTTGAGCCTTGGCCTAGATGCAACTGTTCGCGGCTCGCCTGCTCTCCTTGACTGTGACCACACGCTGACCGCCGGGCACAGCCGCGGCTACCAGCCTGCCGCACGCTAGCCACATCCCGCAGCTAGCCATGAACTGCAGCCGCAGAGTGAGGAAGTTCGCGCGGTGACCGAAGTTCGGAGAGACGCTTGGTCGCACCTCGGGGAATGAGGTCACTGGCGTCATGGGAACGACGAGACGGGGACGGAGTGGGGCAGCTGGCAGGGATGGGGAGGGCGAGTGCCAAGCAGTGTGTGGGATGCGGGGCGTGGCGGAGCCGGGCGGCGTCCAGGTTGAGCGCGGGATCAAAGGACGTGGGAGCGAGGGGACGAACCCGTAGGATCGAACGGCCGAGAGAGAGGCCAGGGGACGGGTGTGCACGATCAAACGACCAGAGGAAACTTTTGTCAGGGCGGGGCATGGGTCTGCCGGTGGACGATTGCTTTGCGTGCTTTTTAGTTGTAGAGATATAGTATCCATATGTATGACTCTAATATTATATATAAATTATATTACATGACAGATATAACGATAGATGTTTAGTGTGATAAATATTATTCTCTTTTATATGTTTTTAATCAAAATTCATTACACTATGACTTAACACTATTTCTAATCTAAAATAATATTTTCTAAGACCAATGTAGTACTACCTAGCACTGATTCTAATTTTCAAAGGGCCCGTGTTGTTTTCATTTGAGGCAAACGCAACGGCTAACACATAAGCTAGCTTTAATCATTATTTTTGTATTTTAATAAAACAAAAAAGAAATTAGTTATTAATCAAAAGTCGGACTCATATACCTATATTTCAAGATCACGTGTAAGTATTATATGAACCTAATCACACTATGAGCCATCATTAAAAGCTATCACTAATAAAGAGTTAGTTTAGAGCTTGCAATTGACTTATACTATTAGGGTGTCCTTAGTCACTCACTAGCTACTGCCTCCTTGCTCCTACACTTGGGTATTAGCACCCAATCAGTCTGTCTGTACTAAGGATGACGGCCTGTATTCGGAGTTTCCCTGGGGTTGGTAAAGCGAAATGGGGGCCACCCTAGCCCATTGAGTGCTCTACCTCGGGCCATCGACATCATACGCTCTACTGAAATAGATTTCGCGGAAAACCAGCTATATCCGATCTTGGTTGGCCTTTCACCCCTAGCCACAAGTCATCCCCGTATTTTGCCACATACGTGGGTTCGGTCCTCCAAGGCCTGTTGTTGCTTGTTTGGTAAGATTACCTTGATAAGTCTCAGGGACTGAGTGAACTGAATGTATAGCGTCAAGTGTTAGGTAGTCGAAGATGTACCTTGTGGGGTGGGGTACGAGTAGACCAGACAAATGATGAAAAGCATAGATACGAGCATCCCGACGATGATGTAAGTCACCTACCATTGCTACCAAATTTCTTCCTTCTTCTTTAGCTGTCCGTGGCGCGAAATCCTTCATTGGCTAAACAATCATTCGGTTATGCCATTTTGGGCTTTGCTCTCACCGAAGCTATTGCATCGTTTGCCCCAATGATGGCCTTTCTGATCTCATTCGTTTTCCGATCGCATAAAAAGAAAGGAAAGTCTTCTTATTTTTTAAGGAAAGGCTCAAAACAGCTTAAAACTATAAGCAAGAGATAGCTACTCTCTTGCGGAACATCGCAATAGATAATGGAGAGAACTTCGATAATGAAACCTCCTATCCTACGATCTAGCGGAGGTTTCCCTTAACTGGGAAGACT
Organism: Microstegium vimineum; assembly: GCA_022036555.1. Classification (NCBI taxonomy): domain Eukaryota; kingdom Viridiplantae; phylum Streptophyta; class Magnoliopsida; order Poales; family Poaceae; genus Microstegium; species Microstegium vimineum. The sequence continues at coordinate 43,052,450 of CM039122.1, forward strand.
ACTTATGCCCCGAAAGGCGGGTTAGGAGAGGCTATCTGTACCTATATGTGGCAGGCATCAATAATGCAGGGTTTGTTCCACTAAAAGTAGTTTGTTCGAAAGGGGATGAAGGGATGGGCTATAGAGTTGGTATGGGGTTTTCGCATGGGTGGTCTTTTTCTTTTAAGGTGGCGTCCTATAAAATGTTAACTCTTATTAAAGCCTTCTCTACCATTGAATTCGGCCTTCGGGGTCAACCCAGCGGCTTCTATGAGGAAGGCGGCGCAAAGGAGGCTCGAGGGCTTGTTAAGGAAGGCGGCTAGGGCTGCTAAAGGAGGGAAAACGAAAGGCGTTTTCTGGTCTCCCCTTCGCCTGGGGAAAGGACCCTCCCCGCTGTGCGCCCCTCCTTGAATTATTCGGTTCATCGCTCGTACGTCATATTATAGGCCACGACACCAGCAAGCTTCAGTGGCGGACCTAGGATTTTGTCTCAGGGTATGCGACACTAAAATTTTTTTTATGCAATTCGGTAAACCGTTTATAATTCGGTAAAGAAATATTCTAAAACCATATAAAACGTTCAAATGAATACAAAATAATTCAAAATATAGGTAAAGAAGAGACTTACAATATTACTTGTTGATCCGTCGCTTTCTCAATGACATGAATGTCTTCTTTATATCATCTTCATCAACTTGGAGGAAAATATCCCGCTCAATAAATGTGAGTAGACAATCATCCAAAACAATATCACCTAGTTTATTCCTTGATTTTGTTTTCACTAAAACCAGTCCAGAAAATACCCTTTCAACGCTCGCAATTGCCACTGGTAAAAGTAATACTAATTTGAGAAGCAAGTACACCATATCATACACTTTGTGCCTATTTGTTTCAACAAGCTTAACTGAGAGGTCAACAATGTTGTCTAGCCCTTTGAAGGATTCATCTCGTTTCATGTCATCAATATAATTGTCAAGTTGCAATTCTAGTTGTAGCAAATTGTTGCTGGAGAAGTCAGTACGATAAAATTCAGCCAATTTGCGTACCTTTTGTGCATCAAATGAAGCGAAGGATTGAGAAGGACTAAAGGCTGACATACAAGAGAGTAGCTCCATATTGATCTCATCAAACCGATTATCAAGCTCTTGACTAATTTGATCAATGACACCAATGTACACTTCTCTTCTAAAATGGTCATCATTTATTTGGTTTCGGGCACGGACATACCTTGTTGATTTTCCATAAGGCACATAGGAATCATCCATAGCAGGAACTTCGACATCATGTGTAGCACAAAAAGAAGTGACCTTCTTAAGAAAGTTATCCCAACCACCAGACCTCAACTGCTGCATTCTGCTCTTTGCCACATTAACAAGTGAGATTGCATTAAGAATATCTTGATCCCTTCTCTGTAAACACTCAGATAACTCATTTGTGTATCCAAGAATAACAAACATTAAGTGCACAAAGAAAACAAACTCAAAGTTTTCAAATGCTCCAAGCACAAAATGAATCTTTGTCCAATCCTCCTTATATGCAATATCCGCACCAAGCTCAATGAGCACATCATGGATTGCGGAATACATAGTGATGATGTTGCATATAGTTTTGTAATGTGAGCCCCATCGAGTGTCACCAGGCCTAGGCAGGCCCATCTCTTGATTTAATCCACTCCCTGATTCAAGCTCACCACACTCTAGTGATTTCTTGACATTCTCAAGCCTAGCATTTCGAAGCATACCATGACGCTTGCAAGAAATTCCAACAATGTTCAACAAGATAAATACTTGATAAAAAAAGGTACTACAATCAGTATTTCCCTTGGCAACAGCTACAAGAACTAGTTGGAGTTGATGTGCAAAACAATGAATATAATAAGCAGAAGGTGATTCTTGCTTGATTAATGTTTTTAGCCCTTTAATATCTCCTTTCATATTGCTAGCCCCATCATAACCTTGGCCTCTAATCCGAGTCATACTCAATCCATGACTAACAAGTAAACCTGCAATTGCTTTCTTAAGTGATAAAGATGTAGTATCATCTACATGAACAACTCCAATTAAGTGTTCACGTGGTCTTCCAAGTTTATCAACAAAACGCAAACAAAGAGCTAGTTGTTCTTTATGTGATATGTCACTAGACTCATCAGCTAAAATTGCAAAGGGCTCATCACCAAGTTCCTCAATTATTTTCTTTCTAGTTTGTATGGCACAACAATGAATAATTTCCTTTTGGATCTTTGGGCTAGTCAAAGTGCAATTACCTGGTGCATTGTTCAAGACATACTTGTTCACTTCATCACTATTTCCAGCAAGAAAGTTCAAAAGTTCAATGAAGTTGCCTCTATTGCTAGACTCTTCACTTTCATCATGTCTACGGAATGCCAATCCTTGACGCAAAAGAAACTTGATACATCTAAGTGAATATGTCAATCTTTTCTTGTAAAGACGAAGATCCTCATCAGTCCACCTGTCAATGTGATAATCAATTGCTACCTTTGAATTTAGAAAACCAAAATACCTCTCCTGAGCTGCATTGTGTGTCTTAGAACCACTATGTTTGATGAGTGAGTTGTTTTCTATATTCCAATTATTCCATCCATCAACAACAAATGCATTTGACCCACTGCCCTTCTTGAACAAGTAGCATATAAAGCAAAATGCAGAATCCTTCTTGATACTATATTCAAGCCAATCATAACTATACAACCATTGCAAACTGAATCGACGAGGTGCGCCTCCAATGTATCGGTATGGAAAATCATGTATATAAGGTTTGCAAGGACCTTTAGTAATATATGCTCTACGAATTGCATCGTGATCATTAACAGGATAATGTTCTATGGGTAGCCTTTCACCTGGATCATATGGAAGCTGATTGATGTCATAAACTGTTGGCGGTGGCGACGGCGGTGGCGGCGGTGACGGGGGCGAGGGCACATGATCTTCAATCACCACTCTATCTTGCTCTGGATTATACTCTTCAACCAAAGGTGGGGCAATGTTTGAAGCTGTCGCTGCAGCTGCTGCCCTCTTTGCTGCGTGTTTCTCAAAAAGAGACGCAATTCCACTTCTCTTCATAATTGAAAATTTCTGGAAAAAAATTAGGCACAATGAGTACGACAACTAGCAAAACTCACATGCGATGATGGAATCATGTTACTGTTTTAAAAACTCACATACTACGTTCTTGGCTTTTTGGCGGATTGATACAAAATTGCTAATTAAATAATTAGGTCTGTTCAACAACTGACGATGAACACGAACGAAAATCTGAAATAGTAAGAATTAAGAAAATTAGGTCGGCGCGGTGTTGAAATAAATCAATACAAGATTAGTACGATACATACACTGATACACTACACAACCACGTCCAGTCCAGGCGTCTTGCCCGTGCGGCGTGCCGGCGTGCCGTCGGCCGTCCCGCCCGACGTCCAGCCCGTGCAGCGTGCCGGCGTGCGTCAGTGCGTGACTCCTGATTCGACTAGTCGACTTCTCAGTTCTCACAAATCACGATCTCCTAATCTCCGCGGGCACCGAGCAGTTATGGCGGCGGCGCAATAACTAGCGAGTACGACTCGTAGAAGCCGAGCAGGCGTCATGCAAGCAGATTAGATGCCGTGATTGGCTTCTCTTTCTTTTTTTCACAAAAAAAATTCTATTTTGTTTCTATGACAGCTGGAGCCCAGGGTATGCAGTGGCCCACCCTGCATACCCTGTGGGTCCGCCCCTGGCAAGCTTCAAGCCTCGTTGCCATCCAAGTTGTTGGGCACCGGTTCCCAGACATAGGCTCGTAGTCCTTTTCCCTCTTTCTGATCTATATTTTCTTTGGATTTGAGATGACAGAATTATCGATGTCTCTCGATCTATGTATCTTGACAAATGAGAACCAACTATGGGGCATGTTTAGTTGTTTGCCATAGTTTACTACGCCTAAAGTTAGGTGCAAGCCACACTTGTGGCTAGCCACACTCTGTGACAAATTAGGAGTATTTGGTTGACAACTAAGATGTAACAAAAATAATATGGCTATTGTTTGGTTTACTAATACAAATGTTAGGTAAAAAGTTGTGGTAACCGTTTGGATTGCTGCCACATGTTGATTAAAATGCCTTGATTCCATTCATTAGAATAGCTTCCATAAATATTTAACAATGACATAGGTAATTGGGGCATGTTTGGTTCCCGACCATAAATAGTGACACCTAAAATTAAGTACAAGTCATACTTGTGGCTAGTCATAATGTGTGGCAAATGTATAGTGTTTAGTTGGTAAATAAGATGTGGTAAAAAATAGCTGATGTTTGGTTTATTATTATAAAATATAAATGTTTGACAAAAAATGATGGTAGTTGTTTGGATTGAAGCCACATGTTGATAAAAATACCTTATATCCATTTATTAGTAGGAACCTATAGTATACTAAATCAAACAAATTAATAATAGATAAGAAATAATAGATTAATTATATATTGATGATAGATAAAAAAAACAATAGCTTAATGGAGGGGTAGTGAGGTCCATCGTGGACCAAGTCTCAGCCACAGATCAAAGAGGTTGTGAGGTCCATCGTGTGAGGTATGTATATGTATTTGTATTGTATCCTAGATTTATTTTTGTGAAGGAAAATGGCTAGATGACCTTTATGTTCACGAAGGAACAGAGCAAGGCAGAGTAGAGCGGGCATGGTGCTCTGCCTGCACGGTGTCTCTCGTGCGTGGAGAGAGCACTTGGGCGCGCTGCGCTCTGCTTGGCCATGCCATGCTGCAGACCTTGTGGTCACCGGAGCTGTCGGCGGCGAGGCTGTAGAAATAGGGACGAAGCAGATTGTTTGGTACTTGCTCCGAGTCCTCGAGCCCAAGGGTGTCCTCGTGGCCATGGGCAGCAACCAAAGAACTTGTTGTGGAGGACGGCGGGAAGGAACTCGTCGTGAAGGAGGTGTGGCGGCGGAGAAAAACCATGTGGCGGCGGAGAAAAACCACGCCACAGGTTTTGATGTAAAAGTTGTGGCGAATGCTGGTTCAAGGTGTGGAGTGTGGTGGGCAACCAAACATGCCCTATGTTTCTTTGTCTGGATTTTGTGAGATATAGAAATTGAGAACAAGTGAAGAACTGAAGTTGCTTAGTATGTTTTCGGGATCCCCGTGGGGATGAGGATGAGAAGAAAAATGTCCACAAGGCGGTTGACGGGAATAGGTGGGGAGTTAGGGAATTCCCTATTCATGGTGGCATGTGTGTGTTTTTTTTTCTAAAATTTTAGAGACTTTGTACGCCTATCTTTTTTTCTACTATGCTTAGAACAACGTTTCGATTTTGTTTTTTTTCCAGTTTTGATTTGTATTGTGTTGTTTTTTGTTTCAGGTTCATTGTTTTTCTAGAGTAGGAAGGAACTGAGGGAGACAAGGAAATGATCAATCTAAATGATCCTGCTATGGTGAGCGATTTCTAACTACATGCTCGTTTTCTTCTTTCGGTATTTCCTCCTTTCTACTCTATCTGTTTCAGTTTAGTATCGACTTTTGATACACCTTTATTTTTATCACGTAGCGGGATCTTCCTGATACAGTGTCGAATGGTGTAGTTGCGATCCATGTAAAAACAACCAACAAAACTCTGGTATTTTCTGACACTATTTTAGTGTGTCGGCAAGATTTTGTATATATGGTAATTGTATCTGAGATAAGAGAGTATATTGATAAGACTATTATTGTTGGGATTCATGTTGTCAATCCAATACCAGGAGAAGACTAAGATTTTCAGCATTTGTTAGAGATTGCTTTCAATGAACATGATATTCAAGATCAACAAATAGTATACAAAATACACCTACAACATCGACGAAAGTTATGTCCAGAAGCTAACGCCTAGTTCAATCATGTAGGCTTATTGTACACTAGAAATCTGATGAGAACTCTTTTAATTATTATGTATAGATCAAACCAAGTCATACAAATCTACTCATAACAGGGGTAAGTCATAGGATAAATAATATAGTATAAGTATTGATCATCATCAATATATAATCAGAGCATTTGACTAGAGGGGGTTGATTCTCTATGGAGAGGTAACTAGCCCTAGAAGGATGTCCCAAAATTAGGGTTTTTAGCTGATGTCATATCTTCTCCAATTAGGGTTTGTACTCTGATCAATGGATGATTGATTCTCTCGAGGGAGGTCTGGGCCTGAATTTATAGCCCCTTGAGATGAACCGCAACCCTCGGATCAAACTGACCTTAATCAACGGATTAGATCTAATCTTTAAGTTGGTTGGAGGAAGTTTCTAGAACACGAGGGCCAAGAGAGACCAGGGTAGGTTGGTCGGCCTACAGGTGGGGCCAGCCGGCCCCACCTTGTAGTCACTTGGGTTCTGCATCAGTGGGTCGCTCTCCGGTGTCTTCTAGATTGTTCAACATCGGTGGGTGGCCTCGTCGGCACATGGCCAAAGTTTTGTCTAGTCTTGTCGGTATTACATATGTAGTAAATGAATTATATGCAGTAGCAACTTTGCAATAATTAGCAGTACAAGTAGTACTTGAATGATGCTTGCTAATGAGATCAATTGAACAACCTCCATGTAATAATATTTTTAAAGCAAAACGAAGCGTTCTCATCTCATGTGTCATCATTGTAACAAGCAAGGATTCCCGTTTCATGCGTCTTATTTTATCACCGTGATGAGCGGGGGTTTTCCCGTCTAGCATGTTGTGACAAGTGGGGTTTTCCCATCTCGTGCTTCTCGATTTCATCATGACGAGTGAGAGTTTCCTGTCTTGTGCATCTTGGTTTTTTTTCTTGGCTTGGTTTGATCTTCAGTTTCTTGACAACGACCTCATGTGGTGCATGTTCTAATGCCGTTAAGTTACTAATTCTCTTACAATAGTAGAGCAAAAGTCGACGAGTCTTACTAGATTGCAATACTGATGTAAATTTTGCTATTGCATTTGAACTGATTGCTCACCACAAAATGTTACTATCAACATCGATATCATGGTCGTATGTCTAGATGAAGAGATGTCGTTGCACAGCCTCCGGCGCGAGTGTGGCGTCTCCGCGTGGATGAGCTCGCTAGAGATGAAGTGCTCGACGGCGGACTAGGCGGTGAGGAGGTTGGCGACTTGTCGACGACGTATGTGTGCTGGTGGTTGTATGTGTACAGTAGCCTGGAGGTGTAGATTGATGGATGTGTTTGTGTGTTTATGTGCAACCTAGCCACGATGTTGGTGGAGTGTAAGAGCCTGTTTGGTATAGTTGTGCTCACCGATTCTCCTGTTGTGCTCCATAATTAACCTGTGAAGTGATTCTATTGTTGAAAATGACTCTCTTTGATTATTTAGCCCAAACTCTCAAATCAGTATGGAGAATCACTTCATAGAAGGAGATAAACTATTTTTTTTAGCTTTTGGCCTTTTAGTTTATTTTAGAGAATCACTTCATAGAATCAGCATGAATCATTTCTCGCTAGAAAATATGTTCGGCATTCAGGGACTGATTTTCTGTAAGAATCTGGTCCATATAGCGCTGGCAAAGGGCCCTAATGTGTGTTCCTAGTGGTGGACCCATCCCTGACCTTGATTTTACCTCTAAATTATTGTACAAGTAACCTCAAATTATACAAATAGCCTCAAATTATCATTGATGTCTAACTATAGCCCTAAACCTTCACTTAGCCCCCTGAATGCATATCCTAGATCCGCCAATGCGTGTGCCTCCACCAGGATGTGTGGTCATGCGTGAGCCAACCCTGGTGGAGCGTGTGTGAACTTCCTACTGCTAGACTAGATGCGTGCCTGTGTTCTTCCTCCCATAAAAACAAGGGTTGTTTATATAGGCTTGGACAAGACTTAACTATGAAAATAAACTACATTTAGGTTGGAGCAAGTTTGAAGCAATTCAGATTCCATCTCATACACGCGCATATTGTATTTCCATCTTTGACTTGGTAGTTTCTACTTTATATTATTAGTTTTCCATATAAGCTTGCACGCGCATAATCATGTCAATCATAACCATCGCATTATTAAGACTATTAAGACATAAAAATTTGAGCATCGCTTCAGAAATTGTACCTATCATTACTGTGAGAGGGTCCGGGCCTGTGCAGACAACTTAGCTATGAATATAGGTCAGGGTCCATATTAATTCAGTTCGCTAACTTCACAAACTTCCCAGTTATGTGTACGTAGCCTCAGCATTTCCTTGATGGACAGTGTCTCGGTGAGACTCCTAAAACCTCGATGAGGGTCCGATGGGCACGTTGGCCAGCAATCTTAAGGTATACATACCTGAAGCAATACCTTTTGTCTACAGCACCTGCTTTGGTTAAAAAAAATGAAGCATAAAAAAACATAGTAACATGAGAAATGCAACATCAGAATGGAAAGCAACAACAAGTGTATTGTGCTGGATGTATGAGATACTCAAATCATTAAAGACGTATGTAACCCTTGCCTAGGCAATAGCATAGACATATGTTTATAGAGGGAAATAATAGCAGTGGTGTAGCCGATTTTCTTAGAATGTAACTATTTAGTGATACTATGCTGTGTGTAATGCAAGATTTTGTCACGTTAAAAAATTAATAAGAGAGGATGACCGCCTTACATTTGGGCTACTTGTGCCAGTATATACATACGTTTGAATGAAATATATTTATTTAAAGAAAACGTGTCATTTAGCTACAAATATTTTCGTTCTACTTTAGACTTTATTTGGATACAGTCAGATTTGTATCAATCCACATGTATTAAGATAGATTGGAGTGAAACGTAAACTACTATACTAGAATCCACGTGGGTTACGTATTGAGATAATAACCTGTATGACCCTCAAAAAATACATCTTTTTTATATGACCTCTTTTTTTTTCTAAGCTTACATATATGGCCCTAAAACGAAAAATTCTTCCTTCTATGAACTTCCGTCCGATTCAGGCTTCTAACAGTGTGTTAAATGTTGGGTAAAATTAACGAGAAAAATATGATTTTAGTAAAAAAATTATATATATTTCATACGACTTCGGATGAGAATGATTTTTATATGAAAATTATAGCCCTCAGCGAGATCTACAACTTTCTAGTTCTGAGTTTTCTAATTTGAGGTTTTTAAATTGCTGAAAAAATAAATTATTTTTCAGCACTATTTCAAACTTTATATTATTTGTTTAGCATCTTAATGATCTGAAATGAAAAGCCATGCAACTATGAAGTTGTAGATCCCATCAAGAGCTACAACTTTTATATATAAAATATTTTTTGTTTGACACCATATAAGAAAAATATGATTTTTCCAATGCGACAAATGCTTATATGTGATTGATATACTCCTGAAATATTGTTTAATTTTTTTAGCAACTTAACAACATTAAATTAAAAAACTCAAAACTAGAAAGTTATAGATCCCGTCGAATGCTATAATTTTTATATAAAAATCATCCTCATCGGAGGTAGTATGAAATAGATAGCATTTATACTAAAACTTTTTTTTCTCTAGGGGTAAAATGATAATTTTACCCAACACTTAACACCGTTAGGCGCCAAAATCGGACAGAAGGTCACAAAAGTAAGAAAATTTTATTTTAGGGCCATATAGGTAAGTTCAGAAAAAAAGAGGCTATACAAGGAAGACATTTGTTTGAGGGTCATATATAGGTAAATACTCCCTCCAATTCATTTTATCTGACGTAATTTAGGATGACACGGTCTCCTAGATTACACTTTGACCATTCATTTACTTTATATTATATTATTTATATTTATAAATATATAATTATTATTGGATATTATAATTTCTTATAAATCTAATGGTATAAAGTTTGTGTTATAATATTTATTAATTATTAGCTAAGTTTTTAAAGTTTGAATCTTGATATGCGTGTATGCCAGATTAAATGGACCGGAGGAAGTATCTCTTAAGTATTACACCCCAATCCACGTGGATTAAGATGGATTAGAGTAGAACTTAAACTAAATTCCACACTTAATTTGATAACATCCAAACAAAGCCTTATAGAGATACAAGCCCCTTTCAAGTTATATTGCATGACCTTGCTTTTGAGCACGTATGATTTTCTTATAAATCAATCAATTTTCAAGAAGCCAGTGACATGTTTGAAATTACATACACCATAGCCGTACAATATCCTATAGTCCAGTAGAACTCTCACTAGGAAAAAAAAAGTGGCCCAAAGCTGTTGTAAAAAAAAAGTGGCCCAAAGCTTGCAAGCGGCCCACGTACAATTCAATGGCCCAGAATGTACGCGCTCGAGAGGATTTAAGTGCCAGTTCATCAAAACACCACGCCATGGCACGCGCAAAGCTCTTCACATCCACTTCCAACCAAATTAACAACGCGCACACATATCCATAGTTGATCAAGGAGGTTTTGAGGAAAAATAGGCATGAACATTGAGAGAAGATTCGGCCAGCATGCATGGCAATTGCGGCAAATGGCCGCGGGTGTTCTGATGAAGTTCTGCCACGAACAAGGGCCTCCATGCTCAGTGAACTGACGTTTGTAAAGTCGGAATAGACAGCAAACCAATTTGCATGGGCGGATCCAGGATGAGGACCTCGAGAGGCTAATTAAATAATGAAGATTTAGAACTAGAGCTAGAGATTAACAGTGATTTAGAGGCTATAAGTATCAGTTATTTAAAGGCAAAATCAGACTAGAGGGGCTACAGCCCCAGCCCCCCTTGATCCGCCCCTGCCAATTCGGAACATTCAAGCTGCATCATTGTCAATCATCAATACATAAACGGACTTGCAAACTGTAGAATCCCAAATGCAAACACATTTTTTTAGATCAGCAATAATTCACATGATTGGACACAGTAAGTGGGAGCACGGCATACATTCAGGTTTAGAGATCAGTCAACCACAGGCGTTTCAGCTTATATTGGACAGCTGTCGTTCAGTCAAGATTAGAATTAAAAATGAGGTTGGAGCGAAGCATCGATATGCAAAAAATAAGAAGAATAAATTGTCTAATAAGTTCTTTGAATTAAATTACAAATACCCATCGAATTTAAAACAATATCCCCTCCTTAAGAAATACTCCATTTATCCCTATTTATCTGCTTTCTAGCACTAGAGTATCCCGATTTAACTGTCGTCTAACGAACTCCACACCTACCGTCTAGCCCTGCAGCCTTTTCCTGTCACTCCATCCCACAATTCTCACCTATGCTTGTTCTTTTGAGCTCGCACTGCCGCAGTTGCAGAGTAAAGAGACAGCTGTCATCCGCAGGTTCATAGGGGTATCTTGTTCTTTTAGCTTTCATCTTGGTCTTTGTACATGATTTGGAACGACAAATAAATCAGGACGGAGGGAGGAGAGGAGTGTTGTATAAGTTACTAACTTTTTGTACATGGTTCAGAGATTGAGCCTCTACTCATCCAGATGGAATCTCTGTCCCAGAGCTTTGAGGGTTTTTAATTTCTTTTTGTTAGTAGAAATTGCAACAATTTAGCTCATGAGTGCACTCGTTTAGTATCCTGTGATGTTCAAGTGGAAGAGTGGCTTATAACTCCAACTGGACTACGGGATGCTGAATTCTATGATTGTAATCTTCCCCATATGAATGAATGAAGCTCCGATTTCCCCATAAAAAAAAAGAAAACACAATTGCTATATTTTAAATTATCTTATGAAACATAAGAGTAGGAGGAACCTTACTTGAACACGATAGTTAATTCTGAAACAAACTAAAGCTATTGCTCCAAAAAAAAACACATCTTGGTGAAAACAAAATATCACGGCAATAAAATCATGTTAAGACATTCAAAAACATTTTTTTTATAAAGGATATTCAATATCCGGTCTCTACATCCGGGGATGTACACAACCAATTGTTACAAAAGGAGAGAGAAAAATCATAGTCTTATACATAGACCAGGACAATACAACAAACGATAAATGCTTCAACTCTCTGTTTGAACGAGAGGGCGTCATTGGCCTTGCTCTTGGCGTCGCAGCTGAGTCCCAAATGCCGTAGTGCAGGGCATGGCTAGGAGCAGTTGTGCTTGTGTTGATGCCTTCGAGAAGGTAAATGACGTCCGCAGACGCCATCATCAATGAAAGGAAGAGGGAATTACAACGACGCCTCCAAGGGGGAAGATGACGTTGATTGCGTCATCGCCGCCGGCCCAGCACCGCTAGGCCGGGTTTTCACCCGTATTCCAAGAACCTGCACAGGCACATCCAAGCCGAACCTCCATACGACTAGATGTCGGAGATGATCGGCAGAGTCTTCACCAGATGCAGTGAGGCAACAGAAAAATAGGGGACGACGATGTCCTTTGATGTGAATGTCGGAGCCGATTCACGGGCCGTCTGGGAGTGACGTGATCTGTGGGAGGGCGGGTTGGATGGCTTGTCGGGATGGCCAGTGCCAACACTGGCATCCCCATCCGGTGCCCGGGAGTCTTAATCGACCCCCAAGCCACCGCTAGGGAAAATGTCCCCGACCCGAGGCAACGCCCACCCGAGTCCGCATCGCCGGAGCACCACCCGCACCGAGAAGGGGGCAGCACGGGGCAGCAACCGGCGGATCCAGGCCTGAGATACCCAGATCGGCCCGCCGCCGCTAGACCCCTTCACCAGTGCGGTTATGCTGGCTGCTGAGTCCCTCCATCCACCAAACGGTGAGCCAGATCGGCCGCACCGTCGAGCAGGCCGCCATCTCGCATCACCGTCGGGCGATTCACCGTACCAACCCTAGGTCGGTCCGGCGCAGGCCGATCCAGCCGCACCAACCGTGGGGAAGCCTGATCCGGCCGTGGGGGAGAGAGGAAGAAAGGAGGAGAAGAAATCAGCCCTGCCGCCGCCATCCTCGCATCCGACCGGCCTTCCCGGGGCTGGCTCAGGCGGAGGCAGAGTGGAGGAGTGCAGGCGGGGGTCTTCAGCGGCGCTGAAAGGTCCTTGTGTGATTTTGGTAATTGAGTGACAACTTAGGTGAACTAATATGTGTTTAAGTGATATATACACAGGAGATTAGTTCACATATGATTGTGTGATGAAGGAGCTTATTGCACATGAGACATGACATGGAGTCATGTGATCAAGGTGGAGAAGATCAAGATAAGGCTTGGCTTGATGGACCGGTTGCAAGTGTGAAGGGCAAGCGGGTGATGCTCGGCACCGATGGACCGACGCAACGGTGAAGAGAAAGTGAGGTCCAGATCGATGAACCAATATGGTCACGTGGTGATATGAAGTGGATCATATCATTTGGTGACAGGTTTGTGCATGTGTTGCATCAACATTGGAGAAAGAGATGGAATGGAATGCGCAAGGCAAAGGTATAACCATAGGGCATTTCATTTCACCGGTCATAGGTGTGTAGAGAAGATTATGACCGAGTTTAGGATAGATAGCCGTACTATCAAGATGAGCAAACTTGTTTGCATATCAGTTATCTAGTGCCACTATGAGCGATCTAACTTTGCGATGCATTAGGATCGAGTGGTGCGGTAAGAGAAAGTGAAAATGCTTTGGAAAACATTGTGAAAATGCTAACACACATGCACAAAGTGGTGATAACGTTTGTGTTAGCACTTGGGAAAGCAACGAAGAAGTGCAGAGGAGTCTCGGCTGAAAACCGAGCTCCGGACGCAAGGGCCAAGGGGTCCGGACCATTGGAGAGAGGGTCCGGAACCTAACCCTAGGTCTAGCCGAGTCTGCTAACTCCGAACGCAAGGGGCTTGGGCGGTCCGGACCATTGGGTCTGGGTCCGGTCGCCTGCCCCCAAACTGAGCAGAGCTGACTCAGGAGATCCGGACGCTGTTTGCCGTCCGGACGCCAGGATCCGGACAACGTCCGAACTGTTTTGAGCTCTCGGGAGCTCTCCGTGTTGCATCCGGACGCAGCATGATGGTCCGGTGCGGCACTATTGGCTGCGTCCGGAGGCACGTGGTAGCGAGCGGCGCAGGGCGCCAACGGCCGTTTCAAACGACTAGGAGGATCCGGATGCAAGTTGTATGGTCCGGACCCGCACTGTTGCGTGCGTCCGGACCCTCTGCAGGAAGCCCAATGTTGGGGCAAAACGGCTAGTTTTGTTTGGTTGGCTATTTATAGCCCTTGACCGGCCCTTGGGGCTGGTTGAGCACCTTGGGCATTTGTTGCCTCTAGTGTGCTTGGTTTGGGAGCCCTCTAACTCACTCATACTTGATAGTGTTCATCCGATTGAGTGAAAGAGCGATTACTAGTGCGTTGCTTTGAGAGATAGCTTCGTGTGGCACTAGGTGATCGACTTGCAAGCTCGTGGTGCTTGTTACTCTTGGAGGTTGCCACCTCCTAGACGGCTTGGTGGTTTGTGGCTCCGTTGAAACACGCAAGAAGATTGTGCATGGCTCCGGAGAAGGGCTTTGTGAGGGGTGTTGTGCTCGCCCCGCGGGAGATCGCGAAGAGCAACTCTAGTTGAAGGTATCGTTGAGTGCCCTCATCTTGTGTTGGTTAGGCGGCAACCCTTGAGGGGGTTAGGCAGTGAGGCCTGTAAAAAGTCGTAAACCTCCAAGTGAGTGAGCCGATACAACGGGGACTAGCTTGGTGGCGACCAAGTGAACCTCGGAAGAAAAATCACCGTGTCAACCTTGTTCATCTTCTCGGTGGTTTGCATTCTCCAAATCCCTAGCTTGTATTTACTTTCATATACTTGTGCTAGTGAGTAGTTGTTGCTCTTGTAACTAGTTTATCTTGTGTGGCTTGCCTAGTTACCTTCTAGCTTGTGTAGCTTAGAAGTAAGATCTTGAATGACTAATTGGCTTGAGTAGCCTTGTTAGTCACATTAGTTAGTTTGTGTAGCTAAGTAAGTTGAGATCTCTAGTTGGCTTGTGTAGTCTTGCTAGAGAGCATTGCTAGTGAGCTTAGGAGCTTTGTGCTTTGCTTACTAGTATGTGTAGGAGCTCCCGGTGTGCTTAGAGTACTATTTGCTTAGGTTTGTGTGACCTTGCAACCTAGACTTATTTAGGTGAGCTTCCTAGCTTGGCACCTTAATTAGCATAATAAACATTCTTTGCTAGGTGCTAGAGTTATAGTTAGAGGGGTGTAGTCTTGGCTAGACCGATAGTTTTATTTCCGCATTTGATTCGGTTAGCCGGAGCGTTTAAGTTTTAGAAAAGACTATTCACCCCCCCTCTAGTCCGCCATCTCGACCCTATAGGCACCCAGATGCGTACTGATGTCATACCCATCTCAATGAGAACATATCAAAATCCACTTATTTTGCAAACATCCGTGAAAACATCATGGCAAAAAAACTAACTCAATGTTGGAACATTATATTGCAACTACTACAATATGAATGTCCCCTCTAAAATCAAATGACAAAATATTAGAAATCGTGTATGGGTACATAGAAATACCTGCGCAACATGTTTTAAAGTTTTTAAGATGCGTTATACCATAGTCTAGTGATCTAGACTGAGCACCAGAGTTATCAAGTGGGATTCCAGAGATACCACCAGAGTTGTTGAGAGATCTCTAGTGTTTTGGATAATTGATAAAACCTAAAGTACTAACCTAGCTCTAAGTGTTTGAGTAGGTCTAGTACACACATGGAAGATGATGACAAGTGATGGAGCAATCAAGGAAGCAAAGTGATTGCAAGAGCTCACACTTGGAGAAGAAGAAGGAAAGTGAAAAGACCCTAAGCTAAACAAGGCAAAGGTATTTGCTAGGGATTTTCTTTTGGTGGTCAAGACACCAAGTGGGTGTGATCACTTTTAGGATAGACAACCGTACTATTAAGAGGGGAAATTCAAAAGTGATTGTGGTTTGTCAAGTGCCACTAGGTGTTATCTCTATTGCATGTGCATTTAGGACCTAGTGACATACACCATGCTAAAAGACAAGTGAATCATGCCAAGTCTTCTCACTAAAGTGGATTCTTAGTGCTTGGCAACTTTGGAGCAAAGGTGGAAGAATCAGAGAAGAGAAAAGGGCGTCGGACGCTGCAGCTGAGGGCGTCGGACGCTGAGAACTTTGATTCAGAGCGTCCGGAAATATTTCTTGGATTTTTCTTAGAAACCCGAGAGCAATGAGTTCGCACCGGACGCCGAGGCGCAGCGTCCGACGCGAAGCAGCAGAGCGCCCATCGGGCTTCCAGAGAGCTCTACAGACGGGCGTTTTGAGAAAAGGCGCCGGACGCTGGAGGACAGGGCGTCGGACGCTGGCGACGGAGCGTCCGTCGCCTGTGCATCAGCCTAACGGCTAGTTGTGACAAGGCGTCGAATGCTGGCGACGGAGCGTCCGTCGCCAACTTAACATAGCAACGGCTAGTGGACTTTGAGGGGGTCTATAAATATGTGTTGGCCGGCTAAGGGGTCTCTCTCTCGCACATTTGAACATCTTGAGACTCCTTTGAGCTGAGCAAACTCCCTCCCACTCATCTCCACGCTTGGTTAGTGAAAACCCAAAAGAGATTGAGTGATCCAAGTGCATTTCACATATAGCTTGCATCTAGTGGCACTTGGGAGGCGTTCTCGCTGCGATTTTCTTGTTACTCTTGGTGATTACCATCACCTAGACGGTTTGGAGTAGCGGTGGTAGATCGAGAAGCTTGGTGATTGTGCTTCGTCGACTACAAGTTGATTGTGAGGGGTTCTTGTGCCTTCCCCGCGGGAGATCCCAAAGGTAACTCTAGTGGATTGCTCGTGGCGTTTCAATAGCCTCATCTTGTGTTGGTTGTGCGGCACCCGGTGACGGGTTTGGCGTGTGATGCCAATTAGCGCGTGAACCTCCAAGTGAGTGTCTTGCCACAACGGGGACTAGCTAGTTGACAAACTAGTGAACCTCGGAAGAAAATCAAGTGTCAACCATTGTCTCTTGTGATTGATTGATTTCATTGGTATTCACTTGATTGACTCATCCTCTACATCTCCCCAGCAGTATAATCACCTTTCCCATCTTTGCATTTCCTTATTCATTCTTGTCTTAGTATATTAGGTTGTGCCTAGAGGGCTACTAGATTCGAGTAGGCATTGTGTGATCCTAGAGCTTATTAGGATAGAAATTGTGGTTAGGTGGCTTTGCATCCTCTAGTAGGCTAGTGCAAGTCAAGCTTCGCCTCATTGCTATCTAACTTGTTGTTGAGATTGTTTTTAGTTTTTGATTTAGGCTATTCACCCCCCTCTACACATCACTTAGGACCTTTCAAGTGGTATCAGAGCTAGTACACTGTTGATTTGAGGCTTAACAACCTACGGTGTGAAGATGGCTCATATCAACAACATGAAGAAACCACCCAAGTTTGACGGCTCAAACTATGGCTATTGGAAAGTCAAGATGACCGCTCATATCAAGTCAATTAGCCGGAAGGTTTGGCTTGTGGTGGAAAAAAAGTTTGAAGTGGCAAATGAGGAAGCTCCCATTGCGGCCGAAGAAGAGAAGTTGCAACACAATGATATTGCTCTTAGTGCCATTCATGAGGCTCTTGATGAGAAGGTGTTTGAGCAAATCAAGAATCTAGAGAGTGCTCATGAGGCATGGAAGAATCTTGAAGAATCATTTGAGGGTACTCAAGCCGTCAAGAGTGCAAAGGAATACATCCTCAAAGAAAAGTTTGCAAGCTTCAAGATGAAGGATGATGAGAATGTGCTGGAGATGTTCCATAGGCTACAAGTGCTAGTCAATGATCTCACGGCCCTTGGTGAGAGGGTTGAGGACAAGGACTTTTCTCACAAGTTCTTGAGAAGTCTCCCATCTCGGTTTGAGACTCTTGTGACCTTGATTGTGAGAGGAGGATTGGACACCGTGACTCCTAATCATGTCTTGGGAGATGTGATGACACAAGATGCTTACCGGGACAACAAAGAAGAAGATGTCAAGAAAGAAGAAAAGAAAGATGAGAAGAAGAAGAGCATAGCTTTAAAAGCTACTTCATCACACAAGAGCAAGGGCAAAGCTAAGATTGAAGAATCAAGTGAGGATGAAGACTCAAGTGCTAGTGAAGTTGATGAAGAAGAAATGACGCTCTTTGTGAGAAAATTTGGAAGATTCATGAAGAAGAAGGGCTATCATGCAATAAGGAAGAGAACACCTTCCAAGAACTTTGATGAGCCTAGGAAGTGCTTCAAGTGTGGAAGCTTTGATCATCTCATTGCGCATTGTCCATACAATAGTGACAAAGATGATGATGATCACAAGAAGAGAGACAAGAAAGAGAAGAAGCCCACCTTTGACAAGAAGAAGAAGGGGTATTCTCACGTAGTGACATGGGATAGTGATTCTTCTTGTGGTGAAGATGAAGATAATGAAAAGAAGACATCTACCAAGAAGAAGGCTTTTGCTATTATTGCTATGAAGGACAAGATCTCTCTATTTGACACTCCATCATCATGCTTCATGGCTAAGTCCACTAAGGTACTTTCTCATGATGAGAGTGAGAGCGATAGTGATAGTGAGGAGCCCTCAAGGGAGGAACTCATGGACATGCTTGAACAAGCTAAGGAATACATTGATAAGAAGAGGAAGGAATGCAAGGAATTGCGCAAGACCAATGTGGCTCTTGAGCAAAACCTTGATGAGGTCGTAGCATCTCATGAGAGGCTAATGGAAGCCCATAAGAAGCTAGTGAAGTCTCACACTAAGCTTGAAAGAGCTCATTCTTCTCTCTTAGATCAAAGTAAGAAAGAGATTGTTCAAACATATGACATGGGAGTTACTTGTGATATTCTTGAAGAATCCTTTTATGCTTCTATCATTGTTGCCCCCACTAACCCCTCTTGTAGCATTGTCACTCCTACTTCATCTACTAGTGATGGTTTCACTTGTGATGCCTCACTAATGGTTGAAAATGAAACCCTCAAGAAGGAGGTTACCAAGCTCAATCACTCCTTAGCTAAGGCTTATGGAGGTGAAGACCACTTGCTTATGTGCTTGGGTAGCCAAAGAGCTTCTCTCTACAAAGAGGGATTGGGCTATACCCCCAAGAAAGGCAAGGTCGTTTTTGTTCCTCACAAGACTCGTTTTGTGAAGAACACTGGTAGCTATTGAAAAAGTTGCAAGCAAGTTGGTCACAATGAGCAAGCATGCAAGAACAAGAAGGCCAAGCAAGACATATCCTCTATTAGAGTTGATTCATTATATGTTCTTTCCAAGGGTACTAATGGTGTTCATGCCAAGTTTGTTGGTGCTCCATGGATGGCTTCCAAGAAGTCCATTTGGGTACCAAAATCCTTGGTAACTAACCTTGGAGGACCCAAGCAAGTTTGGGTACCTAAAAAGAATTGATCTCTCTTGTAGGTCAATTACAAAGCCAGAGGGAGGCATTGGGTGCTTGATGGTGGGTGCACTCAACACATGAACGGAGATGGAAGAATGTTCAACTCAATCAACCAAGATAGTGATCATGGATTTGATAGTATTACATTTGGTGACAATGGCAAAGGCAAGGTGAAAGGGCTTGGAAAGATTGCTATCTCCAATGATCTAAGCATTAGCAATGTGCTTCTAGTAGAAAGGCTTGAGTTCAACTTATTATCGGTGGCTCAATTATGTGATCTCGGTTTCAAATGTATATTTGGAGTGGAGGATGTGGAAATCATAAGTGTGGATGGGTCAAACATGATCTTCAAGGGATTTCGGTATGAGAACCTTTATCTTGTGGATTTCAATGCTAGTGAGACTCAACTCTCAACATGTCTCATCACCAAATCTAGCATGGGTTGGCTATGGCATAGAAGGCTTGGACATGTTGGCATGAAGCAATTAAACAAGCTAGTCAAGCATGATCTAGTAAGAGGCTTGAAGGATGTATCATTTGAGAAGGACAAGTTATGTAGTGCATGTCAAGCCAGAAAGCAAGTTGGCAACACTCATCCAAAGAAGAACATCATGAGTACAAGCAAAGCATTTGAGCTCTTGCACATGGATCTCTTTGGGCCAACAACATATGCAGGCATTGGTGGAAACAAGTATGAATTTGTGATAGTGGATGACTTCACAAGATATACATGGATATTCTTCTTGAGTGACAAGAGTGACACATTTGATATCTTCAAGTCATTTATCAAGAGGTGCCAAAATGAGTTTGAGACAACTATCAAGAGAGTTAGAAGTGACAATGGGAGTGAGTTCAAGAACACAAGAGTTGATTAACTTTGTGATGACTTTGGGATCAACCATCAATTCTCTCCAAAGTACACTCCTCAATCCAATGGGATAGTTGAAAGGAAGAATAGAACCTTGATTGATATGAAAAGATCAATGTTGAGTGAATACAATGTTAGTCATTCCTTTTGGGCCGAAGCTATCAATACGGCTTGCTACTCTAGCAACCGTCTCTATTGTCATGGAATGCTTGAGAAGACTCCATATGAGCTATTGAATGGAAGAAAGCCAAATATTGCTTACTTTTGGGTATTTGGGTGCAAATGCTATATATTGAAGAAAGGAACAAGTCTAAGCAAGTTTGAGAAGAAATTTGATGAGGGCTTTCTACTTGGTTACTCTACATCAAGCAAGGCTTATAGAGTGTGGAACTTGTCTAGTGGAATTCTTGAGAAAGTTCATGATGTGGAATTTGATGAAACACAAGGCTCTCAAGATGAACAAGAAAACTTGGATGATATGAAGAGGTGACAAGTTGGTCAATGCAATGAAGGATATGGATACTGGTGACATTAGACCAAGACAAGTGCAAGATGAATATGAAGATCAAGTGACCATTTCCATACAAGAACAAGCTAGTGGCTCTCCAACTCAAGATCAAGCAAGTACTAGTGAAGCTCAAGTACAAGATCAAAATCAAGCTAGTCCATCACCATCTCAACTGAATACTCAAGATTCCTACATGCAAGTACTCCAACCAACCAACATTGCAAGAGATCATCCTCTAGATCAAGTTATTGGAGGCATTCAAAGTGGTGTACAAACAAGGTCAAGATTGGCTTCATTTTGTGAGCATTACTCTTTTGTCTCATCATTTGAGCCAACCAAGATTGATGAAGCTTTGAAGGATGTGGATTGGATAAATGCTATGCATGAAGAACTTAACAACTTCACAAGAAATCAAGTTTGGGAACTAGTGGATAGACCAAGAAATCACAATGTCATTGGAACTAAATGGGTATTCAAGAACAAGCAAGATCAAGATGGAATAGTGGTGAGAAACAAAGTAAGACTTGTAGCACAAGGATACACTCAAGTAGAGGGTCTTGACTTTGGAGAAACATATGCTCCGGTGGCAAGATTAGAGGCAATAAGGATTCTATTGGCCTATGCTTGTGCACATAACATCAAGTTATATCAAATGGATGTCAAGAGTGCATTCTTGAATGGGTATATCAATGAGGAGGTATATGTTGAGCAACCACCCGGATTTGAAGATACAAAGAAGGTCGACCATGTTTACAAGCTCAAGAAGGCTCTCTATGGTTTAAAGCAAGCACCTATAGCATGGTATGAGAGGTTGAAAAGCTTTCTTCTCTCAAAGGGATTCAAGATTGGATTCATTGACACCACCCTATTCACAAAGAAGATTGGAAGTGACTTGTTTGTCTTGCAAATCTATGTGGATGACATTATATTTGGGTCTACAAATCAAGAATTTTGTGAAGAGTTCGGTGAAATGATGACAAATGAATTTGAGATGTCCATGATTGGTGAACTTAGTTACTTCCTTGGACTTCAAATCAAGCAAATGAAAAATGGTACATTTGTGATCCAAGGCAAGTACATCAAGGACATGATGAAGAAGTTTGGATTAGAAGAGGCTAAAGGCATTAGTACTCCCAAGGGGACTAATGGACACTTGGATAATGATACAAGTGGCATGATGGTGGATCAAACACTCTATCGGTCAATGATTGGAAGTCTACTCTATGTGATCGCATCAAGACCAGATGTCATGTTTAATGTATGCATGTGTGCAAGATTTCAAGCTTCTCCTAGAGAGAGTCATGTGAAAGCCACAAAAAGAATATTGAGGTATTTGAAGCATACACAAGATGTTGGACTATGGTTTCCAAAGGGGTCAAGATTTGAATTGGTTGGATATTCGGACTCCGATTATGCGGGATGCAAGGTTGATAGGAAGAGCACTAGTGGAACATGTCAACTATTGGGAAGATCACTAGTCTCATGGTCATCCAAGAAACAAAATAGTGTGGCACTATCTACCGCCGAAGCCAAATATATTAGTGCGGGGAGTTGTTGTGCACAACTATTATGGATGAAAGCCATCTTGAATGATTATGGAATCAAGTTCAAGAAGGTTCCCTTGTTATGTGACAATGAAAGTGCGGTGAAGCTCACAAGCGATCCCATCCAACACTCTAGAACCAAGCACATAGATGTGAGACACCATTTCATAAGAGATCATCAACAAAAGGGTGACATTTTCATTGACAATGTGGGCACTGATGATCAATTAGCCGACATATTCACCAAGCCACTTGATGAGAAGAGGTTTTGCAAGTTGAGGAATGAGTTGAATATCTTGGATTTCTCCATCATGAGTTGATGCACCCCACTTATGACATGCCTCTACTCCAAAATAGAAAGGTACAATTGATTGACATATGCACTCATCCTTTGCTAGACATGTGTAGAGCATATAGGCATCATTTCTTGTTATATTAGGCTCATTCATGAAAATCAAATGATTTCTATGTACATATGGTACAACTATGGTTTCTATGAGTTGATTGATCTAGTGGTAGCATATGACATGTTGATAAGCTTGTAACCTCATATGTTTAATCTAGAATGCTTATTCTTGTGCTTAACCAACATGGTCAAGATAACCATTGCAAGATGTGTGAAGAAGCTTGTCCATGGTTTAAACCGTGTTAAGTATATAGGACAAGTGATCTAGATTGATCTATAAAGAATATTCACCCCACTCTCTTTCTAAATTGACTTGATGAATAAAACTTTCCTAAGTATCCTCAAGTGATACATGTTACTACAAGTGGTTTCCTTTGTGGTAATGTGTGACAAAGGGGGAGAAATTGTGATAAAATGATCTAAAAATGAAACGGGGGAGAAAAGGAAAATGATCTAGAAAGGGGGAGAAATAGGATTTTGATAATTGAAAAATTAAAAATTAAGCACACAAGTAGGGGGAGCAAGCCTATGAACAAGTTGTTGCATTTGGATGTGCATTCACACATATGCTTGCTTGCATTATATTTCAATTCAATATGACTTGCTTGTGTGGTACATGCCTAGTATAATCTTGATTGATGAATTGATCACTAGCATGTATTCAATATGTTTTGCTAACAATGTTGCTAAGGAAGGTTTGATTGGCGCACTTCGATTGGTATCACGCTTCAAAGGTCCATTTCTTATACCTTAGCATCATGTTATAGTTTGCAAGTGGTTTATCCCTTTAAAAAGTCTATCTAAGCATATGTGCAAAACATTGTCTCATAAGCATAAGAAGTGCACATATGTAGGGGGAGTAAAACACTTTCAAACCCATTGTGAATTCAAAATCATATTTCATATCATTTATATCGGGTTGTCATCAATTACCAAAAAGGGGGAGATTGAGAGATCTCTAGTGTTTTGGATAATTGATGAAACCTAAAGTACTAATCTAGCTCAAAGTGTTTGAGTAGGTCTAGTACACACATGGAAGATGATGACAAGTGATGGAGCAATCAAGGAAACAAAGTGATTGCAAGAGCTCACACTTGGAGAAGAAGAAGGAAAGTGAAAAGACCCTAAGCTAAACAAGACAAAGGTATTTGCTAGGGATTTTCTTTTGGTGGTCAAGACACCAAGTGGGTGTGATCACTTTTAGGATAAACAACTGTACTATTAAGAGGGGAAATTCAAAAGTGATTGTGGTTTGTCAAGTGCCACTAGGTGTTATCTCTATTGCATGTGCATTTAGGACCTAGTGACATACACCATGCTAAAAGACAAGTGAATCATGCCAAGTTTGCTCACTAAAGTGGATTCTTAGTGCTTGGCAACTTTGGAGCAAAGGTGGAAGAATCAGAGAAGAGAAAAGGGCAATGGACGCTGCAGCTGAGGGCGACGGACGCTGTCCGGCGCGTCGGACACTGAGAACTTTGATTCAGAGCGTTCGGAAATATTTCTTGGATTTTTCTCAGAAACCCGAGAGCAACGAGTTCGCGCCGGACGCTGAGGCGCAGCGTCCGACGCGAAGCAACGGAGCGTCTGTCGGGCTTCCAAAGAGCTCTGCATACGGGCGTTTTGAGAAAAGGCGCCGGACGCTAGAGGACAGGGCGTCGGACGTTGGCGACGGAGCGCCCGTCGCATGTGCATCAGCCCAACGGCTAGTTCTGACAAGGCGTCGGACGCTGGCGACGGAGCGTCCGTCGACCCTGTGCAGAGCGTCCGTCGCCAACTTAACATAGCAACGGCTAGTGGACTTTGAGGGGGTCTATAAATATGTGTTGGTCGGCTAAGGGGTCTCTCTCTCGCACATTTGAACATCTTGAGACTCCTTTGAGCTGAGCAAACTCCCTCCCACTCATCTCCATGCTTGGTTAGTGAAAACCCAAAAGAGATTGAGTGATCCAAGTGCATTTTACATATAGCTTGCATCTAGTGGCACTTGGGAGGCGTTCTCGCTGCGGATTTCTTGTTACGCTTGGTGATTGCCATCACCTAGACGGTTTGGAGCAGCGGTGATAGATCAAGAAGCTTGGTGATTGTGCTTCGTCGACTACAAGTTGATTGTGAGGGGTTCTTGTTCCTTCCCCGCGGGAGATCGCAAAGGTAATTCTAGTGGATTGCTCGTGGCGTTTCAATAGCCTCATCTTGTGTTGGTTGTGTGGCACCCGGTGACGAGTTTGGCGTGTGATGCCAATTAGCGCGTGAACCTCCAAGTGAGTGTCTTCCCACAACGGGGACTAGCTAGTTGGCAAACTAGTGAACCTCGGAAGAAAATCAAGTGTCAACCATTGTCTCTTGTGATTGATTGATTTCATTGGTATTCACTTGATTGGTTCATCCTCTACATCTCTCCGGCGGTATAATCACCTTTCCCATCTTTGCATTACCTTATTCATTCTTGTCTTAGTATATTAGGTTGTGCCTAGAGGGCTACTAGATTTGAGTAGGCATTGGGTGATCCTAGAGCTTATTAGGATAGAAATTGTGGTTAGGTGGCTTTGCATCCTCTAGTAGGCTAGTGCAAGTCAAGCTTCGCCTCATTGCTATCTAACTTGTTGTTGAGATTGTTTTTAGTTTTCGATTTAGGCTATTCACCCCCCTCTAGCCATCACTTAGGACCTTTCAGTTGTGTTTCGGCGGCAATGATTAGTTCACGTGGTAATGGCCACCAAGTTTCTCTAGTATGGTCCTCCACTGATGCTCACTTCTGAGGCGGGCTAATTTTGCAACAGCTAGTTAGTTGAGTTATGTTTATTTATTTCCCCCTACACAATCATTTGGAGTGGGTTGTCGTTGGTTGAAGTTGTAGTTTAGTTGGAGGTCATCTCTTAGTACTCTAGTCACCACATGTGTTTAAGAGAAGATTAGACAATTAATTAGTAAAAGCATTTGGATCAGTGCTTAGTCTAGTTTAGGCCGCATTAGCACTTTGCTTTAGCTTTAGGCGCATAATTGAATGAAATTTGGATACCTCTCCTAGCTATTGGTGTTTGTCTCACCATAGTTGTACATTCTAAGGCATGTAAATTTTGCAAAATTACTCTAACTGTGTTTTTGGGGTAGCCGCCGATGGTGTATGAAAGCGGAGAGGCGCTCGGTGGTTTGGCCAAAGTCTTGCCAAGTGGAGACGACAAAGAGCATCAACAGGGAGGTTTGGTGGAGACCCACTTATGCTTTGGGAAGGATCGTAAGCTATTCACGAAGTTACCTAGTCAATAGATTGACCCTTCTGAGAGTGGCTCCAATGTGAACTAGTGAAAAGTGTGAGCTTTCTAATACCTTGGTAAAATCATGTGGAAGTTTGTATTCTCTAGCTCTATTACATTCCACACTTATATTCTCGCATTTCTTAGTGTTGTACTGTTGTGCTTTTACCATCCTAGTCTAACTTGCCAAGTAGTAGGGTGGAAGTCCTTTTGGCATTAGAGAAATTGGTGTTGCTCGTTTCGCTGAAATTTGACTTATGTTCAATGCTTACGCTGATTTGTTGTAAGAGAAAAACATTGTTCGTTCATTGAAAATCACTGAGAATTGGCAACACTTAGAAAAATCTTATGCACATTCAGTTAGAACTTGAGTAGATTTGTACAAGTGGTTTTTGCTAGCTTTTAAGTAACTTAATTGACCTCCTCTTAGACGCCATCACCCTTTGATTAACACCAAGGAAAAATCACTCTCACGTTCATGTAGTTCTTCGGTCATTTACTTTTTTGCAATTAATTTAAGCAATTTTGCACTTCAATAGATCGAATTGATTCTAACACCCTAGCAATTTGTTTTTTTGCTAACATGTAATTGAGTTTTCACTCTTAGAATATCTCCAAAAACTTATTAAAACTAGTATATTTCCCGTGGTAATGCTACGTGACACATTAAGTTCAAAACTAATTGATTATACTGAATTAACTTATAAAAGACTTGTCAATTAACAATACAAAGCTGGAAATCATTGAAATTCTCATCATCACATGCTAGTGAACAGAAAAAAGAAACGAGAGGCAGCATACCCATGAAGTTGATTCTTACAGAGAAAAATTCAATGTTGCCATCAGGAGGGGTAATTGATACTATATTACTATGTCCAACTTAAAGAGATC
Organism: Microstegium vimineum; assembly: GCA_022036555.1. NCBI lineage: Eukaryota > Viridiplantae > Streptophyta > Magnoliopsida > Poales > Poaceae > Microstegium > Microstegium vimineum. Next base: position 43,079,120 of record CM039122.1, read on the forward strand.
TCGTTTAGGAATCCCTACATGTCTATGTAGTGAGAGAGAATGCTCCTTTCATACATTTTATAAAACACTATTTTTAATAACATTCCTAAAATGGACATCTAAAAAAGAGGAATGTATTTTCCAGATCAATCTAATTGTAAACCTGTTTTTTTTGTAAAAGATTTTGACCTTATATAAATATAAGTTAGAATTATGTGTTGACCATATTATCTTGCTGCACATTGAAACATTTTTCTGAGAGCATCTCCAAGAGATATGCTATACTTGTTTTGTATGGTATATATGGTATATTTAGAATTTTACAGGGAAAATTGAACTCCAACAGCTCTCCTATTTGATTTTGTATAATAACAAGTATGTTATTTTTGAAATCTCGTTGGGTATAGATAGCAAACGAACTTGGCTTGCCATTTCAAATATTTTCCTTCCCACGTGCCAGCAATTACCTTCCCAGCCACACACTTAACTCATTTTCTTGCCATTTTTTAATATACAAGATGAGATAGCAAATCTATTTGAAAACTCTTCTTTTTTTAGGACTTCTATATTTTACAAAAAAGCTAAACTATGTAATTTGACTATTTATTTTACCATATCTGTTGGAGATGCTCTTAACAGCTATAGCAGCCAGCAAAGTTACCTACACTTCAGATAAGTATAAGATCATTGCAAAAATGTTTTTTGAGTGGCCTAACCTATCCATAAAGAGGATTCTGTCCTGGCATCCATGCAGCACATATCCACAGCAAGCGCTTACAAAACTGAAAATCAGATGCGTGTAAATCAATTCCATCTAAAGCAAATAGTTTCTTGGCCAGATCTCTCCAGAATCTTGAGCGATGAAGCTATGCTCCTCCTACCCATATCCAACTCCCAACTGTTCATTATCCACCATCTACATACGCTGGTATCTTATAAGTTTATCTTGATTAAAATTCTATTCATTAGCTAATAGGTCCATACTAAAATGAGAAGGTCAAAATTCAGTGTATGTAGTAGCTATTAGTAACACAGACCTATGTGCTAAATGCTTTCAACATGTTCCAAAAGAAGGTAGTAGCTTCAGATAAGTATCACACCTTGTACATGTGTTTTCAATACCATATTTCTGGCTATGATCAGCTAAGTTATTCCCTAATACAGATTGCACAACTTATCAGTTAAGATCAGCTTTACTCAAATGAAAATATAATTGGTAAGGCCCTGACAAGTACTATTAAAAAAAACTTCCATAACTGATAGATAGTATGAACGAACTACGTATTTCGACTTCTTTGGATCCTGTGACTATATAGCCCCCCACGTCCCGAACAATGTCCCTTTGAAAATGCCAATCAAGGGTGCCAATGTTTAATCAGATTAAAATGAAGGTAAAGAGAAAAGGGGACAAGAAATATGCCTCTGACTCATTTTTAAAGTTTTTTCAATCTCTGATGCATTTTAACCTTTGACTCATCTGTAAACACTTTCATCAGAATTCCCATAGCCAAACTGCTCGAGCACACCATCCAGCGTTTATGAAAGAGAAGCATCGCTGTTGACACAAAAAGCGTCGGATCTGCGAACACCTCGGGCTTATACCCGAACTCGATATCCAAAGGTGTGTCAGTCGATTTGACCAGTTAATCAACAAGGACGATAACTAGAACAAGATTGAACGAGACGACAACGATACGCCCGGACGTCAAAGCTCAACTTGATCAAACACGGAACTTGCGAAGGCGACGGAGGTCGTGTAGATGCAGCCCGTCGAGACGTCGAAGAACTCGTAGATAAACTAGAACTAATGCAAAAAAAGTAGATTGCTGGAAAAGTAGATAAAAGTAATAGATTTGTATTTGATTGATTGTCTCCTTTTTACATCACCCCTGGGTACATATTTATACTCCGGTAAAAGGAGTTACAAACAGACACGACTCATACCTAAACAGAACTCCTATTTTTAAGGAAATAAAACGACTCGCGTAAGAGTCGGACTCAAACTATAATACTAATATCAAAACCACTAGTTTCCTTATCTGCTTCCCTTACGATGAAACTTTTTATCGGCAGACTTAATCCACAATTTCCTTCTATTGCCATCGGCAACTTTCCCGCTGATTTTAGCCATGTCAACCTGTATCCATCGATAATACTCTCAATCGGCAAAGTTCTCCTTTCTCTATCGGCAACACCTCCTTGATCAACAAAACATATCTTCTTTCTTCCTTAACGCTTCTTCCATCACATCTACCATCGGTAGATTTTTCTGCTTCCATCGGTAATGAAACCGATAACCCCTTGATGCCGATGAGGAACAATATTTACCCCTTTACCGATCAATACACTTGGTTTAATATTGACCCGTACAAAAAACGGCGTCAACACATGCCCCCCAATTTCGGAGTATAAAATATCTTATGCACCGAAATTTGCTCTTTCCCTCCAAAACGCCTATGCCATCATCTTGATTACCGCGCGTGAAAACTGCAAGTTACCAACAACTCCCGCAACTATAGCACAAACTCTTCAATCATTGCGCAAATTCACCGCGATATCCTTCCTTATCTCTGCTCAGTAAAAAGAAAACTCGAAAATACCCTTTAACCTAAGCCTATAAAGACCGTCGCCCGCCTTCTCTTTTACCCTGAGCTCACATTTTCACCTTCATCTCAACATCATCCAAAGAGTACTTTTCCAGCGGCGGTTCTCCTTCTTTCAGAGGAAGCACGATCCCCGTAAGAACTCTGCTTCAATGGCGATCAATTTCACCGCTCCCATGGTAATCTCTCCTCTTTCCCCATCGTATATACTACAATTTCATCTTCTCGCATTGCTCCTCAATTCCTTTTCCCTCTCTCCTTTTGTTTTTTGGATCTAGGAGATGCGTAACAAAATAGTGATCCCTACCGACCAAGAACACCTTTGCTGCTTAGGCCCAATGGGGAATACTGATCCGACCAATCTGATCAATGCAGAGACCAACCGTATCCCTTTCAGATCTGAGCACTTTGATTTAGGGTTGTGGACCGATACCTTTCGCTCTTGGCCTAAACCCACTAAGGGGTGGAAGAATTGGTACCTCAGGATAGCAAGGTCACAGCAACTCTACTGGTCAGAGCGCAACATCGAACAATGTGTTAGGCTGTCCATTGCCGATATGGCCAAGAACGAGAACATGATGATTGATGCTTCTTACTTCTGGTCCGATACAATGAACGCATTCCTATTCAGACATGGACCAACCACCCCCACACTTGTCGATGTACACATGCTCACCGGCCTCGACGTCTCCTCTGCCAATCCTGCCACTCTCTTCCGTAGGAAGTCCGAGCGTCGGGTAAGCACCCGTAACATCGGCGGTTGGACCGGATACATCCAAGAGTATCAGAAGACCGGATCGGTAGGACAAATGGAGCATGTCACCTTCCTCAACATGTGGTTGGAAAAGTTTGTCTTCTGTGGTAGAACAGTCAGACCCACCAACATGTATCTCCCAGCAGCAGAGCTTCTGACCAGCGGAGGATTTCCTCTTCGCCGATACCTCCTCGGCTCAGTTTATCGTCTCCTGCACCAAGTATCGGAGAAGTTACTAATAGGCGAGCCCATCGGTAATCTTGGAGGTCCTTGGTGGTTCATCAACTTGTGGTTGAACGCCCATATGCACAAATGTCTCCAATTTGACTTGTTCAACCAACAATTCCCAAGAGACATATCTGAAGACTATGTCTTCGATGATGATGAATCGGCAACCCGCTCCCCACTCAACTTTGGGGAAGCCATGATAGTGCTACCAGGAACCGATGTCAACGTCGATAAATTCGACATGTTCTTTCAGAGGCTCTACTGTGGAATCTCTGCTACAGAACGAGTCTGGTGGCCTTATGTCGATGAAGACAACCGATTCCCACTCTCCTTCAACCTTACCGATGGGAATATATCTCACAACGAGGTTATCATGAAGGCTACCCTCATTCCCCGGGCCATTCCGGTGAACGTCGTTGGGACCAGGAAGAACTCTCATCCATCATATGAGTTCTACTATCCATCGTCAGTGGCAAGACAACTAGCATTTGGTCAACTGTCGATCAAGCCCAGCTATGTCAATGTGATAAAGCCAAGAGAGGTCATCTCTGATGCGATGGATTGGAATAAAATTATCACCCTTTCCCCTCATGTCGATGTAGCCAATATCGACTTATCTTCTTGGGCGCCGACATCCTCCATTACCAAATCATACAAGTCTTGGTGGCAAGAATGGAAGGACCAACTATTTGTTCCACCATCACACTACTATCGACATTTGATTGATGTTGATCATGTCATCCCCGATGACGCGGTAAGTTTATTTCCGATACCACTACTTTGTTAACTTTCAAACGTACTGGTAACTAACCCTCTGTCAACAGGTTAATGATCCAATCCCCAATAAAAGCAAGAGCGGCAAATACTTCAACCTACGACCGATGAACCCTATATCAATAATCGGCAGCAAGGCCCCTTCATTGTCTGCTCTCATGCATCATAGGGCAGTTCATAAGATCACCATCAGGTCCAGGCCATTGCCAACCGATGCTGCTGCTGCTGCTGCCGCCGCCTTGGCGCAAGCTTTCGTGGTAATACTTTTACTCATTTATACCGATTGCAAATTTTCATCGGTAATGTCCATTTTGTTTTCAATTTACACCAACTATCTCCTACTGTAGTCAACAAGCTCATCGACAACCATTCCAAATGTACAAGCTAGCCAACCTACCGATGCCCCCAAAGCACAAGGATCGAAGCGCCTTGAAGAAGGTGACATCGGCAAACATGATAGATTTTGTGAAAGAGCATATTGTTTACCGATTTGGTATCCCTCAAACTATTACGACCGATCAAGGAACTATGTTCACGTTGGGAGAGTTTGATGAATTTGCTGCCGGTATGGGGTTTAAGGTTTTGAACTCGTCTCCTTATTATGCTCAAGCTAATGGTCAAGATTAAACAACCAATCAGGGGGTAATCAAGCTTATCAAGCGCAAGATTGAAGAAAACCCTAGGAGATGGCATACGGTACTGAACGAAGCTTTGTGGGCATATCGGATGGCATGTCATGGTGCTACTAAGGTTTCACCATATCAGTTAGTCTATGAACATGATGCTGTCCTACCTTGGGAAATTAAAACTGGTTCTAGACGATTGTTTTCCCAAGACCAGTTAGCGGCCGATGAGTATGATATCCTTATGAAGGACGAGTTAGAAGACTTAGCTATCCATCGGCTTCGAGCTCTAATCAGTATTGAAGAAAATAAGAAAAGGGTTGCCAGGTGGTATAACAAGAAGGTAAAGGTGAAAGGGTTTTCCGATGGAGATTTGGTGTGGAAACTAATTTTACCGATTGGAACCAAAAGTTCGAAGTTTGGGAAGTGGTCTCCTAATTGGGAAGGTCCTTTTCGGATAAATCAATCTGTTCCTGGCAACGCTTACATTTTGGAAACCCTCGAAGGGGTTGCATTTCCCAGAGCAATCAACAGTAAATATTTAAAGAAATATTATCCCAGTATCTGGGTAGATGCGTAAGGCGATACAAGTATAAATGCCGATGGAAGAAAGGTCATGCAGAACATCGGCAGAAAGCGTATTGACGTTATATTACAAGCAAAATCAGTTGTCAAGGTCATGGTTGCCGACACAGCAAATTACAACAGAGATTGAATTGATGAGATCGCATGCGAGCGAATTTGGTTCGCTTCTTCTATCTCCCTAGCGTCGTCATCGGCAGTTCCCTCAATTGGCTTGATCTTTCTCTTCAACAGGATGGCCTGCTGAGTGTCGACATCTCTTTCTTGTTGCAAGGCTTTGACTGCGTCGGGGAGTTGAGTCTTCTTTTGGTTAGCCACATTTAAGGCTTCGTTAACTTTCTTCAGCTCTGCCAGAAGTTCTTCTTTTTGTGCCGATAGACGAATGATCTCTTGTTCGAGCTCTATGCTGGAAGCTTCTAGGCGGCTGATGTCTTTGTGCTTTTCATCGGCAGTTTTCTTGAATTGAAGCATCTCCTCTTCAAGTTTTGATTGGGCATCTCTATCGGCAATGCGGCGCGAGGCTCGTTGATATTGGAGTTGACGGCTCTCAAGGAACGCTGCTTGGAAGAGTATTTCTTCGATATTGGTAGGCAGCTGGCCTTGAATTTCCTTGAAGGCTATCCTTACTGCGTTTGAGTCTTGGACTAGTTCAAATGTACTTTGCTGCAGTAAGGATGATAGTGCTTCAAGTTTGGATTTTACTCCTACCGATATAGCATATGATGGTAGAGCTGAGCTTTCTACTTCATCATCGTCCGACATGTTGATGATAAAAGAGAATAGGTTGTTGGGAGAGTCTTGGGCCTGAAAAAATGGAGAGTTAAAATTTGTCAGTTAGAAGTTTGTGTCTGGCAAGTTTATGATAAATGTTTTCAGTTTACCTGCTTTAGAGCGATTTTTTCCTTTGTCTTAACAGAGTAAGTGATGCAATCGTATTGGCAACAGTTGCGGATGAACTTGCCTCGGTAGGAGGGATGGTTGGTGCTGGTACTGATGTCGAGGCCGATGCCGCTTCCGCTGTTGTAGCAAACCCCTGTGGCGACGGTACCGTTCCTTGGTCGGGGGTTTCATCCGGTAATGATGCTGGTGCCGATGCCGGTTCTGTTTCCGTTGGTACGGCCATCTCTTGAGGCGATGGTGCTGTCTCTTCGTTAGGAATCTCAGCCTGTGGCTGCTCAAGGATAGGTACCGATGCTGGTTCCGGTGTTGGCGTATCAGCAGGAACTTGAATGGATGTAGCGAGAGCTGATGGCTTCTTACGTTTCGGTTTGGGAGCGGCACTTGAAGAGCCTTGAGCAGCCACAGGCTGAGATTCCTGACCAAGAGACAGCACCATCGCCACAAGAGATGGCCGTACCAACGGAAACAGAACCGGCATCAACACCAGCATCATTACCGGATGAAACCCCCGACCAAGGAACGGTACCGTCGCCACAGGGCTTTGCTACAACAGCGGAAGCGGCATCGGCCTCGACATCAGTACCAGCACCAACCATCCCTCCTACCGAGGCAAGTTCATCCGCAACTGTTGCCGATACGATTGCATCACTTACTCTGTTAAGACAAAGGAAAAAATCGCTCTAAAGCAGGTAAACTGAAAACATTTATCATAAACTTGCCAGACACAAACTTCTAACTGACAAATTTTAACTCTCCATTTCTTCAGGCCCAAGACTCTCCCAATAGCCTATTCTCTTTTATCATCAACATGTCGGACGATGATGAAGTAGAAAGCTCACCTCTACCATCATATGCTATATCGGTAGGAGTAAAATCCAAACTTGAAGCACTATCATCCTTACTGCAGCAAAGTACATTTGAACTAGTCCAAGACTCAAACGCAGTAAGGATAGCCTTCAAGGAAATTCAAGGCCAGCTGCCTACCGATATCGAAGAAATACTCTTCCAAGCAGCGTTCCTTGAGAGCCGTCAACTCCAATATCAACGAGCCTCGCGCCGCATTGCCGATAGAGCTGCCCAATCAAAACTTGAAGAGGAGATGCTTCAATTCAAGCAAACTACCGATGAAAAGCACAAAGACATCAGCCGCCTAGAAGCTTCCAGCATAGAGCTCGAACAAGAGATCATTCGTCTATCGGCACAAAAAGAAGAACTTCTGGCAGAGCTGAAGAAAGTTAATGAAGCCTTAAATGTGGCTAACCAAAAGAAGAATCAACTCCCCGACGTAGTCAAAGACTTGCAACAAGAAAGAGATGTCGACACTCGGCAGGCCATCCTGTTGAAGAGAAAGATCAAGCCAATTGAGGGAACTGCCGATGACGACACTAGGGAGATAGAAGAAGCGAACCAAATTCGCTCGCATGCGATCTCATCAATTCAATCTCTGTTGTAATTTGCTGTGTCGGCAACCATGACCTTGACAACTGATTTTGCTTGTAATATAACGTCAATACACTTTCTGCCAATGTTCTGCATGATCTTTCTTCCATCGGCATTTATACTTGTATCGCCTTACGCATCTACCCAGATACTGGGATAATATTTCTTTAAATATTTACTGTTGATTGCTCTGGGAAACGCAACCCCTTCGGGGGTTTCCAAAATGTAAGCGTTGCCAGGAACATATTGATTTATCCGAAAAGGATCTTCCCAATTAGGAGACCACTTCCCAAACTTCGAACTTTTGGTTCCAATCGGTAAAATTAGTTTCCACACCAAATCTCCATCGGAAAACCCTTTCACCTTTATCTTCTTGTTATACCACCTGGCAACCATTTTCTTATTTTCTTCAATACTGATTAGAGCTCGAAGCTGATGGCTAGCTAAGTCTTCTAACTCGTCCTTCATAAGGATATCATACTCATCGGCCGCTAACTGGTCTTGGGAAAACAATCGTCTAGAACCAGTTTTAATTTCCCAAGGTAGGACAGCATCATGTTCATAGACTAACTGATATGGTGAAACCTTAGTAGCACCATGACATGTCATCCGATATGCCCACAAAGCTTCGTTCAGTACCGTATGCCATCTCCTAGGGTTTTCTTCAATCTTGCGCTTGATAAGGTTGATTACCCCCTGATTGGTTGCTTCAGCTTGACCATTAGCTTGAGCATAATAAGGAGACGAGTTCAAAACCTTAAACCCCATACCGGCAGCAAATTCATCAAACTCTCCCGACGTGAACATAGTTCCTTGATCGGTCGTAATAGTTTGAGGAATACCAAATCGGTAAACAATATGCTCTTTCACAAAATCTATCATGTTTGTCGATGTCACCTTCTTCAACGAGATAGCTTCAACCCATTTTGTAAAATAATCGGTGGCAACAAGTATGAATTTATGTCCTTTATTCGATGGTGGGTAAATTTGGCCGATGAGATCAATGACCCAACCTCTAAACTGCCAAGGCTTGATTATAGGATTCATTGCCGACGCAGGTGCCCTCTGAACATTACCGAACTTCTGACAATCTTGACACCCTTTGAAGTATTCAAAACAATCCTTAAGAATTGTCGGCCAATAATATCCATTTCGCCTAATCATCCACTTCATTTTGAACGTTGATTGGTGTGCTCCACATACCCCTTCATGAATTTCACTCATCAACCTTTTTGATTCCTCTCCATTAAGGCATCTGAGTAAAACCTCATCAATTGTACGATAATACAACTCGTTATCAAGGAGCACATACTTTGTAGCCTGAAACCTCAACCGTCTTTCAACTTTTCTAGATGGATCTCTTAAGTAATCGGCAATCTCTTTTCTCCAGTCATCGGCAACCATTACCGATGTCATTTCCTCTTGAATCGGTTGATATCCCAAAGCATGTTGCGCCAATCGATTGGCTTCCTCATTATGCAACCTAGGAATGTGTTCAAGACGATATTCTCTGAATTCCTTTAATAACTGCAAGCACTTCCCATGATATATAATCAAAATATCACTTCGGCACTCATATGTTCCAACCAACTGATTAATTACCAACATAGAATCATCAAAGATCTCTACAACATCGGCACACACTTCCTTGAGCAATTCCAACCCCTTCAGTAACGCCTGGTACTCAGCCTGATTATTCGTCGAAGTAGAAATAATCGGCAGTGAGATTTCATACTTTTTCCCTCGGGTGAAATCAAGATAACACCGATACCTGCTCCCTCCTTACATGTGGAACCATCAAAGAACAAAGTCCAAGGAGCAATCTCTACTGAATTCAGCGTACCGCAATGATGAGTAACAAAATCGGCCATCACCTGCCCTTTTACCACCTTAGTTGATCCATACCTCAGATCAAATTCAGACAGCACCAAAATCCACTTGCCGATTCTTTTGCTCAATATCGGCATTGACAGCATATACTTGACCACTTCATCCTTACATATAACAGTACACTCGGCCGATAGCAAGTAATGCCTTAACTTGGTACAAGAGAAGTGTAGACATAAACATAATTTTTCAACGGTCGAATACCTGGTCTCAGCATCCACCAGTCTTCTACTCAAATAATAAATCACACGTTCTTTTCCTTCAAATTCTTGAATCAAGGCTGACCCGATACACTATCATTGGCAGACAAATACAATCTGAAGGGTTTTCCATGTCGAGGTGGAATCAAAACCGGAGGATTCACCAGATATCTCTTAATTTCTTCCAAAGCCGATTGCTGCTCTTCTCCCCACACAAATTCTTGACCGGCCTTTAGCTTCAATAATGGGCTAAAAGACTTAATCTTCCCAAACAGATTAGATATAAATCTTCTAATAAAATTAATCTTGCCGATCAAAGATTGCAACTCAGTCTTGTTCGTAGGAGCAACCACTTTGTTAATTGCATCAATAGACTTTCTTCCGATCTCTATGCACCTCTGATGCACCATGAACCCTAAGAATTGACCCGCCGATACGCCAAACGTGCACTTACTTGGATTCATCGTTAGCCCATGCTCCCTTGTAAACTCTAGAATCTTCGGCAGATCGGCAAGATGCCTTTCAAAGTCTCCGGACTTAACCACCACATCATCGATATAGATTTCAACCAACGTACCGATGTACTTATGAAAAATAAAATTCATCGCTCTTTGATAAGTAGCACCGGCGTTCTTCAATCCAAAAGTCATTACGATCCATTCAAACAAATCGACGTGACCTGGACACCTAAAAGCAGTTTTGGATATATCTTCTTCAGCCATGAATATTTGATTATATCCAGCATTACCATCCATAAAACAAATAATTTTATGTCCAGCAGAAGCATCAACTAGTAGATCGGCAACGGACATTGGATAGCCGTCCATTGGCGTAGCTTTATTGAGATTCCTGAAATCAATACAAACACGAAGTTTTCCGTTCTTCTTATATACAGGAACCACATTAGAAATCCTTTCAGCATACCGGCATTGTCGAATAAATCCAGCTTCGATTAACTTCGTAATCTTAGTTTTAATATCGGGCAGTACATTAGGGTTACATCGGCGCGCTGGTTGCCGATGTGGTTGAAAACCCGATTTAATAGGCAACCGATGTTCAACTATCGATCGGTCCAGACCAGGCATCTCTGTATAATCCCAAGCAAAACAATCTTTATATTCCTTTAACAAATCACTCAACTGTTGCTTACATTGGGAATCTAACTTAGCACTAATAAAAGTTGGCCTAGGCTTACTACCATCGCCGATGTCTATTTCTAGCAAATCATCGGCTGATGTAAACCCCTGTCCAAGTTTTCCATCATCGGCGAACTGATCCATTAAACTTCTTCCTTAGAACCGACTGCTTGGATCGGTGTAATCTGGTAATCGGCCACCTTGAGGAATTCTGTATCCCAAGCTTCACCGGATATGCACTTGGTCTGCTCATAGGTCTCTGATTCTGTCGACGCAACAATTGACGGGACTTCACTCCGGACGACTTCAATTCTGTCTCCGACCCATTGCACAAGGCTTTGGTGCATCGTAGAAGGGATGCAACAGTTAGCGTGAATCCAATCCCTTCCTAGAAGCAAATTGTAGGTACCCTTGCCGCTGATTACAAAAAACGTCGTCGGGAAAGTTTTACTGTCAATAGTCAATTCGACGCACACGGCTCCCATAGCCGGTGACACATTGCCTTCAAAATCTTTCAGCTTCATATCCGTCTTGACTAAGTCTTGGTCACCTTTCCCAAGCTTCCTGAACATGACATATGGCATTATATTAATCGATGCTCCACCATCGACTAACATCTTTGATACCGGTTGCCCATCGACTTTACCCTTGACAAACAAGGCTCTCAGATGTTGCCTTTCATCATCGACAGCTTTTTCAAAAACAGCTATCATCGGATCTAGCACTAGCTGAGCCATATCAACGGCTTCTTCTTTAGCATCAGTAGGTGCCATAAATTCCATCGGCAACATAACAACCATGTTGACTTATGCCGACGGACTCCTCTCCTGGCGTTTTGGCCTCCACTCCCAAACTGGAGGTTCTCCTTTCGAAGAGCTATAACTCAGATCATTCTGGCGTTCACACTGGATCCTCCTTCTTTGAGTCTTTGTCAGGCCTTTGGGACACCATTGAGGAAGCTTACTCTTCCAAACAGGTTGGTACTGTTTCTCACTGTGTGAGCTTGTATTACCCCTTATGTTTGGATCTCTAGAGAATATCTCTTCATCGGACACCCTTGCATTAGCCCTCTCTTCGATCTCCTCTTGACGGATACGCTTGCCAAGCCTATCATGTACACTAAGTTTGCCCCCCATCCTGTCATGTACTGATTCTTTTCCTCTGATCGGTCTAGCATGGCTTGATCCCTGACCTTCAAAGAGAGACTCCTTCTTTGACCGATCAGTAGGATAGTACTCGTTGCATTCAGGAAAATTGTCGGCAGTGGGAAGCTTGATGCCTTCTTCCCAACAATGGACGAAGAAGGGGCATCTCCAATGATCTTTATGCCGATACCACTCTTGGCGTCTCTCTTCTTCCTGCTGCCGATGTTGCTCTTCTCGTGAACGCTCGTATCCCTGTTGCGGCCTCCTGTGTGTGATTATAACGTCGTATGACGCATGTCTCTGGGGCCTCCTGGAGCTGCTGCTATCATCGACAATTCTTTTACCTTCCCTTCTATCGGCAAGCTTCTTTCCCTTTACATCCTGCATAGCTATCTGATGTTCAGGATCCACCGATGAATTTCTCTTGTCCACTTCCGATGTCAGTACTTTGACTTTTCCACTGGTTTCCACCATATTATTCGGAAACGGGTGCTGGTCAATTTTCATCGGCCTCTGAGCCCTAGAATTTTCAAACTTGATTCGCCTAGATTTGATTTCTAACTGCAACTGCTGCCTGAAGACTTTGCAATCATTGGTATTGTGTGAGGTTGCATCATGCCACTTACAGTACCTCATCCTTCTAAGCTCTTCAGCCGATGGAATTACCTGATTAGGCGCCAACTTAATTCGCCCTTCTTGAAGCAACAGATCAAATATCCTATCGGCTTTAGCAGTATCGAAAGTAAATTTTTCAGCCTCCTTCTGACCAAACGGACAGGATATCGGCTTCTTATCCTTCACCCATTCAGCAACGCCGATATCTGTTCCCTCATCTGATTCGGACTCTTCTTCTTGTTCGATGAAGGACACCTTTTTATTCCAAGTCTTTCTAGGTCCGAAGGCTTTGATTTCTTGATCGACAACTCTCTGTACAAGATGGCTCAGACTCTCAAACTCTTGAGACGCATACTTGTCCCTAATGTGTGGCAGCAATCCCTGGAAGGCTAGATCTGCCAGTTGCCGATCATCCAGCACTAAGTTGTAGCATTTATTCTTTACATCCCGAAGCCTTTGGATGAAGCCTTCTACCGATTCGTCATTGCGTTGTTTAAGTTTGATCAAATCGGTGATCCTCTTCTCATGAACGCTAGAGAAGAAGTATTGGTGAAACTGCTTCTCTAGATCAGCCCAAGTAATCAGAGAATTCGGAGGAAGCGAGATAAACCACATAAACGCCGATCCAGACAAAGACGATGAGAACAATCTCACCCTTAGTTCATCTCTGCTAGTTGCCTCTCCACATTGGATAATGAAGCGGTTGATGTGCTCCATTGTCGATGTATCATCTTGGCCAGAAAACTTTGTGAAATCCGGTACTTTGTACCGATTTGGGAGAGGGATCAAGTCATATGCTTGAGGTTACGACGTCCGATAAGAATACATATTGACCTTAGGCTTTATACCGAACTGTTCTTTCATCACTTCGGCTATTTTATCGACCCAATATGCATCCTGATCCTACCGATGGATCAACTGAATATTAACTGGCTGGGCCGGCAGATACATCCCTTCTGGCCTCTGCGGCAAATAAGCCGACCCAATTGGTATAGGCGTAGCACCACCTTGCTGAATATTAGGCACCGGTTGATTTGCCGATGTATAACCTTGGGCACCTATTGGGGCATACTGCGACATGATATTCATCGGTCGATACACCGATGCCTCATTCTGCGTACTCGTCGAGTAATGGTACTGTTGTGCTCCTGCCACTTGGTGCCCAGGTTGCACCGCCTATTGTTGAATTGGACTAGTCCATGCAGGATTATAAGTCATCGGCATATGATTTGTCGATAATTGATGGTTACCCGACGCCTGCTGCTCCTGCACCCTGGAACAATCAATGAACTGGCCTCCTTGGTGCATTGATACTCCAGTTTGATGATACGCCATCATCATGGGATGGTTTGTCATTGCCAAATCTTGTTGCATCGTGGTTGCCCGTAAGACATCTTGGGTACCACCATCTGAAGATTCCCTAGCGTCAACTACACGTTTGGAGAAGACGTAGCGTAATGTACTATCGGACTCATCGGTTGTGCCGATATTATCGATTCCATAGAGGCTTTTCCCGCTGCACTATTACCTTGGATCAGTTTAGCATCGGTAGATGAATCCGGAGGCATACCGTATCCCCACCAGCTAGCGGGAGTTGGCTGACTCTGAACTATATGTCCTGGCATTGCCGATGCCACCAGATCGGTGTTCAACCGAATGACGCTTGTAGGGGTTGATCTCGGTGGTGTAGCTTCATCGGTAGAAGGATTCACAGGTTGGAACGCTGGAGCCGCCGATGAAGTCGTGACAGATGCCGATCCAGATTGATGATACGCTAGACCCACATACCTAGGTGGCTGTCCTTCTTTGAAAGATTGCATGACAGCATTGTATACAGTATTGGACAACACATTGGAATGGCTAATGAGCGCTTGACTTAACGCAGAATTAACCATCTCTTGCAACTTACCAGGATTGGCATCGAAAGTGACCTGCCGAGGCAACGACGGATCTTGCTTCTGGACTGCATCACCGCTCCTGTTTAGGCTGAAGGATTTCAGATATACCTGCTTGTACTCCTCCATAGCCTGCTCCATAGCTTGCTTCTGATCATCTTTCAGATCTGCTTCGAAGACTTCAATGACGTTCCTTGGATCAACGTCAGTAGAACCACCCATGATCTTGATTAGAAGATGTATCTAGGGTCCCACCGGGTGTGCCAAAAGAGGTGTTGACACAAAAAGCGTCGGATCTGCGAACACCTCGGGTTTATACCCAAACTCGATATACAAAGGTGTGCCAGTCGATTTGACCAGTTAATCGACAAGAACAATAACTAGAACAAGATTGAACGAGACGACAGCGATACGCCCGGACGTCAAAGCTCAACTTGATCAAACATGGAACTTGCGAAGGCGACGGAGGTCGTGTAGATGCAGCCCGTCGAGACGTCGAAGAACTCGTAGATAAACTAGAATTAATGCGAAAAAAGTAGGTTGCTGGAAAAGTAGATAAAAGTAATAGATTTGTATTTGATTGATTGTCTCCTTTTTACATCACCCCTGGGTATATATTTATACTCCGGTAAAAGGAGTTACAAACAGACACGACTCATACCTAAACAGAACTCCTATTTTTAAGGAAATAAAACGACTCGCGTAAGAGTCGGACTCAAACTATAATACTAATATCAAAACCACTAGTTTCCTTATATGCTTCCCTTACGATGAAACTTTCTATCGGCAGACTTAATCCGCAATTTCCTTCTATTGCCATCGGCAACTTTTCCGCTGATTTCAGCCATGTCAACCTGTATCCATCGATAATACTCTCAATCGGCAAAGTTCTCCTTTCTCTATCGGCAACACCTCCTTAATCAACAAAACATATCTTCTTTCTTGCTTAACGCTTCTTCCATCACATCTACCATCGGTAGATTTTTCTGCTTCCATCGGTAATGAAACCGATAACCTCTTAATGCCAATAAGGAACAATATTTACCCTTTTACCAATCAATACACTTGGTTTAATATTGACCCTAAAAAACGACGTCAACAATCGCCACCTCACTTGTGCCACAAATGAGCTGGACAACAAAATCCATTTCATGATCCCGTGATTCCCGTCACTACTGCAGCGCTTTTACGAAAGAGAGACATCGGCACCTCGCTTATGAAACAGAAGTGTTAGCTATCAGAATATATGATTAAAAAAAAGAAGAAAATCACAACATCCGCAAAACCCGCCCGTCAGAAGCACCACCAAAGCAACAGTCACCTCGATCTGTGGACATGATGGCAAGCGTCGGGAACAGGCGCCCCGTGGGCCGCTGGGCGTGGCACGCTGACGTTCCGGGAGGAGAAATTGTGTTCACGCGACGCGGAGTGGAGTCAGTCGTCGGGTGCCACGGGTCGTGAAGCCGGTCGCCGCGGTGCCTTGCTAGGCCTGGAAGACAGTCACGCGGCCACCTGATCGCTCCTGATGATCGACGACCTCCGCGAAAGGAGAAGGCGGTGGCGCCCCGTGCACCGTGCTTCCCGTCTTGACCTCGCCTAGGTCGTTGTCAACGAAGCATCGGTGGGCCACAGCCGTCCATGAGGTGATCTTCCTGAGGATGTGGTGGAGCGGGAGAATCAAGGAGAGGCAACGTCAGTCCGTGGATGGAGCGGAGGAGAGACGGCGGCAGTGGTCTATGGATGGGGCCATGGGGGAGGAAAACCATCGGGCGTGGAGCGGATGGAGATGGAAAAAGTAAGTTTTTTTTTATCGATATGATTGCAATTTTTTAAGTTTGAAAAAATATCTTTACTATTCGTCTATTTGAAAATATATAATTATAATTTTTCTTCGTTTTGAATCATGTCATTTTCTATGTATTTGATAACATTGAGCCCACACGTAGGTGACTCAAGACTAATGTATTCTTGTATATCCTAAAATACCCTTATTGTTTCTCTCTCCCTCCACTCACTGACGTGTGGGGTCTTCTCCTTCAAGCTTCGACCGGCGCATCGCCTGGTGCCGTAGTGGCTGCGGACGCACGCTCCTCCCACGCCAGCAAATCCAACATCTCTTGCAGCGCCGGCCAGTCGCAGAGGTCGTGCGCAGCCACCATCTCGTGCTCCATGACACCATCGACATCACAGGCTGAGATTCACGAAAGTCCCAATGGATCTGCTCCTTGATTTCATAGCTGACCTCTCCACCACCATCATCAGAATGCTCTACGTCACAAGCACATGCACGCACGACCTCCGTGAATGAACGAGTTGGGCAAGCAAATAAGCCTGTACCTCATGGGAAGCCGCATGGCTAGGGAACACGAAGCCACCTCGGGAGAAGAGTGAGCTGCATGGTCGGCCGAGTTGGCCGGATAGAGGAGCCGCACGAGTAGGATCTGGTTCGGGAGTTACACCACGCAGCTGAGGGAGCTCGTCAGAGAGGGAAGCCAGTCCACAGCCGCAGCGGCGCCAGGCTTGGACTTGTACGGTGGCCGGCTGGAGGTTGAAGGAGAAGCTGGCGTGTGGGCCCACACGTCAGTAAGTGGAGGGAGAGAGAAACAATAAGGGTATTTTAGGACATACGAGAATACACTAGCCTTGAGTCACCCGCGTGTGGCTCCAAAGCTGTCAAATACGTAGAAAATGACATGATTCAAAACGAAGAAGAATTATAATGGTATCTTTTCAAATAGACGAATAATAATGGTATTTCTCTAAACTTGCAAAATTGCAATGGTACCAATCCAAAAAAATCCAAAAGGGGCGTGGGATTCGATCCCTGTCGCTCAGGTCATGCGGGGCGGTGGGCGGGCGTGGGATGAGTGACGAAGCATGATACACATGATATTGGCCGTTAGATCTGAGTGATTAAAGTAGAAGAATAGTAAGAAGCAATCTAGATGATTGATTTTGATAGAGTTGTTTTTCTGTGTACATAATCTGGGGTGTGTGAAGGAGAGCCATCACAACGGGAGAGATTTTCTGGGTAGACTTAGAAAAAAAAAGATGATGCATTAGTAGGGTAGATCAACTGGTAAACCAATAATTATAATTATAACTATAATTATATTAAATGAGGAAACTAAATAGGAAGCTCAAATTTTGCCTTTGTTTAATAATTTATGATAACTAACTTTTTTAAAACTCAAAATCCGAATGAGAGGAGAAAACCGCTTGAATTCTATGAAGAAAAGGACGCCCAAACGGATACCAGTATAGCACAAAGGAACATTGAGGGAGAGTTTACCAGGTGATTATCTTTACAGAATTTAGATAAAAGTATTATTGGAGTTTTTTTTGTCAAAAATAGAAAGTTATTTACTTGTTTAAATAACTCTCCGAGATGCTCTAACTGTTTTCTTCACTAAACTTTTCCAAGTTTTGTTCCTCAATATAGGATCGAGTTCTCCAGAAAACAAGACCTTAATCCACCACACGCTATGGCTTCTCTTTCCTCGTTTTTCGTTGCTTGGAAACCCGCGGTGCAAATGCAAAGGGGGCAAAAAAAAAAATCCTTGGATTATTATCTCATCGTAATGTCAAACACTTCTCTTTCAGGTTAGGAGCCATCGTAATATATAAGAGAAGCACAGCAGATCACCTCATCAGCATGACAACATCAAAAGAGCCGTTGTCTTATGCGTGTTTGACATCAGTATGTCTTCGTAATGACGAAAGGTCTTATAAAGACCAATTGGCTCTTGAAATAGTATCTTCTTGTTTGATTTTCAAAGTGTTAGACAAAGGCAAATGTCGCCGTCTCCCTTAACTAAGCAGAATCCGCGTGTCACCGTTCAGCAGTGGATCAGATCAGTGCAACGATTCCGCTGCTTTAAATAAAATCATCGTCGTGACTTCTCAAAGCTTGACATGTTGGACAGGAGAATAAGATTACTCTTCATCCGCCGATAAATTCCAGGCCGGAGAGCGCCTCCACCTGTCGAGTTTTTTTTTCTTTTTTTGTTTGTTCATTCTTTTTTCCTTTTCTCAATTTTCTTCTTTTGTTTTTCTTTTACATGGATTAGGATCGTAGAATGAATATCGGCTAGTATAGTATATGTAGTAATACCTTGTGGCTACTAGGTGGTTGTTAGCATATATAATAAACTTAAATTGCAGGATCTAATGTGACGCATATGTGTACATGGTCAATGTCAAGATGTCGATAACAAAGATTCGTCTTATTTTTTTTTATGTACTCCCTCTATCCTAAATTAAATTAATAATCTCTAAATAAATTTATGGAAAGCTAGATTTTCAAAAACATTTTTAATAATATTAATTATATACTATAAATATTAATATTTTAATATATTTTTTTGTTAAAATTGTTTCTCGATAATCGAAAACAACATTATCCCTTCATATAATAAAAGAATAACAACAACGTGATTTTTAAAACTTGACTTGACTGTTTATTTTTAAAAAATAATTATTAAAATATAATATATATATATATATATAAGTATATTTTAAGATAAATTTATTCGTACATTTTCAAACTCAACCACTTAAAAGTTACTGTATTTATATTCCTCATGTTTGACAAAAATATTGTCGAAAACAACTTTGTTTATAATATGAAGGGAGTATATTTATTTATGGATGGAGGGGTTAGGTAGACCGAGGGATTAGGTAGAGTGTGCTTGTACTCCGTATTGAGTCTGATTATAGAAAACAACGAACCTTTTTCTTTTCATATAATAACGATGAACCGTTGACCGCACAAACACAACTAGTAATGCAGCGCTAGTATTTTGATCGGAGTTGGAGACACTACAGATATAGCCTCACTGAGCGTACGCATGCAAAACTTTATTAACCATATCTAGCCAGCGAGAATCTTTTTTTCTACTCCGCTGTGTCGTAGGCAGACGGCAGGAGTCTGGGTGCTGGGCGGACCATCAACGGCACGGCGCGCTGCAGGGTGAGCCCGTAAGCCTCCTCCATGTCCAGCTTGTCGGCGGTGACGCCGTCGGCGAGGTGCCAGTCCAGGGCGTGCACGAGCGTGGCCGTCATGAGCGTGACCATGCGCAGGCCCCAGCTGAGGCCCGCGCAGATCCTCCGGCCAGCGCCGAACGGGATGAGCTCGAAGTCGCTGCCTTTGACGTCGACGCCGGCGTGCGAGCCGCCCGGGAGGAAGCGGTCGGGGCGGAACTGGAGCGGCTTCGGCCACGCCTCCGGGTCGCGGGCGATCGCCCACACGTTGACCAGCAGCGTGGTGCCGGCGGGGATGCGGAACCCGTCCACCTCGCACTCCTCCGCCGCCACGCGGGGCAGCGACAGCGGCGTCGACGGGTGCAGCCGGAACGTCTCCTTGATCACCGCCGTCAGGTACGTGAGGCGCGGCAGGTCAGTCTCGGAGACCAGGCGGTCGCGGCCGACGACGGTGTCCAGCTCCTTCTGGGCCTTGCGCAGCACGTCCGGGTGCCGGATCAGCTCGGCCAGCGCCCACTCCACCGTGCTGGACGTGGTGTCGGTCCCCGCCGTGAACAGGTTCTGTTGGTTGTGTTGTGTTGTGTCCACAGAAATTAGTACATGCATGCATCCATGTGAATGAAAACAAGAGAGGATTAATAAAGAGAAGTAGCTCCAATAAACTTACGAGGAGAAGTGCTTTGATGTCAGTCTCGTTGATCCTGCTATCCTCACCGTCGGCGAGCGACTGCTGTTCCCGCATCCTGGCCAGCAGCACGCTGAGCAGGTCCCTGCCTTCCTCGGCGGCCTTGCGCTCCCTGATGATGCCGTTCATAAAGTCGTCGTACCTGCGGTGCAGCCGCTTCATCTTGCCGACCACGCCCTGCACGTCGAGCCACGCCAGCGCCGGCACGAAGTCGCCGACGTTGAAGACCCCGGCGAGCTGCATCAGCTCCACCACCATGTCCTTGAACTCCCTGGCGTCGTCCCCGCCATCGACCGCGAACACGCGCCGCCCCACCGTGGCCCGGGCCAGAGTGTTGGTGGCGCAGACGTTGGCCACCTGGCCCAGCGCCACGGCGGCGGCGTTCTGGTGCCCGTGGCGCGCGAGCTCACTGACCATGAGCGCCACCTCGCCCTCCCTGACGCCGCGCAGGTCGTCCAGCGCCTTGGCGGAGAAGAGGTGGAGCGCGCACAGCTTCCGCAGCGCGCGCCACCGGGAGCCGTAGGGCGCGAACACCAGGTCCTGGTAGTTGTACGCCACGTGCTCGGCGCCGGAGTTTGGCGGCCGGTTGCTGAAGTTGGCGTCGTGTGCGCGCAGGAACTGCGCCGCCACCCGCGCCGACGCGGCCACCACCACCTCGGCGCTGCCGAACCGGAGACGGAACAGCGGGCCGTACTCCCGCGCCAGCGCGCACATGGTGTGGTGCGGGTGAGACCCCACCTGCGGCAGGTTGCCCAGCACCGGCCACCCCCGGGGGCCCGGCGGCAGCGGCCGCTTCCCCTTCCCACTGCTCCCCCCGCTTCCGCCGCGGCGGAGCAGGAGGCACCACACCACGATGGACACGGCCAGGGAGCCGAGCAGCAGCGGCAGCGGCACGTCCATGGTTTGACTTTGACGGGCCGCTCGGTTCACGGGAGGCAGGCACGCTTGGCGTTGTGCGGTTAGCGAGGGAGTGGTTCATCAATATATAGATGCATGCCACTTGTGCATCATGACGTGCTTCAGCTAACAATGTCTGCCTGCCCTTCCTACCTACCCGCGTCGCGATTGACACTGTCAATTAATCCAACTCCCCCGTACATTACAAGGGTGTTTTACAACCTGTTCGTTTGTTTTTTCAGCATGTTTAAATCCAGTCAGAATAATATTTTTCTTTCACAAAAAATCAGCTAGCAGTGCATAATCCTACCAGAATAGTGCATAATTCTACCAAACGAACAGACAATTTTTTTTACAAGTACAGTACGACGGTGTTTGTGTTTCATGTGTACTTCCTTCATACTCACCCCGATTTTAACCGTAATTAATCACATGTGTACCTATTTCATACTCAGGTGTACCTATTTTAATCATCTGTTTCATACTCATGTGTACATATTTTAACCACAATTAATTGCACGATTCACCCCGCAAACCCACCAGCCTCGGGAAGCAACAGCCTCGCTAATCCAGTCCGAACACTACGGGCCGACTTAGGCACGACACTGAAAAGCATGACCCAAGCATGACCCTGCTCGGCTACCGTCGTGCCCGTGCCTAGCATGGACCGCCCTTAGTGTCGTACCTGGGCCGGACCCGAGCAAGGCACGACCAGCAGGCCAGCACGGATCACTTCCTCAGAGTCGTTGGATCGTCCTCCCCCGCTCCATCCGACCGTGGTATATAAGCCGTTGCGCCCTCGCTCCCCGCTCCTCTCCTAATCCTAATTCATTTCACTCCGCCGCTCTCTCTCTCTCCCCTGTCTCACTCTCCTCTTTGGCTCCCTCCTTTCTTCTTCTCCCCCTTCGGTGGCCTTTTGAGGCACCAGTGGCCAGCATTGGCAGACGACATGGCATAGTACTCACCTGTTCTTGATATCTCAACATCGATGTAGCCTTGTCCTCCTCCTCGTCATCTCCGTCGACCTCACCAGACACCAGTTGCTCTAGTTCTCTGGACTCAGATACGTTGAGGAACTAGGGTGGCAATTCTGGTGCTTCGGTTGCTCTAGTGCTTTGGATTTAGATCCGTTGAGGAACCAGGGAGGCGGATCTGTGTCTCATCGACGACGCCAACGATTCCGAAGCTCCAATTGTAAAGGTCAGCCTAACCCTAACCCTAACTTGCTAACCTAACCCTAGATCTGTACTAACACTTTCTTTTTAAGTTATTGAGGAACCGTGATACCGGGGAGTGACGATGCCTGCCTCCGACAATGAAACGGTTGAGACGACAACAAGGAAAGGCGGATGTGTGGTTTGGCCGGAGGTGACGACGAGGAGGACCTACGCAAGGATGACACGGAGCAGTTGGGTTGTACCACTGGAGCTCCCATTGATGTCGGTGATGGTGGAGAAGGTGGGGTGGGTAACCATGAGGAAGGTGAAGAGGACAAGAACAGCGCCAAGTGCTCTCGTCCCTCTACCTCGGCAGTGTGACTGGATTTCAAAAAGCTCTTCAAAGAGGTAAAGGGTAAGAAGGTCAGGTACTTAGAAGACAGGGAACAGGAACGTGGCCACGTTCCGCATTCCCATGTTCCACGTTGAAAGGTCCTAATCCAAGGCTAGAGGGGGGGTGAATAGCCTAATTTGAAAACTCTAAAACAAACTCAACAGCAAGTTAGAAACACACTAAGCAGAGCGAATGTTGCGCTAGCCTAAGGGGTGTTGCGAAGCCACCTATCAAGCAATTGCTAGCCTAATAAAGTTCTAAGAACACAGAATGCCTTCACAAGCTACTAGGAGCTAACTAGCACAACCTACTAATTCTACTTTCAAGAATGAATAAGTAATGCAAGAGTGGGTGAGGTGAGTATACCGCCGTGTAGAGGAAGTGAACCAATCAAGTGATCACCAAGAAACCCAAACAATCACAATAATGACAAGAGGTTGACACTTGATTTTTCTCCTGAGGTTCACTGTTTGCCAACTAGCTACGTCCTCGTTGTGTTGGCTCACTCACTTGGAGGTTCACGAGCTAATTAGCATCACACGCCAAACCCACAATCGGGTGTTGCACAACCAACACAAGAGAGGGCACTCAACGACAGCGCAATCCACTAGAGTTACCTTTGCGATCTCCCGCGGGGAAGGCACAAGAACCCATCACAATCACACTTGTGGTCAACGAAGCACAATCACCTAGCTTCTCGAAACCACCTCGCTGCTCCAACCGTCTAGGTGATGGCACTCACCAAGAGTAACAAGAAAACTGCAGCGAGAAACAACTCCCAAGTGCCACTAGATGAACTCACTTCATGCAATGCACTAGAACACTCAAATCTCTCAAATGGATGAACAATCAACTTAGAGATGAGTGGGAGTGTGTGTCACAAGCTCACAAGATTATGCAATAGCCAAAGGTGCAAGAGTCTGAGCTTGAACCGGCCACACGCCCTTAAAAAGTCCCTCAAAGGAAACTAGCCGTTATGCACTTAGGTTTGCTGAAAAGCGTAGCGTCAGACTACTCTACGAGATCGTCGGACCATACCACCTGGTCCGACGCTTTGGTCTGACGTCTCCTCTGACTACCACGTGTCCTCTGAACTTTTGAAACTGACCGTTGGCGCTCAAAACTCAGCACCATCGGACCACCTTCAATGGTTCGGAGGCCTGGTCCGACGCCTCGGTCCAACAAAAAATAGTGAGTTCTAGTGCTTCGGACTCTGGTCCGGAGCCTCACCGTCGGACTAATTCACTTAGTCCGAAGCTTTGACAGGTTTTACACAGAGAGGCTTCGGACTGGTCCGGAGCTCACCTCCGGACTATACCGCCTAATCCGACGCGTTTTCCTTCACTGCTGACTGCCGAGTCAACACCACCGGACCAATGAAGATTGGTTCAGAGCTTCTTCTGTTGCCTGGTCCGGAGCTTCCAGTGAAGCGGTCAGGTCTAGGGTTAGCCTCCGGACTACCACCAATGGTCCGAAGCTTCCCTAAGCAACTGATCCAAAGCCTCTTTCTTAGTGAGAATTCACTTCTCATTTCTCCCCTTGATCTCATGTGCCACCACCACGAGTTTCACTACTTGTGCTCGTGTGTTGGCATATTTTAACAAGTTTTACAAGGGTTGTTCATTAGGTCTAAATGCAATGCACAAAATGCTTCACCTAATGGCACTTGAAAATTGTAACCACATACTATTTTCCCCTCTTAATAGTACAGTTACCTATCCTAAATGTGATCACACCCACTTGGTGTCTTGATCACCAAAAGAAAAGCCCTAGCTTATACCTTTTCCTTATTTAGCTTAGGATCTCCTCCATTTGACCAAGTGTGTGAGCTTTGGCTTGCTTTCTCCTAGCTTCCATCCTTGCTCCACCACTTGTCCTCTTCATCTTGGTGTACTAAGCCTACTCAACACTTAGAGCTAGGTTAGTACTTAGGTTTCATCAATTAACCAAAACACTAGTTTCGGGAACGTCCAGGTCCCGAGAACGCGAATGTTCCCGTTCCCACGTTATAAAATAGCACCCCAAGTTCTCGGTATGGTCCACGTTCCCATTAATTCCTCGGTGGGAACATGGCTACTAAGGTCAGGTATGCTGCTAAGTGCATGCATTGCTCTAAGCAATACTCTACTATCTCTAGTGCTGGCATTGGTCGCCTCACTCGGCATAGGGATAAATGCCCAGGAGGCGTGAAAAAACTCACATGTCTCAGTCCCAGATCTCTTTTAATCCTGATGGTAGTTTGCGTAATTGGGAGTATTGTCCTATATGTGCACGTATTGAACTAGTTCGTTTGATTGCTAGGCTAGATGTTCCTATCAGTATGGGTGAAAGTGATACCTTTGAAGAGTATATTAGATCTGCTCATAACTCGGCATATGTTCCTGTCTCTAGGCTAACCACCATTAGAGACATGGTTAAATTTTTTACTGATCGTAAGGCTAAACTTATTGAGAATCTTAGTTCTTCTGCTGTTAATTGTGTTTGTTTGACCTCTGATATTTGGTCTGGTAATGCCAAAGAGGACTACCTTAGTGTTGTTGTTGATTACATAAACATTGATTGGCAACTATAAAAGAGGGTGCTTGTTCTTGTGCTCATTGATGTGTCTCATAGTGGCAAAATATTATTGATCGTGTTGTACATGTGCTTACTAATTATGGTTTGACTGAAAAGGTCTTTGTTGTTACTTTAGGCAATGCATCATCTAATGTTTCTACCATGCGTACACTTAGACCTGTGTTGTCTAAATATCTTGGTATTGAGGTTGTTGATGATTCACTTAGACCTGTGTTGTCTAAATATCTTGGTATTGAGGTTGTTGATGATTCCCATGAATCAGAGAATGCATCATCCCTTACTGCAGTTAATTCTATGTTCTTGCATCAACGTTGTGCATGTCATATTATCAATTTGATTGTTAAGGAGGCCCTTGATGATCTTAAGCCTTTGATTGAAACATTTAGAAGTGCAATATCATTTTCAAACTCATCTAACACGAGAATTACTGCATACAAAATGTATTGCATTACCACTAATGTTAGGTCTAAAAAAATTCCATCTAGACATGGAGGTGAGGTGGAATTCTACATATTTAATGCTTAAACATTTGTTTCCTCATAAGATCCCATTCACTACTTCCATTCATGCTCATTATCCTAGGATTGAAGGTGGTTCATTCCTTTTAACTGCTGAACATTGGGCAATTGCAGAAAAATGCTTAAATTTCTTGAACTATTTTATGATTCTACAGTTGTATTGTCTGGTGTGTACTATCCTACATCTTCACTTATGATTCATTATCCTGTTAAGATTGCTATACATCTTAAGAATTATGCTAATGATGTTCACATTAGACCTGTGGTTCAACCTATGATAGAAAAATATAATAAATACTGGAGAGACATACCCTTGCTTTATTCTTTTGCATTCATCCAAGACCCTAGAGTTAAAATCAAAGATTTCAATGGAGTGCTTAGGAGGATATGTTCCCTAGCTTACTCGTACTATTTTAAAGAGTATTTCTTGTATATGGGACACCTACAACACTATTTAATAAGGACAGATAGGGAAAATACCCTCTACTTAATGACTTCTTAGAAGCACAATTATGACCTAAACATCAACTAATTTGGGTATGGAGAGAGTATAGATTAATTATAAAATATGTTACACAGATTGAGACTAATTGTGGAGATAAATTTGTTAAGTCTAATTATTTCATAATTTGACAATGTTGTGCTACACTAAACATGTGTTAATTATAGATTAATTAATGTTACTTAGGGCCTGTTTGGATTCTCCCCTCTAAACTTTAGAGCTAAAGCTTCAAGCAAGTGGTCTAAAGTTAGCTCTAAAGTTTAGCTCATCTCACATTAGAGCTTTAGACATAAAAAGTGATCTAAAGTGCTCTAAAGTTTAGAGGTAGAGATCCAAACATGGCCTTAGATTGGTCTCCCTAATTAACCAACTCATGTGTAATTAGTTTATAGCTAATTTTCTAGTGTTCCTGGTCCAAACATGTGTTACTTTCATGAGCGTGAGCGGTCCCTGTTGGTGGGGGGCGAGGCTTCGTCGACCGCCGCTTGTCCCAGCTACCCACACGGGACACGCGCCATATGCCCATGCCACTCGATTCCAGCAACCTCCCGCGCGCCATCTGACTTTCAAAGAATTCTGGCTCCTATAACAAATGCTTTCATCAAAAGATGAACCTAACAAGTACTAGTGTGCAGCAGTGCATGAAGGGACGGATGAATGAAAACCAACGGAAAACACTTTCCGCCCCATGCCAGCCACTCGTTCCAGCAACCTCCTGCGCGCCATCTCAGCGACCGCTCAACCGATCCATAATCATATCAGCAATAATTTTCGGACATACATAATTTCTGTTTTTGGAGAGAGAAAAAAATCTTACTGCTGGATAGTACGGTGTTTGCTGTTTTTTGTCTGGTTTTTTTTTGAAGCATTACGGCATACTTTATTCGATCAGAATAGAGACATCGTTTACAAGACTTTCAAAAATGAAACTAGGGGCCTCATCGAGCCATATACAACTTTCTTTTGTCTCCCTTGCTTTACTAGCAAGAAGATGAGCCACTTGATTTGCCTCCCGATGACAGTGCTCAATGTTGATGTTCTCGAAGCCATTCCACACCAATTTGCATTCATCATATATAGGCGCAGCTGAGTTTGCCGTAAACCCCCCGTCCTTCATAATCTGAACCACTTCCATGCAGTCCGACTGAACTATTAACCGGTTGCATCCAATTTGCTGCGCAAGCATAAGCCCTTCTTTCAGCGCAAAAGCTTTCGCCATAGGTGCATCAATCAAGTGTGGCACAAATCTGTAAGAAGCAGCCAAGAATCCTCCGTTACCATCCCTGATAACTGATCCCACACTTCCTCTACCTCCTTCTTCCTCAAAAGCCGCATCAACATTTACCATAACCTTCCCATCAGTAGGTTTCTTCCACTCCTGTCTCAACGTTGAACTCTTCTTCATTGCAATTTGATAGTTCTTTGTAAGAACAGCGATAGACATAGCTGATTTCGTCGGGACTTGAACGAGTTCTCCATGCACTAATTGTCTTCTTTCCCACCAAATGTACCAGCCTGTAGTGAGAACAAGTTCTGCTAAACCCACTCCCAGAGAATCCACCACCTCCTCTCGTCTTATTATCTCCTCAATCACCACGGAGCCCGAGAGATCAATAGATAGATAGCCTTGTAATCTCTCCCATACACCAAGCGATTGCCATACTAACTTTGCACGGTCACAGGTAAACATCAGATGTTTTATATCCTCAGCCCCATTTGAACAGACCAGGCAGCCCCCAGCGTTCCCACATGTCTATTGGCCAGGATGGCTCGGCAAGGAACCAGTCCTTTCAAAGCCCGCCAACCAAATATTTTTATTTTCCCTGGCACCTTCAATTTCCATAATTTCTTCCATAAGAGGCTCCCCGAAGCAGCACTGGCTTGGACTTGATGATTCCTTTGCCCAAATTTTTCCTTCCACTGACCATGGTAAGCTGACCAAACAGAGAAACACCCACTTCTATTATGATGCCAAGCCACCACCTCATCCCTATCATAAGTGATCAGGATTTGTCTAATGAGATAGACATCAGTCGGCCAAAAGATACCCTTCAGCCGATCAACATCCCATTGCTGGTAACTGGGTTGATCAACTCCTCAACTCTGGTAACCAAATTGTTACCCCTGTTCGTTTGGATTTTCAGGTTGTGGCTACCTGGAATCCAGTTATCATTCCAAATATTTATTTGAGAGCCATCCCCTACTCTCCATATATGTCCCAGCTTGAAACATTTTAGCCCAGCAATGATACTTTGCCATGTGTAGGAACTTCCATTCCTGTTTGTTGCTTGTAACAGTTTACCATCAGGATAATACCGTGCTCTCAGCACTCGGGCACAGAGAGATTCTGGTTCACACAACAGCCTCCAAACTTGTTTGGCTAGCATAGCCAAATTAAAGGACTGCAAATCTCTGAAGCCCATTCCTCCCTTGCCTTTTGGAAGGCACATTTTTCACCATTCCAGCCAGTGTATTCTCTTGTGTTCATCGTCATCGCCCCACCAATATTGCGAAATGGCATTTGTAATTCCTTTGCAAATGGATTTCGGAATTTGAAAAACCATCATCGTATATACTGGGACAGCTTGAGCAATGGACTTTATGAGAACTTCCTTCCCTCCCAAACTCAACGTCTTCTCCTTCCATCCATTTATCTGAGTGATTACTCTATCAATTAAGTGACGGAAACAGTTGCTTCGATCTAGCCCTACCAGAGTCGGCAGGCCTAGATACTTGTCATTCAGAGACTCCGTCATAATATTGAGAGACTGGCACACTTCAAGCTTCTGCGCCACGTCTATATTGGCTGAGAAAAATATACTCGACTTTGCTTCACTAATTTTCTGCCCCGAACTAGCACAGAATCTATTCAGAATACTAGCCAAACAATCTGCATTCTTCTTGTTCGCTTTCAACAATATGAGTGAATCATCTGCAAAAAGCAAGTGAGAGACAGTAGGTGCCTCCCTGCAGACCTTCACCCCTTCTAGCTCTCCTCTTTTTTCCGCTTTACTAATCATACAAGATAAACCTTCAGCTGCCATTAGGAAAAGATAAGGTGACAGAGGGTCACCTTGCCTTAAACCTCTAGAAGGAGAAAAAATTTCAGTTTCCTCTGAATTAAACCGAACTCTATATCTCACAGACCGGACACATGTCATTACTAGATTAATCCATCTTTGATCGAAGCCCAGTCTGGCCATCATTTTCTCCAAAAATACCCATTCCACTCTATCATACGCTTTCTGCATGTCTAACTTTACAGCACACAGGCCATTCTTCTCTTTCTTCTTTTTCATGGTATGGATACATTCATAAGCTAGAAGGATATTATCTGTAATTAATCTTCCCGGGACAAAAGCACTTTGGTGATCATCAATGATCTCAGGTAAGAAAGCCTTTAATCTTGTTGCTAACATCTTAGAGATAATCTTGTACACCACATTGCAAAGGGATATGGGACGAAACTGTGTTACCTTATCTGGATTATCCACTTTTGGGATCAAAACTATAGTCGTGTCGTTCCATCCCATTGGAATCGAAGCATTCCGGATCGCTCCCAATACCTCCTCCACCAATTCATCCTCCAACATTCCCCAAAACCTCTTGAAAAATATCGCGTGAAGACCATCAGGCCCTGGGGCCTTTAGATCTCCAATGTTGTACAACGCCTTCTTCACTTCTTCCTTTGAAAAAGGGGCTACCAACACCTCATTCATTTCGGTTGACACCCTTCGATTTACATCATTCAGGACTCCCTCATCGACCTCTTGGGCTTGACTTGTAAATAAATTGGAGAAGAAATCTTTGATCAATGCACCCATCGCTGCATTATCTTCATGTCTCACCCCTTCCTCGTCTAC
This sequence comes from Microstegium vimineum, assembly GCA_022036555.1. Taxonomy (NCBI): domain Eukaryota; kingdom Viridiplantae; phylum Streptophyta; class Magnoliopsida; order Poales; family Poaceae; genus Microstegium; species Microstegium vimineum. The sequence continues at coordinate 43,109,457 of CM039122.1, forward strand.
CAGACCTTTTATCAAATTTTTTCTCCTCCGACTAGAGGCTTGGTGATGGAAAAAACTAGTGTTTCTATCCCCATGTTTTAGCCAATTAGCTCGAGCCCTTTGAACCCAATAAATCTCCTCCTGCTCTAATAACAATTCTAGCTGAAGAAGGACCTCCTTTTGAGCTGCTATCGATTGGTCGGTCATATCTCCCCGTCTCAGCGTCTCCAACTCGCGTCGCAGCTTCTTGATTCTGTGGACAGGCTTCTTCAGAACTTCCCTGTCCCAATCATACATATCAGCATGCACTCTATTCACCTTCGTCATAAGGGGAGAACCCCTCTCCTGAGCCGCTCGTGCCCATGCTGTCTGGACTATCTCATTGACTGTCTCCTCTTTAAGCCATCTGGCTTCAAACTGCTTCGGGCTCCCACCAGCAGGTGCCCTCGCCTCACCACCTCCATCAGTGTCAATGATCAGCGGCTAGTGATCCGATTTGATCGGCTCCCCATTCACTAAGCTCTCATTAGGGAACATGCTTGACCAGTGGGCATTTGCCACACCCCGATCAAGGCATTCTCGGGTCTTGCCTTGTTGCCATGTAAACATGTCCCCTACGAAACCCATATCCACTAGATTCCGCAGGCGTTCTCGCATTCACTAAGCTTCTTGTTTTTTGTCTGTTTGTTCTCAGCAGCGCGCCCCAATTCGATTCCATTCAATTATAGTGAACGTTCATTAGATTTGGAACCAGCGAACGCTTTCATACCCCGTGCGTGACGTCATCGAACACTCCTCAGCCGCATTCCCTCCGGCTCCGGCACGGCTGCATGCGTATGATGTTACCGGTTGAGTGAGACATTTATTTTAAAATAGTACTAGCATATGTCCGTGCATTGCTACGGAAGTTTAAAACATTTAATCATATTCAACATAATAAAAATAACATTAGGTTAATATTTAATCAGATTCAACATAATAAAAAAAATAGTTTGAACCTTAAATTTTTTATTTCCATGGATGATGTTGCCAATTAATAAAGTGAGGAGTAAAGCATGTGAAACTTACATCTTCACAAATGGTCACATGGCGCTATGACACTTCTTTAAATGTGGCTCTGTCAACTACAGTACCAAACACTGATTTATAACTAAGATTAGAATAGTAAAAAAAAAACAAACGTGGCTAAAACTTTCTCTACTCCTAGAAGGGTCCTAAAGAAATCATTAACACATATCTATGCCGGCCAAAAGTTCTCCATGTGTTTGATTTTTTTGGATCCCTGCAATCGTTGTGCCTCCCCAATAGCTTCTAAAAAAACGCCGGTCCCTCTTCAGCGCCATTTTTCTCTGTCTTGCCCTATCGCCCGGCCTGCCACCATCATTTTCTTTTAGAATTGACATTTAGAAAATAAAATATTAAATAAATGAAATAAACGTGAGACTCTACCTTAGTTATGGAGTTAACACCTCTTTTGTAGATGATATTTTTTGTGTATGTACCATTTGTCGTTGTGATCTTTTTCTTTCCTTTCTTCACATCCTTCTCAATGGTTGGAATAGCCAATATCCTGATATTCGATTTAGCTGTGGCTCTAGATAGAGCTACATACAACTGGCCACATGAGAACACTGGTTTAGACAATACCATAAATTATTAACTATTTGAATGCTGACAAAAAGATGTGTTTCTTGTTTCAATTATTGTTGAATTACTAACTTTATATTTTTATTTAATCGGTTTTAGTTGCTACATTGTAAGATTATGCAAGGAGAAATGCCTAAGAAAGAACCTAAATTCTGAACCATGTATCGTCGGCAGAAACATGTGCCCATTGTTTCAGTTCTCAGGAAATAAAAGGAATGTTCCAACCACCACCATATAGTAGTATATCAAATGTTGCAGAGCTGTATAGGTAATCTCAGGCATATAGAAAAATCATCTGCACAACTGGGGAAAAAGACCTAATTAGAATTAAAATTAATTGTAATGTCATTGTACACACGGTGCTATATCTGACAGGTAAGTACAGAACTTTAGATAGCTAATCCTATTTAATTGTATATATGATCTCGTTTCAGACAGACGCATCTCGCTCTTCTTGTCCATCACTGCAGCACTCCAGCTCTATATTTATACTCCTATGTTTGATTTTTTTTGACATATTTCTCCTATGTTTGATTGACCTAGTTACCAGACACCTACACATTCTCTTCTAACAGATTTAGAACAAAAATTTGTTCTTATTGTAAGCTAGGTGTGGTTACATGGCCAGTAATTAAAATATGCACCGAACACCACGAGTTCACATGGGTAAATCATCAAGCACACGAGAATCCCCACGCATGAGTTCATAGGCAAATCATCAAGCACAAGGCCTGCATACCTGGTGAATGAGTCACTGGGACAAGACAAAATTCAACGGGACCAACTGAATAATTGACTTGCCCGTGCCATGTCCACAACAATCTCACTATCTTGTTATTGAAACGGGAAATAATGATGTTGAAAGACATATCAGAGAATTCAAATCAAATAATGAGAAGTGCCTGCCATGTTTTCATAAATAATAATGCTGAAAGATATATCAGAGAGAAGAGATTCAGTATCAGACTTATTCCTTGCTTCTAAGAGTAGTACTCAATGATGTCCCAGATAAAAATAATTAACACTTTTTCTTTCTTCAGTGCATAAGAAAAACATATTATCAAAATCCTTATATGGAGCAAATAAAGTCTATCAATACTATCACGTCGACTTCGAACTTAACGGAAATCAAAGTTGTTGCTATTCTCCCCCGCTATGTGCAACGTACTGAACTTATTCAAGCAAAGGCGAGACAACAGTTTTGCTTCAATCACTCCTAACAGGAGTCTTGGTCATCAACCTACTGCCCTTGTCCTTTTCTAATGAATTTATAAGAAGGCACATTGTATAATCATATTAAGCTATATGGCTAGCACATCATGCCCCTACTGCCCTGAACATCGTATGAACAAGCAGAGAAAATTGCTAGCATTAATGGAAGCTTCGGCTACAACAGTCCACAAATTGGATGAGGTTAGGGGAGGCGTGAGTGAGACACAGCTAACCCGCCAGGGGCTCAAATCCTAACCCTAGATGCTGCATGTCACAACCACGGGGAGCACGGGGAGAGGGCGCACTTCTTCGGCTGCTCGATTCAGGTCCTTCTCCTTCGCGGCACTTGTTCTCTGGATCCTCCAGCAGTCGAGCAGTGAAGGGTGGGGCGACGGCGTCGTGGATGTGCACAGCATGGCGGTGGAGCGAACTGAACGGGCCTTCGCGGTGGTGGAGTGAAGCGCATAGGCCCTTGCGACGTCAAGGCGGCGGCAGGCGGAGTGGAGGGCAGGCGCCGCGTGCTGTATCGAGCGGCAAACCTTGCGGCGGAGCTGAGCTGCGGGAGGAGGATTGGGACGGACCGGCTGGGGTGGCGGCGGGTTGAGTCGAGTGGAGTCACGGGGGCGGGGGCGGGATCGGGTTCGGCGAGTGGAGTCCGAGTCACGGGGGCTCGAGTGGAGTCGGGGTCCCACCTGTCGGCGCAATCCTCCATCGGAGCGGCTTCACCATGGGGGTGTGGACGGGTCATGTTTGATCTTTTTAGGTGTAGAGATAACTTCTTAACCGTGTATTCATTTTCAATTATATTTGCACCGGTGTGTTTGATAACTTTTTAATATAAGCAGTGTTTTTTTGTGTTTGTTTCTAAGTTTTGGAATAAGTTCCTATAGTTAATCCGTTCATTTGTGTTAGTAACTTTTGTGTTTGCATGTCATTAGTTATAAGCTAATTCATTTCTTTATATTTAATAACTTTTCTAAATAAGACGTTATATGTTATAAGTCGTATGCCATAAGCTATACGTTATAAGTTAGGATACACAATTTGTTACTAAAAAATTAAAAAATATATGCAAATGGAATTTAGTTTAATTGGGCCCATCGTGTACAACACAATAGAGCAAACGGATACACCACTCATAAGTTTATGATATTTTGAAATAAATTATTTTTTTCGTACCTTACGTTAGGCTGATGTCACAGCAAGAGAAAAAAAAAGAGCGCAAGAGGGCAGCGGTTATAGGCGTAGTGTTTGCATAGAAGCGTATGAAATGAAAACTGCGCGTGTGATAATGATTTTTTTTTCTAAAACGGAAAGTGAGATTGTGTAATTTTGATCGCTCACCTAGGATCCGGTAAACATTCGCCAAATAGTGCTGTGCGTTGTCCCGCTACAGTGGATGTGATGGCACTTGCAACCAAAAACAAACAAAAAAGTTTTAATTTAAATTGATGATTATTTTTAATTCTATCTACACCGATATATTTTTATCGGTGTCTAAAATAGCGGGGTCTAGACGGTCAACGAGTAATTTCTAAGCGTGTCGGAGTTCGGATGGTTACGCTCGGAGAACACGGAGGTTTATACTGGTTCGGGCACGAACGCTCTACGTCCAGTGTGTTGCGGGGTTGTATTACCGAGCGCGGAGAGCTCGTAGGGGGGAGCTACAAGCTTTGGTGAGAGAGGGGAGGCTGTCTCCAGGCTCGTGCGTATGAGGTTCTTGGTTCTGGTGAGTGCTCGCGTGTGTGCGAGTTTGAGTGTGTGTGAATGAATGTTGGAATGTCGAGAGAGCGAGATTGGGGGTCCATTCCCTCCCTTTATACGTAAGGAGAGATGGAGGAGTACAGTAGAGAGAGGGGGAGTGACGTGGGCCCGGCTTGGGCTGCTGCCGAACGAAGCCTTTGTCTTCATCCTGTCTTCCTTCCTGAGGAAGATTGTGCCAGTAGACGCATGTCCGAGTTCTGTTCCTCCTTGTCGAGCTATAGCCATACACCTTGTGATTGGGAAACCTGTTGTTCCCCTTTCTGGGTATGGGCGGAGGTTGGTCGCACAGGACCAGACACCCCCGTGTCCCGTCATACAGGACTTTATGACGCCCTAATCCCTGTTGGGGTGTCCGTCGAAGACATGGCGTAGATATCACGCGCGGAAGTCATCGGTTAGGCAGCACAGGACCTTGTACTGCAGGGTGAACAGAAGTCGGCATGGTGGCTTATGCCTTGAACCCCATCCCTGAGGACGGAGCGTACTGTGGACCTTTTGATTATGTGGGCTAGGACGCCCCAGGCTGTGTATGGCAATGAGACCTCCGAGGACGAGGGTCGTCACGGATGACGTTTGTCGGGCTCGGACGGGGCGGGAGAGCCCCTGAGGGTTGACGGCGCCGCGGGCGACGCCACCTTGGCTCGGGCAAGGAGGAAGAGACCCCGAGGGTTGATGACGTCACGGGCGACGCCTCTTTGGCTCGGGCGAGGCGGAGGAGCCCCCGAGGGCAGATGACGTCACGGGCGACGCCACCTTGGCTCGAGCGAGGCGGAAGAGCCCCCGGGGGGTGATGACGTCACGGGTGACGTCACCTTGGCTCGAGCGAGGCGAAGGAGCCCCCGAGGGTTAATAACGTTACGGGCGACGTCATCTTGGCTCGGGCGAGGCGAAGGAGTCCCTTGATGGTGGTTTTTGTTTTTGTAGAGTCTGGTAATTTGGGTACCCTATTTCTGGGTATCCTACAGTAGCCTCCGAGCCTTCGATGTAGTGAGGACTACACCGAAGTCTTCCGAGAGCGTTTTATGGTGGTTTGGTTCGATTCTGCGTATTTTGGTGGGTGCGCGCGAGCGCACCCGCCGGGTGTAGCCCCCGAGGCCTTATGATGGAGATTTTTCCTCCTAAGGGCTTATTCGGAAGACTTCTACAGTGCTTGACCCTTCGCTTCCTCCACAAGGCGGAGGGAGAGAGAGAGAGCTGCTCCGCGCGTCATGGCCAGACCTCCGGTCGCACGCCAGCCCTGGCACGGGTGGCACTGTTGGCATCGGGCTGACGCACCTTGAGATGACGAGTCGGCTCTGCGCCATGCTGTCTTTCGGCATGTACGGTCGATTGACCGGTCAAAGATTTGTTTGTCGGATTCCGGAGTCTGACTGCGCCCCCTTTCCTTGTAGCCCAAAAGCGGATGTGTCATGTCTTTCCCGTTCGAGGAGTGGTGTCAAAGCACTGCTCGCTCTGCGGTCCAGACTCTGAACAGCGTGCCCTGAGTCCGCAGTCTGCTTGGCCATTTATAGCCTCGCTGTACGGTTGCGCCCCTTTAAAGTGGGTGTCGTCGGACAGTGCAATGTGGTTGGGCGGCGGGGTTGTAGCTTCACGGGTCGGTTGTCACGTGAGTGCCCTGGCGGGCTATAAATAGGGGCGGCTTCCTGTGGGGAAGCACACATCCTCACAGTATGGCTTGCCCTAAGTTCTTCCTCCGAGGTCCCGTCGGAGAGCCCTCTGAGCCGCCCTGGCGGACGGCCTTTTGAGAGCAAAACCGGATTCAGAGGAAGTTCTATGTTGGGAGCGCCAACGTCTCGTGTCGTGGGGCAGGAGATATCAGGGGGAGCTCTACAATATGCACAGTTCTTCCTCGTCATCTCGTCCCACGGGACGGTCGTGCTCCCTCACCGTCTCTCATTACAGGGGGCCGAGGATGCGTCTAGTGGAGAGACTGTGCGGTCCGCCCGCTCAGTCCTTTAACCCAAACGTTCCTTGGGCCTGCTGGTGGCGACGCCACTGCTGGGAGACGGCGGACCTGCGGTCTGGCGAGCCTGGTCGCGTTCGGGCGGGAAATGCCGTCGGACCGTCGGACGTTCCGTGGCCTGGCATTGAAAGCGCGACCCAGAAAAATGCTTGACCAACCCATCATGTGTCTTTCTAGGGGCGCAGTCGACCGCGCAGGTCTTGGATGATGGTGGTGCAGCCGCCACTCCGTCACTGAGAGACGAAGCAGGGGCAGTTTGGCTCGTTGGGCGTTCGCCTGATAGGCAGCCTTCGGAGCGGTCATTACCTGTGTTGGCAGGAAGTTCGAATCTTGCCCTGTTTCGCTTTCCTTTGGCCCTCGGTTGGAATCCCCCTTCAGTCCATCTTGTGTTTGATTAGGTCTGGCCTTTGTAGCACCTAAAATGTATGTAACCTTCGCAAGGATTAGCGTATACGAATGTGACGTTCGTTTGTTGGTTTTACCTGTGTCGACCTCTGGCGTGTGAGGCGTGGCGCGTCTTTTTCCCTCTCCGTTATCCAGTTGCTAGAACCGGTAGGAGGGGTGCGGCGGCAGCCCCGAGTCTTTACTCGATGTAAAAAAACGTCTCGGGTCTGTGCCGTCTTTTCGTGCGCTCCCCGCGCCTCTCTCCACGAGAAGGGGTAGTATGAGCCCGGCCATGCTATCCTCGAGGCGGACGAACCATAGGTGCTCGTTGAGGTAATAACGGGAAAATCTGAGTGGAGTGCTCGGTTCCCGTTCGCTGGGGTTCCGACTTGTGGCCCATGTCGTGGCTCACTCCAAATCGGTTTCATATAGTAGTCGGGTCCGTTCGATGGGTCCCGGGGGCCTGCTGCCTTCCTTCGGTAGGAATACCATGAACCAATCATCCGTAAAGACGGACTCAAATACAAAACCGGGAAATGACCTTAGCATCCAATTGCTAGGCTGATGACCGCTAGCGTGTCCATTTCCTATTCGCCCCTCGCTTTGTTGTCCTGAGACGGCCGTTTCGAACCCCGCTGGGTCGGCCTTCGTATCTCTGGACCGTAGCGGGCTGTCAGGGCGTCTATAGCCCTTATCCCTTGGTCTTACCTGGACTCGGAGGCCGTCCCCGTTGGCGTCGGTGCGTACGCGTTCGTTCGATCCCTGGATGCGTCGAGTGAACCGTGTCAGGGGTCAGGCCGAGCCCCGCTTGCGCCTGGGAGTAAGCGTGGCGTTGAGCCTAGTGTCCCTGCGAATGTCAGAAAAGATGTTCCCACACGCGAGCGGGGATAGAATTCGAACAAAAACGATCGAGCGCGGGGAGGAAAACGGGGTGAGGTAAGATTTTATTGAAAAAACCAAGGAGAAGATGGCCCCTTTGTCCAGCCCCCGAGTAAGTCGCGCGACCACGGGCTGGGCGCATGTCTTACCTTGTGTTCGAGCCGCACGTCACCTCCGTGGCGCGTATTGAATCTTCTCCTAAAGGAAAGAAGGTATATACGGACATATATGATTCGATGGGAGGCGTTTAGGGATAAAAACGACGTAGCTTTTCGATGTTCCAGGCGTTGGAGAAGACTTGGCTGTCGGGACCCATAGTGGCGATCTTGTAGCTTCCGGGACGGAGGACCTCCACCACGACGTACGGCCCTTCCCACGGTGGCGTGAGTTTATGCTTGTCTTTGTTTCCTTGCCTGAGCCGGAGCACCAGGTCGCCGATGTTGAACTCGCACTTGCGGACGCGACGGTCGTGGTATCTTCGGAGGGCTTGCTGGTACTTTGCAGAGTGTAGGAGGGTGATATCCCTTGCTTCATCTAGCTGGTCCATGTCGTCCTCCATGTTGGTTTGGTTGCCCTGCTCGTCGTAAGCCCTAACCCATGGGGAACCGTACTCCAAGTCGGTGGGGAGCACGGCTTCCGCCCCGTAGAACATGAAGAAAGGGGAGCAGCCGGTGGCTTTACTCTGGGTCGTCCTGAGGCTCCAGAGAACGGCTGACAGTTCCGCAACCCAACGGCCCCCGAATTTCTTGAGCCGACTGAAGATTCTTGGTTTTAAACCGTGCAGGATCATCTCGTTGGATCGCTCGACCGGCCCATTCGTTTGAGGGTGCGCGACGGCGGCCTAGTCCGCCCGGATGTTGTTCCTGTCGCAGAAGTCCAGGAACTTCTTGCCTGTGAACTGGGTGGCATTGTCGGTGATGATTGTATTGGGCACTCCGAATCGATATATTATGTCTGTGAAGAACATGACCGCCTACTTAGACTTGATCCGGGTGAGGGGACGTGCCTCGATCCACTTCGAGAACTTGTCGATGGCGACAAGAAGGTGGTCGAAGCCCCCGGGCGCCCTAGCCAGTGGTCCCACTAGGTCCAAACCCCAGACCGCGAAAGGCCATGTGAGGGGAATGGTCTGCAGAGCCTGCGCGGGCAAATGAGTCTTGTTGGCGTAGAACTGGCACCCTTCGCAGGCGCGTACTACCTCCGTGGCGTTCGCTACGGCCGTTGGCCAGTAGAAACCCTGGCAGAAAGCCTTCCCGACGATCGTACGGGGGGCTGCGTGGTGCCCACAATCCCCCGCGTGTATATCCTCCAGCAGGCTCATCCCCTGCTCCATGGGGATGCAACGCTACAAGATTCTCGTGGGGCTACGCTTGTAGAGCTCTTGGTCGATGATGATGAAGGACTTGGCGCGGCGTGCGATGCGGCGTGCTTCGTTCCTGTCATCGGGGAGGCTCTCCCGAATCAACCAATCCAAGAAGGGTACCCTCCAGTCTGGGGGAAGGTCGTCGTCGCCCCCCGGTGCGTCATCCCCGGCGTTGCACACCTCCTCGATGGCCATGACCTTCGCCGTGGTAATCTCCGGGACCTAGGCCTCAGGCTCCACGTGCCAGGTTACAGACGGCTTGTGAAGGTCGCTGGTGAAGACTCCGGGCGGGACCGCACCTCGGCTGGAAGCCAGCCTCGCGAGCTCGTCAGCCGCCTCGTTGGACCTTCTGGCGACGTGGTTAAGTTCCAGGCCGTCAAATTTTTCTTCCAGGCGGCGGACCGCCTGACAGTATGTTGTCATCTTCGAGTCGTGGCAGTTTGCCTCCTTCATAACTTGTTCAACTACGAGCTGGGAGTCGCCTCACACGTCGAGCCTTTTGATGCCCAACTCCGTTGCTATGTGTAGCCCGTCTACCAGGGCCTTATATTCCGCAATGTTGTTAGATGCCGGGAAGAACATACGGATCATGTACTTGAGTTGGGCCCCGAGCGGGGAAACGAAAACCAGGCCGGCGCCGGATCCGGTCTTCATCAGCGATCCATCGAAATACATGATCCAGAACTCCTGGTTCTCCGTCGTCGGTGGCAGCTGGACCTCGGTCCACTCGGCGACGAAATCCGCGAGGACCGGGATTTGATGGCCATCCGTGGTGCATAAGAGATAAACTCCCCCATGAGCTCTAATCCCCATTTCGCTACCCTTCATGTAGACTCGTGTCTTTGTACCACCTCCCTGAGGGGGTAGGAAGACACGACGGTGACGTTGTGGCCGTCGAAATAGTGGGTCAGCTTTCTCCGCGTGGTGAGAACCGTATAAAGGAGCTTCTAGATCTGCGGGTACTTGGTCTTGGTCTCGGATAGTACCACGCTGATGAAGTACACCGGCCGCTGGACCTTCAGCGTGTGCCCCTCCTCCCTTTCGACGACGATGACGGAGCTCACCACCTAGGTGGTGGCGGCTATGTAAAGGAGAAGGTCCTCGCGCGGCATCGGCGGAACAAGGATGGGTGCGCTTGTGAGGATCTCCTTGAGCTTGTCGAGGGCCTCCTGCGCTTCAGAGGTCCAGGTGAAGTGTTCGGTCTTCTTGAGAAGTTGGTAAAGGGGGAGGCCTCGTTCGCCAAGGCACGAGATGAAACGGCTAAAAAATGCGAGGCATCCCATGACCCGTTGCACCCCCTTCACATTGCGGATTGCTCCCATACTGGCGATGGCGGAGACTTTATCGGGGTTGACCTCGATGCCACGCTCGGAGACGATGAAGCCGAGAAGCATGCCACGCGGAACCCCAAATACGCACTTCTCGGGGTTGAGCTTGACGCGTTTGAGCCTCATGGCCCCTAACGTTGTCTCAAGGTCTGTGACCATGGTTTCCGTCCGCTTGGACTTCACCACGATGTCGTCCACATATTCCTCAACTATCGTGCCGATGAGTTTCCCAAAAACTGAGCGCATGCACCGCTGGTACGTGGCCCCCGCGTTCCTGAGTCCGAATGGCATAGTGACGTAGCCGAAAGAGCCGAACGGTGTGATGAAGGATGTCGCGAGCTGGTCGGACTCCTTCATCTAGATTTGATGGTAGCCGGAGTATGCGTCAAGGAACGAAAGTGTTTCGAACCCCGAGGTGGAATCGATGATTTGATCGTTACGCGGTAGAGGGTACGGGTCCTTGCCGCATGCCTTGTTCAGGCTGGTGTAATCTACGCACATTCTCCATTTTCCGCTCTTCTTCTTAACTATCACTGAATTAGATAACCATTCGAGATGGAATACCTCTTTGATGAATCCAGCCGTCAGAAGTTTGTGAAGCTCCTCCCCGATGGCCCGCCGCCTTTCCTCGTCGAAACGGCGCAGACGTTGCTTCACCGTCTGGGCCCCGGATTGAATCCTTAAGGCGTGCTCGGCCACGTCTCTTGGTATGCCCGGGACATCCGCGGGACTCCAAGCGAACATATCGCCATTCGTGCGGAGAAAATCCACGAGCGCCGATTCTTGTTCCGGATCTAGGGAGGCGCTGATGCGCAGCACTCGGTCGTCCGTTTTGGACGAGTCGAGCTAGATCTCTTTTACCCCCTCTAGGGGGGTAAATTTTCCCATGCCCTTAGAGTCGACCCCCTCGCTGCTTGCGGCCTCGGCTGCTGCAGCCAGCTCCGGGCATCGCGCTACGGCCATTGCTCTTTCGCAACTGTCCACATCGCACTGGTACGCCTCCGCGAGCTCGAAGGTGACCGTGATGACTCCCTGAGGGCCTGGCATTTTGAGCTTGAGGTAGGTGTAGTTCGGGATGGCCATGAACTTCGCGTAGCACGGCCTTCCCAACACTGCATGGCAGGACACATCGTAGTGTGCGACCTCGAAGGTGAGGAGCTCGGTCCGGAAGTTGTCCGGTTCCCCGAACGTAATGGGTAAGTCGACCTGCCCAAGGGGTATGGAAGGTTTGTCGGGTACAATTCCATAGAAGGCAACCCCTCCAGGCAAAGTTTTCTCCGAGGTACCCTTAGGTCCTTGAAGGCATTGTAAAACATGATGTTGAGGTCACTGCCCCCATCCATCAATACCTTGGTGAAGCGTATGCCCCATATGATCGGGTCCACGATGAGTGGGTAGCGTCCCGGATGGGGGATGCGCTTCGGGTGGTCACCTTGCCCGAAAGTGATGTCAGTGTCCGACCAGTCGAGGAAGTCAGGGGCCGTCGGGACGACCGTGAAGACCTCGTGTCGCTCTTGCTCCTGCTGGAGCTTGTGGTGTCTGGTCCCCGAACCGCCGAAGATCATGAGGCATTTGCCTTCAGGGGGAGGAAAGTTGTTGCAACCCCCGCCCTCGTTTCTTGTAATCGAGAGGTGCCTGGCCATCTTTTCACATTCCTGAAGGGTGTGTCTGACAGGCACGATGTGGTGCAGACAAGGCTAGGTGAGGGCGTCGTCGTGGTTGCCTCTCTCCCTACCGTCGTGGGGAGGAAAAGGAAGCCCGCGGCCCGCCGGCGCGACCGCGTCGGCGTAGCTGCGTCGCGGCCTGCCTTTTGCCTTGCCGGAACAGGAGATGACGTCGGCCGCCCTTCCGCCCGACGTACGGGTCGCGTTGACGCCAGGGAGGTGTCTGCAGACCGGTCGTCGCTGTTCTCTCTTGGGTCTCCGTCCTGAGCCGTCGGGCGTCCCGAGGCTGGGCCGACGAGGGTCTGGGAAACGCAGGTCGCCTCGCGACGTGGGCGCCGGGGCTCTTGTTTCGCGTATGGGCGTGCTGTACCCGGAAGAGGGCGGCTGCTCTCCCGCGAGATGTGCCGCCATGCTGGCGAACGCGGAGCAAAAGTTGCGTAGGGACTCTCGAGCCGCCCGAGATCCCGTGAGCGTGTCGAGCTGGCGCTCGAACTGAGGATAATTGGTCCGCGGGACGGCCGCCCCGCGAGCGGTTTGTTCCCCGGAGGGAGACAGATGAAGGTGGGCCATGGAAGCGGCGATGGCGTCCATGGCTACCTCAGGAGATGCCATAGGGCGACGGAGAGCCAGGTCGGCATCTTGCCCGTGGCACTGGAAATCCAGGCTACCAAAACGAATGATGGTGCCCGGAGCGAAACGAACGTAGCGATCAGCCATCCGAAACTCGAAAATACGGGTGACACACAAAGTCCCCCTACCTGGCGCGTCAACTGTCGGTGTCTAAAATGGCGGGGTCTAGACGGCCAACGAGTAAATTTCTAAGCGTGTTGGAGTTTGGATGGTTATGCTCGGAGAACACGGAGGTTTATACTGGTTCGGGCACGAACGCCCTACATCCAGTGTGTTGCGGGATTGTATTACCGAGCGCGGAGAGCTCGTAGTGGGGAGCTACAAGCTTTGGTGAGAGAGGTGAGGTTGTCCCCAGGTCTCGTGCGTATGAGGTTCTTGGTTCTGGTGAGTGCTCGCGTGTGTGCGAGTTTGAGTGTGTGTGAATGAATGTTGGAATGTCGAGAGAGCGAAATTGGGGGCCCATTCCCTCCCTTTATACATAGGGAGAGATGGAGGAGTATAGTAGAGAGAGGGGGAGTGACGTGGACCTGACTTGGGTTGCTACCGAAGGAAGCCTTTGTCTTCATCTTGTCTTCCTTCCTGAGGAAGATTGCGCCAGTAAACGCATGTCCGAGTCCTGTTCGTCCTTGTCGAGCTGTAGCCATACGCCTTGTGATCGGGAAACCTGTTGTTCCCCTTTCCGGGTATGGGCGGAGGTTGGTCGCACAGGACCAGGCATCCTCGCGTCTCGTCATACAGGACTTGATGACGCCCTAATCCCTGTTGGGTGTCCGTCGGAGACATGACGTGGATATCACGCGCGGAAGTCGTCGGTTAGGCAGCACAGGACCATGTACCGCAGGGTGAACAGAAGTCGGCATGGTGGCTTATGCCTTGAACCCCATCCCTGAGGACGGAGCGTACTGTGGACCTTTTGACTATGTGGGCTAGTGCGCCCCAGGCTGTGTATGGCAATGAGACCTCCGAGGGCGAGGGTCGTCACGGATGACGTTTGCCGGGCTCGGACGGGGCGGGAGAGCCCCTGAGGGTTGGCGGCGCCGCAGGCGACGCCACCTTGGCTCGGGCGAGGCGGAAGAGCCCCCGAGGGTTGATGACATCACGGGCGACGCCTCCTTGGCTCGGGTGAGGCGGAGGAGCCCCCGAGGGCAGATGACGTCACGGGCGACGCCACCTTGGCTCGGGCGAGGCGGAAGAGCCCCCGGGGGTTGATGACGTCACGGGTGACGTCACCTTGGCTCGGGCGAGGCGAAGGAGCCCCCGAGGGTTAATGACGTTACGGGCAACGTCACTTTGGCTCGGGCGAGGCGAAGGAGCCCCTTGATGGTGGTTTTTGTTTTTGTAGAGTCTGGTAATTTGGGTACCCTATTTCTGGGTACCCGACAATTTTACATCGATATATTTTACGTGACAAGACAAACAAACCTAACCCCCAACTATATATGTTTCGAAGAATTATATTCTTATAACAACTTATAATATCTAACTTATATAAAAAAAATAATGAAACATGACTTACCTAAAATAGTTATTAAACACAAAGGAGCAAATTAACCTATAACTTATGCCAAGACTTAGAAACACAAAGTTATTAAACCCAAAGAGACTAATTAACTTATAGCTTATAAAAAAACTTGGAAACACAAAAAAAATATGAAACATATCTTATCAAATACAACTTGTCTACATAAGTTATCTTATACAACTTTTCACACATAAGTTATATGTTACACATAAGTTACTACTAGAAAAAAAATTCTTTAAAACATATACAAGTGGAGTCTAGTTTTCTCGTCTCGTCACTTAAACATACTAATGCAGACACAAATAAAAATGAATACATTGTTCAAAAGTTTAGTATTTTAAAATAAATATTTTACTTTTCTCTAGTCTATGTCACTAGTAACATCATAACATCAAAAAGCACGTGGGGATGGGAGCATCGTTCACGGGATTCCAATTGAGCAAACACTCACGAGATTGGAATTGGGCTTCCAGCCTCCGCGGGTGAGACTAGAACAAGTACATTGATGTTTCTCGTATAGTACTATGTCATAGAGTGCTTCATAATTCGAAGATGATATAATATATAACATGTATAATAATTGTCTTTTTAAGTTTCCTCGTATTAAACCACAATTTCTTAATTTATGTATCAAATGAAAGTAAAATTATGAGTTACATGACAATAATAATTAAGTTAGTTTTGTTATGATCTTCTCTATTATTCCACGAATTTCTCACAATTTTGTATGTAATCAATTTGATTGGAGTTAACAACAACTTGTTCAATGGCCTATCATCTACAACAATGTTTTTTAAGAATTAAAGCCTCAAAGTTTGACAAATTTACTGCATACCCAAAGTCATGCAATTCAACTTAGGCCTTGTTTGAATGCGCATGTATGTGGTTTGAGATGAATACATACGCATCCAAACAAGGCCTTAGAAGGACAAGCTGGAATGCGACACCCATGAGTGGCAAGAACACGAGGCTGAGATCTACAGGACTGGCGCGACGAATGAGCGGAGGGAGAGATCCGACATGGGCGACCTCTTCCAGTAGGGATGATTCCCAGGATTGCTCCTTCACCATGAACGCCTCAACCCCTGCCGGAACGTCTCTTTGTTGTCTACACTCAGATTCACTATGTTTGTGGATTAGAAACAGTATAAACAAGTTTTATTTTTTAAAACTCATTTTATTCTAGAAAACTTTTATCATAATCTCTTTGTATGAATCTTTTTCGGACCAAGTGTGTCCCAGAAACTAGTTTGATGCTTTTGGCCCGTAAATACTTCACAACGGTAACAGATTGCGTTGTTTTGTGTTTGGTTATCCTAGCCCGCATGTAAGACCGATCCAGCCTTATATCTGGTTGCCCCTCATCTCGTGGCACTATCCGCTCCCGTCGATGTCACGGAGATGGAGGAATCGCGAAAAAAGAGGGCTGTCTCCTTCTTCCCCCTGTAGTACTCCCTCCGTATAAGAAATAAAAGTCGTTTTGGCGAAAGAAACAAATTGATGAAATGAGGTCATTCTAGTGTCGAAGTAGTATTTTGGACGTGACTGCCCCTGCATGCACGCGCTCCAGCTCCCGTGCCGCCTAACTGCCCCTGCATGCACCGCTTTGGCTCCCGCGCCCAACCAGCGAGGTCGGCGCTCACAAAAAAAAAGTGTCACACCAGGAATGGATCACAGGACCTCGCACAAAAGAACATAAACCTAGATGCACTAGCCACTTGAGTCTTGTTTGTTTCTTTAAAGAAATGTATCCACAGTTGTATTTATTAGAGGTAGACAGGGAAAAAGTCCCCTAATTAATACCTCCTTAGTATGTACAATCATATCCTAAACGACTTCTACACAGAGGGGGTACTAATCTCTCGTCTGGGCCCATTCATGGTCTAATTAATTCTCCTGCAACTGATACGGGTGAGAATGATTTTCATAAACGTTCTCTTTTCTTTTGCCGAACCAAACAACATCCAGGATGGAGGGAGTATTAACAGGGGCAGTTAAGATGTTCATCTTTGATTTACTCAATTCCATAGAGACAAGCAAACTAACCACCTTTGTAAACGAGAAACTAATCGACAAAGGTAGTTTGGATGCCCACCTTTGTTAATAAAAAAAGAATTTTTTTTACAATAGTTGTTGAGGCGACGAGAGACGATAGATGTGTCTACGATCGATGACCCAAATATGAGAAAGCAATGAGAAGCGATGGAAAAAAAAACGATGACAGACGATAAGTGTGTCTATGGTCTAGAGGCGGAGCTCCCCATACGGCAGGGTGGGGCAGCTGCCCCCAGCTACCGCCGGAGTGGATCCACTTGTATACCTCTGTCTTCCCTCCGACAGGCAGCAACAAAGTAGCGGCGGCGTTCGGCGCATGGACGGACCGAGGAAGACGATAACAGGACCAATTGATCAAGCATAAACGATTCAGCCTTTAGAACCAAAAAAGACCCATGGCCCAATAAGCCCAGCCGGCCCAAGTGGAAGCCTCCAGCCCCTAAGCTATCCTGGTCCAGCACTCGCATTCTCTTGTGCGGCAGCACCCAGAATCGGAGGTCACCATGTCGGAGCTCCGCGCGGCCGCGCCCGAGCAGCCTTCTGCCATTCGTCGGCAGCCGGCGCGCCAATCAATGCAACTGCCCCAAGAGGCCAAGCCCACCGCACCGGCCCCAAGCTGCTCTGCTAATGGAGCAGGATTTGGTGGGAGGCGGAGGTTGGTCACGACGATGCCGATGAGCAGACGAGTGGCGCTGGCCACGGACGTGAGCATGGCCGATGAGAAGCTAGAGAAGTGAGAGGCGGAGGAGCAGGCCGAGGTTGAGGCTGAGATGCAAGCGCCCCCCAACAGATGGGGTTGATCAAGGCTAGATGGTAACTAAATCACTCAAGAGCATCATTACCATGCTAGTACTTTCTTGGCTGCTATTGATGCTATTATCATCGAGATACGATTATCAATCGCTGTTTAAATTTGCCATAGATTGTCTCGATTTGCCCCACCTAAATTTTTGTTTGAGCTTCGCCACTGCTATGGTCGATGGACCCATATACGTTATGTCGCCTCTCATCGTCTCCGATATTGAGAATATTAGGACCCCAAATAGATAAGGCCAGTAATTTCTTTTTGGTAGTTCTTTTTTTAATGATGGATAAGAGAGTAATCTTACTTTAGGATTTATATATGCTATATTTCTGCGCACATCCAAACCTGATGGATTGGGATCGAGTACGCATTCATGCAGCTGAAGCCAGTTGCCGATGCCGTCGCCGTTGCTTCTCTACCCACGGCCGGCCACGGGCGCACGACGTCGGCTTCATCGCTTTCCGCTTTATGCTAAGACGTCGAGCTGGCAACGAAGGCCACGTCGCCGATTCGCCGTACATACTACGTTCCGGCTCACTTTGACTTTGGACCGCTTGCTGTCTCTTTTTCGCCATGCCCATGCAGTCGCCGACGTGCACATGCTGATGTGTGTGAACCTGAACCATGTGTTGTTGTGGGCTGCTGTACGTGCAGTGCAGTGCTCACCGAATCCTATCCAAAACAGTGACTGGCGAACGAACGCGGCTATTGTATCTACTCTGTTGTTGCCTCTCCCTCGTTTTCATTGATCCAAGACCAGCCCAGACAGCCGATAAAAGAGATGGCGGCGGAGCGGCGCCCCGATGGCGAGGTCGAGGCGGCGGAGGGGCGAGGGTAGGCCGGCGGCAGCGTCGCCGTGAGATGGTGAGGGCGAGGCGGCGGCAAGGCAGGCCCCCGGCGCTAATCGCGGTGCGAGGACGGCGGCGACGTGGCGAAGGAAAGAGAGACGTGCGTCTGGTTGTGTGAGGGCCGTCAGGTTGTGGGGTGGGATAGCAAGAGGCTATGTGCAATGACCATAATAACCTGCGATAAATAAAAGCAACGAAAATGATTATTCTATGGAGACGATAGAAAGCGATTTCAACCATCGTAAAGGGTCATAAAAAAATATCCTTTGAAAAAAATTTCTATAAAAATGTATCTGCTATTTCTAGCATGTTGTTTATATTTTGTTTAAGAAATCTAAAAGTTTGAGCTTTCAGTGAGCTATATGGGGTTAGAATTAGAAATCAGGATGTTACGATGACGACAATGCCTCTCTATCGGCGTTTCGGATGCTTCTATCGGCTTGGATGAGTGCTTTGCTTTGTTTCGAGTCGTCAACGTGCCTTGATCTCTGCTAGTAGCGTGCCGGTTGAACAGGTTATTATTTTTGTTTTGATTTTTCACTCATGAGCCCGTTGAACTGTTAGCGGATAAAGCAGTGTACAGATGGTACCGATAGTTCTTCTACCAATCGATCAAGGGCTTTAGGATCTGTATGAAATGTATTGGCAAGAATCTAAAGATCTAGTATCTTTAGATTAATTTATTATAAGAGTATATTTCTGTTATTATACCACACATAGTAGTATCCATTTGCAAGCTGATGTCAGTAGGCATCTTTGTAGTCCAGTAGGGAGCTCGTGGGTGCCTCCTCCTCATCTCTAGGATGGAGCAGTATGTCAAATTGGAGCATAATATGTTGATCATGATACTTGCTGTCAGTTTCTACTGTATTACCTGAAACTTAGTTCCTGATTATTGATCTGATGTGTGAATGTGTGAATGCTTAACCGTAGTATCCTTTTGCTCTAAAAGAGAAAGTGCTGGCGTCTGTCAATTTGTCTGACATTTTTTATCTTAAGTGGCATTTTTTTATCTACCTTAAGAATTTAACTACTTCATCTGTGAACTGATCCTGCACTGTTTTTTGTGAAGGCTGAGAGCTCATGTTGAACTGGTTTTTTGTTTGTGCAAGATGAAAGCAAGGCTGAAGGCAATCTGAAAGCAAGGCTAAAGACAATCTGATCCTGCAGTACTGAACCTATGGGGTGCAGAGAAGAGCCAATGACAGGCCGTGTGCAAGGCTGGAGGCTATCTGATTCTTTTTAATCTACCTTAGTTTACTATCTAAGTTCCAGTGGTATGTTCTATGTCTCTGAACAGTCGTATGCTGAAGGTTGAATGTTTAGATGGGGTGTCATGTTAGCAGATTTGCACTTTTTTTTATATGAAACGATGAGGAGAGAGAGGGAAAGGTTTCATGGTGATGAAAAATATACAGCATTATTTCCAAAACATTGGAAACCATGTGAAATCCCCACTGAGAGTCTTTCTTAGTTTTATGAGATACATGCAAAGCAAATGTATGGTGGATTTGAGAGAGAAAAGAAACAGAGAGACATTGATAACCGCATGAAAGTATATATAGTGAAACTATGCATTGGGATATAGACTCATTTAATGTTAAGTTTCATAAAACTAGAAAAGCGAGAGGTGAAACATTGCATCGAGACTGACCTTATCTGAACAATCATATATTATCTATGTGTGTCTCCCCGTGTGAATGACTACACAATTAGAGCAAGTATAATGACTTGCTGTAAGCGGGCTAGATGCTGAGGTAGAGGAGAGAGGAAAGGAGAGAGAGGAGAACGGACTACCAGCTCAGACACAAGAACCAAGTAACTGTGTGAGAGTGACAAGTGGGTCATGTATTAATGTTAAAGAGCTGACTACTATACAGGTGGGTTAAGAGATGAGCTGCAAGAATCCTTACAGTCAACAGACTATATTATTAACCTTGGTGTTTGGTTGCCTGACTTATTTTTAGTCCCTTGTCATATCGGATGTTTGGTACCAATTAAATGAATTAAATATAATTTATATTATAAAACTAATTACAACGTCATGTAGTACTTCACAAAACGAATCTATTAAGCCTAATTAATCCATCATTAACATATGTTTACTGTAGCACCATATTATCAAATCATAGACTATTTTATATCAATAGATTTGTTTTGCAAAATAGTTTTCGGTTGACAAATTAATTTTATAAATAGTATATATTTAATACTCTTAATTAATTTCTAGATATTTAATATGACAAGACTTTTTTTAGTCCCTATAACCAAACAGCCCGGCTCTCCGCACCGCAGTCCAGTAAACCACCTGCAGGAGATTATGGCGTATGAAATCGACCGCAGCGGGGCTGTATAATCGTCTGCAGTGTGTCAGATCCCCTATATGTGGAGAAGATAGAGAGCCTCCGCTACTGCGCGGGCCTGCTGCTCGTCTGTCAGAGGGAAGAGAGAAAGCGCAGGCCCCGCTCTGCAGCTTCACGCGTGAGAGAGGCAGTCTGCGGGTCCTACTGCTACAGCTACTGTTTACACTAACGAAAAAAATATTATACTCATAAACTAAAAATTCAAATTCAATTTCAATTACACCATTAAATTTATTTCAATAAATCATTCAAAACAAGATATCCCATAGATATATTTAGATAAATTTTATTTATAAATACGTGGGTCCCACTATTGACAGTTGATATAGAGTATGAGATATAGAGGATGATGGGTGCGGAAGAAATATATATAGAGGAAAAAATCTCACTGACTAGGATGAAATATTTCTTTTAGAGGATGAATATAGAGGATGAAGAGTACGGATAGTCTTATGCGTTGCATATGATCCCATCATTTAACAACAATTAAATAATTTTTACTTAGGCAAGTCTCAATGCATTATTTCACCGTACGCTTTCCTAGTTATATGAAACTTACCATGAAACGAGTCTCTCTCTCAATGCATAGTTTCATTGCATAGTTTCATACGGTTACCAATGTCTCTCTCTTTCTTTCTTCTCTCATCTCCACTATACATTTGCTTTGCATGCATCCCATGAAACTAGAAAATACTCTTAATAGGGATTTCACACGGTTTTCAACGTTTTGGAAACAACGCTATATAGTTTCATCACCATGAAATTTTCTTCCTCTCTCCTCATCGTTTCATAAAAAAGTGCAAATATACTGATATAGCACCTCATTTAATGTGCATGAAACACTCCATAAAACCCAATTGAGACTGACCTTAGTTTGGAATTTGTGAAATGAAACTAGCCTTCAAAATACAACGTTTCATTTTAGAGCAAAGCTAATAATACAGCCAGCTGCTGGCTGTAAGGTTCTCTTACAACCTGCTTCCAGCACACCTATATAATAGTTGAGTCTTCAACATTAATATTAGGTCCATCTGTCACTCTCACAGACTTTCTTAATTCTTGTGCCTGAGCCGGCTATAAGTTTACCCGTTTTACTTCTCTCTCTTCTCTTCTCTCCTTCAGTTCACCATTTAACCGATTTACCACCTGCTTACTCTTACAAATTCTAAACTAAGTACTCCGTAAAGCATTTAATCTCACTCTAGCTGACGTGGGATTTGTTGGAGACTGAAGTGAGAGCTGACCCCTCGACTGCATGTATCCAGCCGAGACGGGGATCGGGGAGTCACTGCCGGTACTAGCAGTAGCAGCACGCTAGGACCAAGGATCCTCTCGAGCCCAGTGCCCGTTCGCCACGCGTGCGCCGCAATCACATCGCGCCCGTAGCTCACCCAGCCTCCCCTCCCGTTTGTGCCTACTGAACCCCAAGCCAGCAAGGTTTCACTTTGACCATGCGCTGCGGCCACAGGAGGTGAGGCCAGGAGCAGAGCAGGAGGGGCAAGAAAGGGCCCGAGCCCGACGGCTTCCATCTCGCGGACGCCGGACGCGCGAGCGGCGATCGTCCCGGCCGCTGTCTAGGTGAGGTGAGCCAGTGCACGACGCCGCTCGCCGCGTTGACGCTTCTGGTCCGTTCCTCTCACCTATTCATCATCTGTCATCTCTCACGTGTTTGGTTGCGCCGAGTGGCAGTTTCTCCGTGCCCACCTCGCCTCTTCGTCTTCTCAGTTTCTTGCTTCTCCAGTTCTCCTATTGGTGTCTCCCATGGCAGCGAGCGAGCTGTGACAGGATGTGAGGCGTCGCGACTACTGCACCAGATTTGTGAACACGGCCACGTTTCTTGCTAGTTTGTATTTTTTTCACAGGCTTCTGGCTCATTAAAAAAAACTTATCACTCTGATTGTTTTGGTGGCGGATAAGCCGGATCATACCGTTTTTTGCTGTTTTGTCGTGAAATAAAAATATTATTTCAGTGACTGATAAGCCGGCTAATAAGTCAAACGAATATGGCGCAAACGAACAGGGCACAGCTGCTAGACATGTTTTGCTTTAGAACAAAACCCTCCAAACCTCTACCTCACCCATACATAAGCACCGTAGCCATATGAGAACGATCATGACCTAAGGCCAGTGGCGAATCCAGGACAAGATTAAAGGGGGCTGATTTATTCTTCTTCCTCTAATGTATCTATTTTTCTTCTTTTCTTCTCCCTCAACCTCTTAAAAACAAGATTGAAGGGGGGCTAATCTTTTCTATTTCCTCTAATCTCTCTATTTTTCTTCTTTTCTCCTCTTTCCCCCTCTCAACCCCTCTATATTTTCATTGGGGCTGGAGCCCACCCAGCCCCCCCCCCCCCCCCTTAGATCCGCCCCTGCCTAAGGCGAACCTTAGACCTCTGTTTTGACATCGGACAAATGATATGGGATTTTTTAACCCCCAACCTGAAATTTGCTCCTCCGAGAAGTTGAACCAAGGACCTGAAGAGTGATACTCAAACCATCAACTCAGCTAGAGGCTCTTTCACATTTCTGTTCATAAAAAATGCCGCAATTCTAATGTTTGTTACCAGTCCAAAAATTTTCAAACATATCTAGTCCACCAATTTAAATTCTGACCTTCATGTTGGTTACCGTTTTACAGCCTGTAGATACAAGGTCTGCTCCTTATGTGGGCATAAAGCCTGGTCAAAGAGAAATCAACTCTCCAACTCAAACCCGGGTAAACATTTTCTTTCATTTGTTTTTTTTATCATTGTTTTGAACTGGATGCAACCAGATATCTGTTGAGCTTTTGTGGACTACTTTCTGTCATAGAACAAAAAAGGCATCACCGTAGAAAGGTGGAAACGCAAAAGCTGTGGCAGATTCTGGGGAATCAGAATCACCATCCTTCACACCAAGCAAAGCAAGACAGAGGACCAAATCAGTGCACATACAAAGAAATCAATGTCTAGAAAACGTGCCTTGTCCGAAGAAAATGGAGGTACTACTGCGTTGAAGAGCCTATCAACTCCAATCAATTTATTTGAAGATGAATGCATTTTTTGTCATTCATTTAGAACGAGCCAGGTAATACAATTGAATCCATATTACATACTTATATCTATCATGGCAGAGCTGATGTGTTGAAGGCAACTTATGGGTACTAATTTCAGTTTCATGGGCCGATGGTACGTTATCTGAAGGGAAGAGTTGTGTCCATTGACGAGGGCAACTCATCAGATGCCATCTACGTCCATAGGAAATGCCTCGAATGGTAGGGTTCTAATCTTCTGTGCTGACAGCATTCAACTCTTTACAGTAATCTACAAAATTTAGATTTTCTATCATAACATTTTTGCTGCATATGTTTTTTTTTCTCTTTTGGAAAAGTTTGCAAAATTAAGTTGCAATCATGTTGCCTTTTTTTTTCTGTTCAGTTCAATGTTAATCTAATGGGCTGCTTCCACGGTGATATGGCCTTTCATTTTCTGTTCCTTCGGTTTTTTAAAGGGCTTCTGGAGTATGGTTTAAGGGTGACATTGTTATGAACTTTGAGCCAGAAATTAGACGTGCTTCAAAACTGAGATGCACAAGATGTGGACTCAAGGGAGCAGCCCTTGGTTGTTATTACGACCCTTGCCTCACGAGTTTTCACGTTCCATGTGCAGTTCAGACAATTGGTTGCCGCTGGGATGGTGTAAGCTCTTTTACTAATTGCTATTGATCCAATGGTTTGTGTATTTTTTACCACCAGTGACTATGACCAATGAAATGTTCTGACATGCTTGTTTTACATGGTAGGATGGCTATGTGCTGTGCCCTGAACATGTTTCAAATGCTCTACCATGTGATAAGCTGGTCACACATACAAAGGAGAATTACAGGGCTTCTACCTTGCATCAAAGGTTTTGTGATACTTCTTTGCCCTTCTTGGAGATACGTACAATTGCAGTTCATGTAATCTGTGTACTGTCTTGTATTTTTCTTTCTAGTCAATGTTTACACAAATTAAAATCTTTCATCAATTCTTAACAGGAAGGTCAATGATCAGTTTTTTTTCAAAAGGACGATAAGAGATCTGGTGCAAATTATATTTGAATGTAAGGAAATAAAAAAATACAAAAAAATGCCCTGTTCAAAAAAATGCCATGTAATCTTATATATAGGATTGCGATAGTCTGGATTATGGACTATAATAGTCAGAGTGTTTGGATTCTTGGATTATTCTTGTTTCAAGTGACAAATAGTATTAATCACCAAAAAGCATGTCTGAGGTGGATTATAGCATTATTGTAATATCTGGTGTTTTATTATTATAATCCATGTTATAATCTGCCTGTTTGGACCACAATACCTGATTATCATAATCATAGTGGATCCAAATAGGCCCTTAGGGCCCTGCAGGGCTGCAGGCCTCTCACAACTTAAAAAAACTACAAAGTACACCACTAAACAACAAATTCCCCAAGCCACCAGCAGCTATACACAATAGATCCCAACTAGGAAAAAAATACCCACTGAAGGGGCCTGAATAAGGGCAACAAGGAAACATGCAGGAGAAGAGAAAAAACCAATTAGCCGAAGACATCCCAAACAACGCTAGAAACACCACCCATCATGAGGTTTAGTCACCGCTAAGGAGTGTCACATATATCAGCTTTTTTTTATCGCGAAGGCCACCTCCTCCGGTTGCTTTTTCAGGTTTTGAAAAGTAATTTATATCATTCCACAAATTACACCAAAAATAGATAATCAGACCTTCAATGAACTTCCTTTCACTCTTTTATAATTTGGTTCTGACTCGCCGACACCATTTGTAAATCAAACCATTATGGCAAATTTTAGAAAATTTGAGATTTCCCTATTGGACCACTTCATTCCAAAACTTGTATTGTATATGGGCGACTATTTGTGGTTCTGATCAGCGTTACACTTACACCACAAGTTTTCTCTTGTCTGTTGGATACATGAGATGTCTCACCTTTATAGATAATCACCCTTATTTTATTTCGATAATTTCATGGTTTCAGCCGATGTAAAGATAAGGAAGGAAGTATTGACTATCGTAATAGGGAAAATCAACAAACAGATCAGCTTAACACCTCAAATGCTTCCTCGCTGCCTCAGAGGTATGTGATCTGTAATGTTGTGCAAAGTATAGATATTAGAGTCCATGTGATTAGTTCTATAATCTCTGCTCTATTTGTTTTTACTAGCCAACCTTGTCACAAAGAAGGAATTTCTACCAGTTGCTCAAGAAATGGTGAACAAACGGATCACCTTAACTCCAGGTACATATATGAATACATGATATTTATTCACATTTCATTTGGAGATAGTGTAAGGTTCATTACAATTTTATAAATCACCCATTTCCATTTCTGTAATTGATGGTTCAGCCCATACATAGAAAAGGAAGAAATTTTTGACAGTCACCAAAAGAAAAATCAACAAACAGATCATCCTAACATTTCAAGTCCTTATTTGCCACACAAGTATGTGATTTCTTCATCTTTTTTTTTGAACGAAATGATTTCTTCGTCTTTGCTGTGTGATAAGTAAACATTGTAGTTCATATGATTATTATATAATCTTTGTGTGTTCTTTTTTTGTCTTAGCCAACATTCTCATCAAAAAGAAGAAATTTCCACCGATAGCCCAAGAGATGAGCAGCAAATAGATCAGCTTCACACTTCAAGTTCTTCCTTGTCACTGGGGTATATCATGTTTCTTCTCCCTTCTTAACATTCATATGGCAATTTTTCTAGGACATTGAACAATCATTTTTTTGGGCGAAACTGAACAGTCATTAATCAATCGTTCCCATCATTCCAGCTGTCATCCAGACATAGACGAAATTTCCAGAGCTTGCCAAGCGGAAGAAATGGAATCAGTTCAGCCTGACACATCAAGCTGGCCTTCTGATCAGTTAGTTCTGCTTGGTTTCTCTTTAAGTATGGAAGAGAAGGTAGCATATATATATATATATATATATATATATCATAAAGTATCAAAATAAGCCAATTTTTATTAGGCGCGCCATGGATGCATAACATGTTTCGTCCTTTGTTCCATTTGTATCCACCTTTATTTATTTATGGACAATTTGGTGCAAGAAACTATTTAATTTGCTGCATACCTTTACTAGTTATTATTTCTGTTCCATTCCTGCTTCTGGTGACCAATTTGCTACCCTTGTTGGTCAGGACTTCGTGCAAAAGTTTGCCTGTTGGACCAAGGCAACGCTGGCGAAAGAGTGGGCCGAAAATGTGACCCATGTCGTTTTGGGCAAAGGTGCTGGTAGCTCATGGAGCAGATCATTTGAAGTCCTTATGGCAATACTGCTTGGGAGATGGGTGGTTCATTTCGATTGTTAGTCTTTACCCATTCTGCTGCACTTCCATTTTTTTGTATGAGGTTCAGCCTTGTTTAAACAAGTTTCTGGATCTTATTTTCTTCAGTCCCGATCCTGCATGTAGCCATGTATACGATCAGCAGATGAGTTTAACCTTGCTCTTTTAGGGGTCGCGGACTGCTTGCAGCTCGCTCCAGGTCCAGAGGCTTCTTACGAGGTAGTAGCATCCAGCAGCATGGACTCACAGAGAACAATTGACGGGCCGAGGAAGGGACGAATCCGAGCAAGTGAAGGGGTCTGTATCATTCAATTCAACAAATTAAGGAGATCATTATTTCATCTGTGTACCTAGGCTGATCGCTGCGTGTCTTCGATCCTATGCTTCTTTGCAGGCACCGAAACTGTTTTCGGGACTGTGTTTCTGCCTGAGCGACTTGATGAGCCCTGGCAACAGAGACCGCACAAGAGACCTCATAGCAGCTGCCGGAGGGCGGATGCTGGAGAAACGCGACCTGCACCTGCTGCTGAAAAATCCAGACCACGCTTCGTCTTCGGTGAACCCGAAGCCCTGCTACTTCGTGTACGACGTCGACGCGCCCAGAGAGTTCAGCGAGAGC
The DNA here is from genome assembly GCA_022036555.1 of Microstegium vimineum. Lineage (NCBI taxonomy): Eukaryota > Viridiplantae > Streptophyta > Magnoliopsida > Poales > Poaceae > Microstegium > Microstegium vimineum. The sequence goes on from CM039122.1 coordinate 43,136,814, forward strand.
TCGGTGCAGGAGGAGAAGGAGGAGGTGAGAGAGCAGAATGCGGCTGGGGCGCAGGTGATCTGCCACCTCAGGGTGTTGGATGCCGTCGCGGCGTATGACGCCGAGATCCTCCAGCAGTCCAGCTGATCGATCGTGAAGAAGGATCGCTTCATGACGTCGTAAAATGTGCGCATGGATCGGCGAAGCTAGCTTTTCGGCGATGATACGCTGTCCCTTTCTGTTCTTCCTCGAACTGGCTCGAATGCGTATGAATGTCAAATCGACGAAGCCTTCGTTATTTAACGGGAAAGAATCATGTTAGTGCTCATGATAATAATGCCGGAAAAAAACCATTCGGCGTACTGACTTCGTTGAGCCACAACGGCCAACGGGAGCAGAATCAGGCACTCCAGTTCAGCAAAGACTCCAACCGTCAAACGGGCGTACTGAAAATCCAATACATGTGGTTTGAGGGAGATACATGCGCATCCAAACAAGACCTAAAGTGGAATTCTATTTTTATGGAACTCAAAACTATCAAAACATCTACTGATTTTTACAGTCATCACACATTCGCACGGTTGAACGGTCGCAACAAACCGAAAGTCCAAGGAGAGGGCAGTAGCTAAATCTCAGCTACATGTCTTATACAACTGCCACCTGAGCACCTTGCCCTGGCAGCCTGGCCGCGTTGCCGCCTTGCCGGCCAACAGAGTTACAGAGGAGCTCCTTTTTTTTTTTGCACCCTACTGGATTTTTATTCTCAACAAAAACAAAAGGGAGCTCCATTTTCGGTTTAGACAGGCCCACATATTGTGGACAATATGATCCAATTCCGTGGCGATAGGCCCACATGTGCGCTAGAGCCTCGAGGGGTTCGTTCGAGTGCGCGACGTCCTTTATACGGCCTCTTTAACCAACCAGAGTTTTGGACTAACATGGGCTGAGTGTTAACCATTGGACCACCCGCACGTTGGGCCACAGATCTCCCTCAACGAAGAAGCCAATTTTTATATAGTTGGAAAGACTCCATCTAACCCTCCCTAACTAGGGGTTGCAGTCATCCAATTTACCCCATTATCTACAAAAAAATATTTTTTAATCTCTCCTCAACTTTGAAAACCATTTCTTTTGCGCCCTGGGCATTTTTTATGGTGGTTTTTGTTGATGCGATGCCACCCGAGAAAGGCCGAATCGGACTAATTTGAAAGTTTAGGAAGGTAAATCAAACAAGAAATATTTTTTAAAATGTTTTAATAATTAATAAAATAAATTTAAAAATTGTCAAAATATTTTCTTCATGGAAAAATAATGACAAAATTTTCCAATTTTACTTTAATCTTAAAAAATTCATAGATTTTTTTTGGTAAGATTCAACTCTAAACTTTCAACTTAGTCTAATAACCCCCATCACTTGCAAACTACTCGGGATACAAAAACAAATGGTTTTAAAGTTTAGGAGGGTACAAATTTATAGAAGAGGGAGGTAAATTGGACTGCCGAAAAAGTTGAAGGGGTCAAAAGGACTTTTCCATTCTTGATTCATGGATATTTAAACCCAGAGCATTTCCTCACCATTTCTTCTTAACAAAAATTTAGTAACCCATAGTTTCAAAAAATAGTAACCCACAAATTTCTTGCCTCCCAAGAATCAGTGGGCTCTTTTTCTCAATATTCCCATCGCTCTCCAGAATCACAAAGTCAATTGAAATTATATGTTCATCAACTATGATTGCTACATCGTCTGCTACTTCATTTAGGTAGCGAACTAAGTGAACTCTTGTCGGTGTTTAGAAACTACCAACGAGTAAATTTGTACGCGTGTCGGGTTTCGAATGGTGAGACAAAGAGACAAGAGGTTTATACTGGTCCGGGCAAGAAATCCCTACGTCCAGTGTGGAGCTGCTCGTGTTCCTTATCTCTGCTTACAGGGGGCTACAAGTTGGTTCGAGAGAGGGGTATGAGCCCTAGGTCTCTGAATGGAGTAGTGAGTGTGTGTGCTATCACCTAGCCGTGTTTTTTTGGGTGTGTGAGATCTCTTCTCCGAAAGCTTGAGAGTAGAGAGCTCTGGTGTGCTCCTGATTCGTCCCCCTGTCCTCCTTTTATAGTCGCAAGGGGAGCAGGGGAGTTACAAACATGCGTCAAGAGATATCTACCTAGGATACCGAGCCCCCTTCCTTCTCCGTGAAGGATGTTGGGCATTTACAATACTATATTCCTATTGTCTTCGTACTTGGTCGGAGGAGAGGAGTCATGTCGACTCCTTGTTGCATCGCTGGAGGATACGGGGGGGGGGGGTCCGGTTGAATCCGTAGCGTAGTAGAGGCATGAAGTTCGTTGTACCGTTGGAAGGTACACGACTGTACCTTCTTATGATTCTTTTTGTATACGGCGGATTCCTCCACTCCGGGCCAATGGGTTTTCTTACCTGGCGGGCCCCATGTACGTGATTGTTGACACAAAAAGCGTCAGGATCTGCGAACACCTCGGGCTATTACCCGAATTCGATATCCAAAGGTGTGCTAGTCGATTTGACCAGTTAATCGACAAGGATGATAACTAGAACAAGATTTGAACAAGACAATGATGATACGCCCAGATGTCAAGATTCAGACTTGATCAGGATAACTAGAGCAGAGCTGAACGAGACAACAGCGATGCGCCCGGATGTCAAAGCTCAGATTACTCCCACGCGGAACTTGCAAGGGTTTGACGGAGATCAAGGTGATGTAGCCCGTCGAAGCTTGAAGAACTCGTAAATAGACTAAGACTAATGCAATAAAAGGGTAAATTGCAGTAAAAGTAAATAAGAGTAATTGATTTGTTTTTTTGATAGATTGATTATTGTATCTCACGACCCCTAGGTACATATTTATACTCCAGCAATAGGAGTTGTAAACAGACACGACTCGTACCTTTCCAAAACAAACTCCTACTTTAAAGGAAATAACTGACTCGCGCAGGAGTCGGACCCAAATAACAATATTATTTTCCTAAACAGACACCTCTATTTTAAAGGAAACAAACGACTCGTGCAAGAGTCGGACTCAAACTGTCATAATAATACTGGTATGAGATCACCAGTTCCCTTATGTCTCCTCTTCGATGAGACTTTCCATCGGCAGACTCTTCAATCCGCAACTTCCTTTTATTGCCATCGGCAATCCCCTGCTGACGTCAACCGTCACGTCACCCTGTGCCCATCGGCATCGTCTCCTTATTGGTAATATCCCCAATCGGCCATCCTTCACTCCGATCGGCAACATCCTTATCGACAATACCCTTATCAGCAACCTTGCACTTCTGGTAACTTGTCTTCAATAATTAATTCTTATCGGCAAGAGTCGTCCAACTCCCATCGGCAATAAACGTATCTTTCTTGCAGCATTCATTCTCATCGGTAAATTTGACCGATGACTTTCCGATGCCAATAGAAAACAGCTACCGATCAATGCAAGTCTTAGCTCATTTGACACGTGCCGAAAAACGATGTCAACACATGCCCCCCAATTTCGGAGTGTAGAATATTTTACGCGCCGAAATTTTCTCTACTGTAACTGCTCTCTCCAAGATAACTGCACAACCTCCTCGATTACCGCGCGCAAAACTGCAATTTATTAATAAAATCCCACGACCACAGCGCGAACAGTTGCAAACCTAATCATATCTCCTCGATTGCTGCACATACCTATTGCATACCTCCCTACATTCCTGCTCAGTGTGAAGAAAATTCCAAAATACCCCTGACCAGGCTTATAAAAGTTACCATCATCCAATCTGTTTTTACCCCGAGCCTACTTTTACTTTCACCTGCCCTCGTCTTCAACCTCGACGGTGACTCCGGCGGCGACTCCGAAGAACAACTCTGTGAACTCAAGCAACAGTAACTTCTCCAAGCAGAGAACAAATCGCAAGGATTCCCCCAGCTCCAATGGCGATCCACTTCGACGTCCCCAAGGTAAATCTGTTTCCTTCTCACTTCATCTTCTGCAAGTTCCTTTTCCGTATCAATTTTATAATCCTCTTTCCCCCTTTCTTTCTTTGATTTTTTTTTCGAAACCTAGGAACTATACAACAAAGTAGTAATCTCGATTGAGCAATCCAACTTCAACTGCCTAGGTCCAATGGGAAACCCTAACCCCATTAATCTGATTAATGCAGAGACCAACCGCATCCCTTTCAGATCCGAGTGCTTTAGCCTAGGGTTATGGAAAGATGCCTTTCGTTCATGGCCTAAACCCACCAAGGGATGGAAGAACTGGTACCTTAGAATAATCAGAAGACAGCAAGTTTACTGGCCAGAGCGTAACCTAGATCAGTGTATCAGACTTTCCATTGCCGATATGGAGAAGAATGAGAATATGATGATGGCGGCTTCATATTTCTGGTCCGATACAATGAATGCCTTTTTATTCAGACACGGACCAGCTACTCCCACTCTTGCCCATGTGCACATGCTTACCGGCCTCGATGTCTCCTCTGCCGATACCCTCGCCCTGTTCAATAGGAAGGTTGAGTATAAGGTGAACACACGCAATATCGGCGGCTGGACTGGTTACATCCGGGAATACCAAAAGACTGGATCGGTAGGTCAAAGGGAGCATGCCATCTTTTTGAACATGTGGCTAGAAAAATTTATCTTCTGTGGCAGAGCAGTCGGACCTACCACCATGCATCTCCCCGCAATAGAACTTCTTGCCGATGGAACAAGACTCCCTCTCGGCCGATATCTTCTTGGATCGGTATACCATCTCCTACACCAAGTGTCTAAAAAGTTATTGTTAGGCGAGTCCATCAGCAACCTCGGGGTCCTTGGTGGTTTATAAACATGTGGTTAAACGCACACATGTACAAAGTCCTCCAATTTGACTTGTTCAACCAACAATTCCCAAGGGATATATCAGAAGACTATGTATATGATGATGATGAATCGGCAACTCGTCCCCCACTCAATTTTGGGGAGACTATCATAGTGTTACTAGGAACCGATGCCAATGCAGACCAGTTTGGCAGATTCTTTCAAAAGCTTTATAATGGAATCCCTGATTCAGAACGGCTATGGTGGCCCTACATTGATGAAGACAACCGATTTTCTTTGTTATTCAACCTTACCGATTGGAATGTGCCTCAGAATGAAGTAATCATGACGACCAGCATTGTTCCCCGAGCTATTCCAGTCAACATTTTTGGAACTGGGAAGAATGCTCCTCCATCTTATGAGTTTTATTACCCATCGGCAGCAGCAAGGCAGCTGACATTCGGCCAATTACCGATCAAACTCAGCTTCGCCAATGTGATAAAGCCAAAAGAAATTATCTCCAGTGCCATAGATTGGAACAGGATTGTCAACCTTTCTCCCCATGCCGATACATCAAATATCGATCTATCCTCCTGGGCACCAACATCTTTCATGACAGAGTTATACAAATCTTGGTGGCAAGAATGGAGAGGTCAACTGTTCGCCAAGTCATCACACTACTATCGGCACCTGATCGACGCCGATCACGTCATTCCCGATGATGCAGTAAGTTTTTTCATCCCAATGCATTTCTTACTATTCACTTCTACCATCGGCATCTGACTCTCTTTTACTTAACAGGTCGATGATCCAATCCCCAAAATGAGCAAGAGTGGCAAGCCTTTCCATCTTCGAGTGATGAGCCCTGTATCGATTATCGGTAATAAAGCTCCTACACTGGTTGCCTTCACTCCTCAGAGGGTACCTAAGGTCACTTTCAAGCCCAAGTCGACGCCTGCAAAGACCATTGCTACTCCATCGGCTGCTGCTGCCATCTTGGCACGAGCTTTCGTAGTAAGTTTTATTTTTACTTATACCGATCACAAACTGCTCATCGGCAATATTTACTTTATGTAACTTGCACTAAACATTTTTTCAGGCAGCGAGGTCATCGGCAGTTGTTCCAGACGTACAAACTTCTCCAACTCCTGCTGTCGATGCCCCCCAAGCTTCGCAACCGAAACGAGCCGGCTCACCAACTGCTGCTCCGAGGAAGAAGAGACGTCTGAGGCTAGCTACTCCATCACCACCTTCTCCAGTTGCATCACCAACTCCCACTGATGCACCAACAGTAGAGCCATCATCGGTGTCTGCCCCTGATCAACCAATGGACGAAATCCTTAACTAGGAAACAATACCACCGCCGCAGGAACCAGCTGCAACATCGGCATCGGCACCAGCACCTACACCAGATAATATCTCCGACCAGAGGACGGCCTCCCCGGCACAGGAGCCAACCATCGCAGCAGAGACAATGCCAGCAACAGCACCAACCGCCCCTCCTACGGAAGCGTGTTCATCGGCAACGGTTGCCGATCTCCAGGATGAGGCCATACCAGCCAACTTCCCAAGTCTCAGACAAGAAATCCGCTTCAAGATGGTAAGCCGATTATCTAAAAACTTATAGTACAAACTTATGATCGGCAAACTTTAACTTTCTCCTTTTCAGGCCCAAGACTACCCCGATAGCTTGTTCTCCTTCGGCATTAACCTCCCTGGCGAAGATGAAGATAAAGAAGGTTCTGCTCCAACGAATAGCTTGTTCTCCTTCGCCGTCAACCTTCCCGATGAAGATGAAGAAAGCTCCGCTCCAGCTTTATCGGCAGAGGTCAAGCTCAAGCTTGAAACATTGCTATCCTTACTGCAACAAGACACATCCCATCTCGTCCAAGACTCTACTGCAGTAAAGATAGCTTTTAAAGACATCCAGGGCCACCTGTCTGCCGATACAGAAGAAACACTATTCCAGGCAGCGTTTCTTGAGAGCAAGCAACTCCAGTATCAAAGACTCTCTCGTCGCATAGCCGATAGGAATGCTCGATCAAAGCTTGAAGAAGAAATGCTTATGTTCAAACAAGTTGCCGACGAGAAGCACAAGGGCATCGGCCAAGTAGAAGCTTCCGACGCTAATCTTGAGCAAGAGATCGTTCACTTATCGGCAAGGAGGGAAGAGTTGCAGACCGAACTAAAAAGGGTTGAAGAAGCCCTGAACGCAGCCAGCCAAAAGAAAGCTCAACTGCCCGATGCCATTAAGGCCCTGCGACAAGAAAGAGACACAAACGCCCGACAAGCTATCCTTCTGAAGAAGAAAATCAAGTCAGTTGAAGGATCTGCTGATGATGATGCCAGGGAGATGGAAGAAATAGAACAAATTCGCCTGCGTGCGATATCAGCCATTCAATACTTGTTGTAATTCATCATATCGGCAAGTGTAACAGTGATACTTGATTTTGCTTTGTAATATAATGCTAGTACACTTTTTACCGATGTCACATAGCTTATTCTCTCATCGGCATTCGAACGGGTACTCTATGCGTCTACCCAAATACTAGGGTAATATTTCTTCAAGTATTTACCGTTGATTACTCTGGAGAATGCAACTCCTTCGAGAGTTTCTAAAATATAAGCATTGCCAGGAGCAGACTGTTTTATCCGATAAGGACCTTCCCAATTAGGAGACCATTTTCCAAACTTAGAACTCTTATTCCCAATCGGTAAAATCAACTTCCATACCAGATTGCCATCAGCAAATTGCTTCACCTTCACCTTCTTATCATACCATCTGGCAACCCTTTTCTTATTTTCTTCAATGCTGATCAGAGCCCTCAACCGATGACCTGCTAAGTCTTCTAATTCATCTTTCATAAGAGTATCATACTCATCGGCTATCAATTGATCCTGAGAAAACAATCGCCTAGAACCAGTTTTAATTTCCCAAGGCAGGACAACATCATGCCCATAGACCAACTGATACGGCGAAACTTTGGTTGCACCATGACACGCCATTCGATATGACCATAGGGCTTCACTCAACACTATATGCCACCTTCTAGGGTTCTCCTCAATTTTGCGTTTGATAAGCTTAATGACTCCTTTATTACTCGCCTCAACCTGACCATTAGCTTGAGCATAATAAGGAGAAGAATTCAATACCTTGAACCCCATACCAGCAACAAATGCATCAAACTCTCCCGATGTGAACATGGTTCCTTGATCCGTGGTAATAGTTTGAGGAATACCAAATCGGTAAACAATATGTTCCTTCACAAAATCTATCATGTTTGCCGATGTCACCTTTTTCAAAGAAATCGCCTCTACCCATTTCGTGAAGTAGTCGGTAGCAACGAGTATAAACTTATGCCCCTTGCTCGATGGTGGATAAATTTGGCCGATGAGATCAATAGCCCATCCTCTAAACGGCCAAGGCTTGATTATAGGATTCATTGCCGATCCAGGTGCCCTCTGGACATTACCAAACTTCTGACAATCCTGGCACCCTTTAAAATAGCTGAAGCAATCTTCAAGAATTGTTGGCCAATAATATCCATTCCGCCTAATCATCCACTTCATTTTAAATGCCGATTGATGTGCCCCACACACACCTTCATGGATCTCGCCCATCAACTCTTTTGACTCCTCTTTACCAAGGCATCTGAGCAAAACTCCATCAATCGTCCGATAATACAATCCATTGTCGAGGAGCACATACTTAGTAGCCTGGAACCTCAGACGCCTTTCAACCTTCTTAGATGGATCTCTTAAGTAATCGGCAATTTCTTTTCTCCAGTCATCGGCAACCATTACCGATGTCATGACTTCTTGAATTGGCTGATATCCTGAAGCATTATGTGCTAACCGATTGGCCTCTTCATTATGCAACCTAGGAATATGCTCAAGGCGATACTCTTTGAATTCTTTCAATAATTATAAACATCTCTCATGGTGTGTAATCAACACTTCACTTCGGCATTCATATACTCTAGTCAGTTGATTGATCACCAACATAGAATCGCCAAAGATTTCAACGGCATCGACATGGACTTCCCTGAGTAATTCCAATCCTTTTATTAACGCTTGATATTCAACCTGATTGTTTGTCGATGTAGCAACAATCGGCAATGAAATCTCATATCTCCGTCCCCGGGGTGAAATTAAGAGAACACTGATGCCTGCCCCTTCTTTGCACGTAGATCCATCAAAGAACAAAGTCCAAGGAGAAATCTCTACAGAGCTTACCATATTGCAATGCTGAGTAACAAAATCGGCCATTACTTGACCCTTAACTATCTTAGCCGATTCATACTTCAAATCAAACTTCGAAAGTGCTAGAATCCATTTGCCAATCCTCCCACTTAATATCGGCATCGACAGTATGTACTTAACCACATCATCTTTGCAGATAACAGTGCATTCAACCGACAATAAATAATGCCTCAATTTTATGCAAGAGAAATATAAACATAAACATAATCTCTCTATGGCCGAATACCTTGTTTTAGCATCTACCAGCCTTCTGCTCAAATAATATATCACATATTCTTTCCCTTCAAATTCTTGAATTAAGGCTGATTCGATAACACCGTCATCGGCAGACAAATACAACCTGAAAGGCTCCCCGTGCCGAGGTGGAACCAAGACTGGAGGGTTTACCAAATATCTCTTGATCTCCTCCAAGGCTAACTGTTGTTCCTTTTTCCATGTAAACTCTTGATCGGCTTTCAGCTTTAACAATGGACTAAAAGATTTAATCTTACCAGATAAGTTGGATATAAATCTTCTAATGAAGTTAATCTTGCCGATCAAAGATTGCAGCTCAGTCTTGTTTGTAGGAGCAACTACTTTGTTAATCGCATCAATAGATTTCCTACCGATCTCGATGCCTCTCTGATGCACCATGAAACCCAGAAACTGACCTGCCGATACACCAAAAGCACACTTGTTAGGATTCATCTTCAACCCATGCTCCCTTGTGCATTCCAGGATTTTTCGCAAATCGGCAAGATGCTTTTCAAAATTTCCGGATTTAACCACCACATCATCAATATAGATTTCGACTATCGCGCCGATGTACTTATGAAAGATAAAATTCATTGCTCTTTGATAAGTAGCACTGACATTCTTCAAGCCAAAAGTCATGACAACCCACTCAAATAAACCAACATGACCTGGACATCTAAAAGCAGTCTTGGATATGTCTTCTTTAGCCATAAATATCTGATTATATCCAGCATTGCCATCCATGAAGCTAATGATTTGATGTCCAGCAGCAGCATCAATCAGAAGATCGGCAACAGGCATCGGATAACCATCCATCAGTGTAGCCTTGTTGAGATTCCTGAAATCAATACAAACACGAAGTTTTCCATTTTTCTTATACACAAGAACCACATTAGAAATCCAATCAGCATATCGACATTGCCGAATAAACCCTGTTTCAATTAACTTTGTGGTTTCAGCTTTAATGTCAGGCAACACCATAGGATTGCATCGGCGCGCAGGTTGCCGATGTGGTTGGAAACCAGATTTGATAGGCAACCGATGTTCAACTATCGATCGGTCTAAACCAGGCATCTCTGTATAATCCCAAGCGAAACAATCTTTATATTCCTTTAACAAATCGGTCAACTGTTGTTTACATTGGGAATCTAACTTAGCGCTAACAAAAGTAGGCCTATGCTTACTACCATCGCCGATATCTATTTCTAATAAATCATTAGCCGATGTGAACCCCTGTCCCAGTTTTCCATCATCGGCGAATCGATCCATTAAAACTCTTCTTCAGGACCGACTGCTTGGATCGGTGTAATGCGGTAATCGGCAACTTTGAGGAACTTCGTGTCCCAAGCTTTACCTGATATGCACCTGGTTTGCTCATAAGTTTCCGATTCTGCCGATGCAACAATCGATGGGGCCTCACTTCGGACGACTTCAATCTTGTCTCCAACCCATTGCACGAGGCTTTGGTGCATTGTAGAAGGAATACAACAATTAACATGGATCCAATCCCTTCCTAGGAGCAAGTTGTAGGTGCCTTTGCCACTAATCACGAAAAACATTGTCGGCAAAGTTTTACTGCCGATGGTTAATTCAACACATACGGCTCCTATAGCTGGCGACACATTGCCCTCAAAATCTTTAAGTTTCATGTCCGTCTTGACTAAGTCTTAGTCGCCTTTTCCAAGCTTCCTGAACATGACATATGACATTATGTTTATTGACGCCCCGCCATCCACCAACATTTTTGTTACAGGCTGTCCATCTACTTTGCCTTTAACGAACAGAGTCCTTAGGTGCTACCTTTCACCATCGGTAGGCTTCTCAAAGACAGCTGCCATCGGATCCAACACCAATTGTGCCATTTCAGCAGCCTCTTCTTTGTCACTGACAGGTTCCATGAACTCCATCGGCAATATGACGACCATATTGATTTCTGTCGATAGATCCCTATCCTTGCGCTTTGGCCTCCACTGATTTTCCCTTGAAGGATTTTCACTGTCATATAAGTCGCTTTGACGTTCGTGCTGGATTCTCCTTTTTTGAGTCTTTGTTAGACCCTTAGGGCACCATTGAGGAAGCTTGGTTTTCCAAACGGGCTGGTGCTTCCTTTCACTGCTTGCATCGGCACCACTCCTGATGTTTGGATCTCTGGAGAATATTTCTTCATCAGGCACTCTTGCATTGGCCATCTCCTCAAGCTCCTCTTGATCAACACGCCTGCCAAGCCTGTTATGCGCGCTGAGCTTGCCCCCCAGTCGGTCATGTGCCGATTTCTTTTCTCTGAGCGGCCTAGCATACCTGGATGTCCGATCATCAAAGCAAGACTTCTTTTCTGTCCGATCGGTAAGGTAGTATCCATTGCATTCAGGATAATTATCGGCAGTAGGTAGCTTGATGCCTTCTTCCCAGCAATGAACGAAGAAGGGACACTTCTAGTGGTCCTTATGTCGAATCCACTCTTGGTGCTCTTCTTCCTGCCAATGTTGCTCCTCTCGCGATTGTCGATACTCTTGCCTTGGCTGCTTATGCGTGATTATAACACCAGGTGCCCTCTTGGCATTGCTACCTTCATTGGCAACTTTCTTGCCCTTTCTGTCATCGGCAAACCTCCTCTCATCACGTTCAGCTACTTGATGGCCAGGATCTACCGATGCATTCTTCCTGGCAGCTTCCGATGTCAGCACTTTAGTTTTTCCATTGGTTTCCACCATATTATTTGGAAATGGGTGCTGATCAATCTTCATCGGTCTCTGGGCTTTAGAATTTTCAAATCTAATTCATCCAGATTCAATCTCTGACTGCAACTGCTGCCTAAATACTTTGCAGTCATTGGTACTGTGCGAAGTCGCATTGTGCCACTTGCAATACCTGATCTTTCTGAGCTCTTCGGCCGATGGAATTACTTGATTAGGCGCCAACTTGATCCGCCCTTCTTGAAGTAATAAATCAAACATCCTATCGGCCTTGGTGATATCAAAGGTGAATCTTTCAGCTTCCTTCTGGCCAAACGAACAAGACACAAATTTCTTATCCTTCACCCATTCGGCCGCACTGATGCTTAGCTCTTCATCTGACCCAGAATCCTCTTCTTGCCCAATGAAGGTCACCTTCTTATTCCAAGTCTTCCTGGGTTCAAAGGTTTTAACATCTTGATCGGCAACCCTTTGCACCAGATGACTTAGGCTTTCAAATTCTTGAGACGCATACTTATCTTTGATATGCGGTAGTAGTCCTTGGAAAGCCAAATCTACCAGTTACCGATCATCAAGTACCAGGCTGTAGCACTTGTTCTTTACGTCTCGCAGCCTCTGAACAAAGTTTTCCACCGATTCGTCATTACGCTGCTTCAACTTGACCAAATCTGTAAGCTTCTTTTCGTGTATGCCCGTGAAGAAATACTTGTGAAATTATTTTTCCAGATCGGCCCAAGTAATCACAGAGTTCGGAGGCAATGAAATAAATCATGTGAATGCCGATCCCGATAATGACGATGAGAACAATCTCACCCTTAATTCTTCTCTACTGGCAGCTTCTCCACATTGGATAATGAAGCGGTTAATGTGCTCTATCGTTGACGTGTCATCTTGGCCAGAGAATTTGGTAAAATCAGGCACCTTGTACCAATTTGGGAGAGGAATTAAGTCATATGCCGGAGGATACAGTGTCTGATAAGAATATGTATTAACCTTGGGTTTAATGCCGAATTGTTCTTTCATCACTTCGGCAATCTTATCGGCCCAATATGCATCCTGATCTTGCCGACTCATTGGCTAGTTGTTGACTGGTGGAGTCGGCAGATGCGCCCCCTCAGATCTTGGTAGAAGATGATTTGGAATAATTGGCATGGGTGCAACACTAGTCATCTGGACATTATGCATCGGCTGACTTACCGATGGATAATTTTGCACACTTACTGGATTAGGTTGAGTCGTCATATTCATCGGTTGCTGTACCGATGGTCCACTCTGAGTGTTTGCTGGACTTCCATACTTATACATTAGTACGCCAGGCTATTGAACCGGCAGCTGACTAGTCCATCCAGGATTATAAATCATCGACATGTGACTTACCGATGGCTGATAGCTGACTGGTACCTGTTGCTCCTGCACCTTGGAGTAATCAACAAATTGGTTACCTTGATGTGCTATTACCCCGGCCTGAGGATTTACCACCATAGGTTGGCTCCCAGTTGCTATGGTGTGTTGCATCGGCACAGAGTTTGCCGATGGTGGCATCACAGGTACTTTAGGAATCACCACCTGGAGATCTTCTGATGGCATTTGCACCGTTGGAGAAGACGTGGAGTAATGCATCATAGGGATCATCGGTGGTGATTGCATTGCCGATGCCATGGAGCTCTTCCAAGCTGAACTATCTCCCTGCACCAGATTGGAACCAGCAGATGGATTTGAAGGCATACCGTATCCCCACCAGTTAGCGGGTGCTGGATGATGCTGGACAGCAGGTCCCGTCATTGCCGATGCCACCGGATCTGCACTAAGCTTGGTGACGCTTTTAGGACTTGGCCTTGGTGGTGTAGCCACATCGGCAGACGGATCCACGGGAGTGGAAAACGCCACTGGGACTGCCGATGGGTTTATAGATGCCGATCCAGGTTGATGATACGCTGGACCAACATATTGAGGTGCTTGTCCTTCTTTGAAAGATTGCATGACAGCATTGTACACAGTATTGGACATCACATTGGAGTGGCTAGTTAATGCTTGATTTAAGGCAGAATTAACCATCTCTTGCAACTTACCAGGATTGGCATCATACGTGACTTGCCGTGGCAACGACGGATCTTGCTTCTGAATGGCTTCGCCGCTCCTGCTTAGGCTGAAGGACTTCAAATACAATTGCTTGTACTCCTCCATAGCCCGCTCCATAGCCAGCCTCTGATCATCTTTTAGATCGGCCTCAGAGATTTCAATGACGTTCCTCTGGTTAACGTCGAAGTTATCACCCATGATAGATGTATAATTTGTCCCACCGGGTGTGCCAAAAGAGGTGTTGACACAAAAAGTGTCAGGATCTGCGAACACCTCGGGCTATTATCCGAATTCAATATCCAAAGGTGTGCCAGTCGATTTGACCAGTTAATCGACAAGGACGATAACTAGAACAAGATTTGAACAAGACAACGACGATACGCCTAGATGTCAAGATTCAGACTTGATTAGGATAACTAGAGCAGAGCTGAACGAGACAACAGCGATGCGCCCGGATGTCAAAGCTCAGATTACTCCCACACAGAACTTGCAAGGGTTTGACGGAGATCAAGGTGATGCAGCCCATCGAAGCTTGAAGAACTCGTAAATAGACTAAGACTAATGCAATAAAAGGGTAAATTGCAGTAAAAGTAAATAAGAGTAATTGATTTGTTTTTTGATAGATTGATTATTGTATCTCACGACCCCTAGGTACATATTTATACTCCAGCAATAGGAGTTGTAAACAGACACGACTCGTACCTTTCCAAAACAAACTCCTACTTTAAAGGAAATAACTGACTCGCGCAGGAGTCGGACCCAAATAACAATATTATTTTCCTAAACAGACACCTCTATTTTAAAGGAAACAAACGACTCGTGCAAGAGTCGGACTCAAACTGCCATAATAATACTGGTATGAGATCACCACTTCCCTTATGTCTCCTCTTCGATGAGACTTTCCATCGGCAGACTCTTCAATCTGCAACTTCCTTTTATTGCCATCGGCAATCCCCTGCTGACGTCAACCGTCACGTCACCTTGTGCCCATCGGCATCGTCTCCTTATCGGTAATATCCCCAATCGGCCATACTTCACTCCTATCGGCAACATCCTTATCGGCAATACCCTTATCGGCAACCTTGCACTTCTGGTAACTTGTCTTCACCAATTAATTCTTATCGGCAAGAGCCGTCCAACTCCCATCGGCAATAAACGTATCTTTCTTGCAGCATTCATTCTCATCGGTAAATTTGACCGATGACTTTCCGATGCCGATAGAAAACAACTACCGATCAATACAAGTCTTAGCTCATTTGACACGTGCCGAAAAACGGTGTCAACAGTGATGTACTTTTATTCGGAGGGTTCCTGTAGGGGCCCGGAAGCCGGAGGGGTTGCCGTTGCTTCTTGGGGCGTGGGTCCCTCCTGTCCAGAATTCTGATTCTGTCCCGTCCCTGGCTGGAGGACTCCTCATGTCTTTGTTTCGGTAGGGAACTAGGGTGTTATCCTGCGCTCCGGTTTATACGGGATGTACGATCTTCAGGATAACGTACCTCCCTTCTTATCAGCGTTCGCACCGTCAGTGCCTACAAGGCAACAGTCGTCACCTTCTAGAAGGGGCAAATGGGCCTTTTCCCTACAGCGCCCTGCACGTCTTCTGCTAGCGGTGGACTCATCCCGCTTCCCACGTCGGGCGAGACGGAAACACGTCTGCCTGGGGGCGCGTCTGCCTACCCGGGCCGGCGGGATTCTGTGGATCACATGCTCTTTCTTCGTGGGCCGGCGGTGATTTATTCCTGATGGGCTTCTCATCCCTATCTGGATGACCATCGTGGGGCCTTTAGTTTATGGTTTTATTTCTGAAAGTTTATCATTAAATTAGATCTCCGACAGTAGCTCCCGAGCCTTAGGAAGATTTCCTAATTATCTTGCTGAGGCTTTATATTCGCTGCCTTGGAATCTATTTTAATCCTTCGCTGGGAGGGTGCGCGCGAGCGCACCCGCCGGGTGTAGCCCCCGAGCCTGGGTGAGAGTGTATGTGACACCCTGTGTCAAGCTTGCATTAGGATCATCATTAACCACTAAACACAAGCATTTCATTGCATTCATGTTTGCATATGCTATC
This sequence comes from Microstegium vimineum, assembly GCA_022036555.1. Taxonomy (NCBI): domain Eukaryota; kingdom Viridiplantae; phylum Streptophyta; class Magnoliopsida; order Poales; family Poaceae; genus Microstegium; species Microstegium vimineum. The sequence continues at coordinate 43,152,928 of CM039122.1, forward strand.
ATTTCATGTGTGTGTTATAATGTTTTGAAACTAGAATTAAATAGGTGTTTTGTGCTCAATCTTATGATCAACCTGTTTAGCAAAACCTTGCTATACTTAGAGTAAAGTATGGTTTGATTTATGTTTATTTACCCTGCTTCATTAAGGTTAGTTTATCTGTTAAAGAATTAAAGTAATTCTTTTCCTAATTAGCTTAAATACGTTTTTAATCCTCAACTCTTGAACTAATGGTTTTCAGAATTTATGATCTACATGAAAAAGGTAGAGAATAATATTCTGAACAACTTTGGTTTAAGTGTCAAAACTTAATTTGGAGTTTTTGAAACTGTTTTGAAGCAAATTCAGTTTGAGTCAAATAAAAGAAAATGGAAAAAAGGGAAATCAGATCTGGAACGGGCTGAGTTATCGCTTTCGGCCCACTCGGCCTCGACCGCCGCTTGATAAGGTGACGGACCGAGGGTCGAACGAACGACCCCGAGCCGGAGGCTCGATCAGACAATCGACCCCCCCTCGACTTCGACCCCTCGAAGTGACGGACATAGGGTCGAACGAACGACCCCCGTGCAGGAGGCTCGATCAGTCGATCGACCCCCCCTCCCGTGTGCTCACCCGCGCATTACATAGCACACGTGCCGCGCATGTGCCCGCACACACGCGCCGCGCACGTCCGCGCGCACTCGCCCGACCGCGGCTGAACCGTACGTCGGCGTCGTCTGTCACGTGGCCGACGATGCCTGACCGTGGATGTTGAACACGCTAACGCCGCCGTTGTCGCTCTGCACCGACATCGCTGTCGCCGACCAGCCCCTCGCTCTGTCTCAGTCGCGTCCACGCCCGCGCCCGTGCTAATGGCGCTAGGACCGAGCCTGCACCGCTTTCCCGCCGCTGACGCCCCTGCTTCGCCGCCCCAGACCTGCCAGCTGCACTGCCGCGCCCTGCGCCGTCGTTTCGCAGTGACGCCGCCGCAGTGCCGCGTCCGATCAGCTCCGTGCCTCGTCGCACTCGCAATCGAGCGCGAATCCACGCTAACGGTGTGTCGACCAAGTCCTGCTCTGCTCCCGCACGCCGTGAACAGGCCAGCGTCGCTGCCACCGTCGCAACATCGTGTCACGGCCCCCACTGGCCGCGCTGGTCGGCCATGACCGTGCAAAGGGGAGTGCCTACACCTCCTCTACTTCACACACTCGTTTGCACTCATCCTCACTCGCTCTCTCGCTCGCATTTCTCTGCCATCGCCGCGTCGAGAGCTCCGAGCATCGCAAGTGCCCCCTTCTGAAATCCACCACCATCCGAGCTCCTCTGCTCGATCCATCTCGCTCTAAGCTTTCGCCTTCGCCCCGCACACACGTTGCTCGCCTCTTTTTCACCAGCCGAGCACTCTAGTCGCCGGAACGCCTCCGCCGTTCCTTGGCCCCGAGTCGCCACCGCACCGACCAAACGGTGTTCACCTTTCACCGTCTCGCCCCCGATGCCTCCATCTTCGTGGAAGCTTCACTGGAGCTAGTAGAGGTGAGAACACCTTTTCCCTAGCTCTAGTTCGCCCTAAATCAGCACAGCGACATTGGCCGTGCGCCATTGCCGCCGCCGCGGAGCTTGCACGTGGCCAGGGTTCCATAGAGCCCCTCCGGCTCAACCAACCCTCGAACCGCACTCACCACATCACCACGATGCTCACGCAATCCTGCGCCGAGCCTCGCATCGCCGGTGATCACCTCGCCGCGTCGCACCGCCGTGCTACACCGCCACCGCACGCCACCGACCACTTTCACGGTCGCAACGGTTCAACCAACACCACCAGTGGATGCGCGTCATCATCCCGAGCCTAGCACACCCAACCCCACCGCCGGTGGGAACGCGCCGGTCAGCGCCGTCCTCTGCTCCCTGCTCGTCGACAGATGGACCCCATGTTGACTGAGGGCCCCGCCTGTCAGTCGCCCCGCACGCCTCCGCGTGCATTGGGCCAGACCCAGTACTGTTTCCCCACGGACCGGTTTCCGAAATGAATTTCCTTTTCCTATTTTCAGTAATGTGTTAATGCTTGTTTAATTTATATCTAGAGTTTGGTAAATCCTAAAATGGTGAAATCAATTTTGTTAGACTCTATAAATGATGATCTTTCTGTTAAAAATATAAAAATGATTTTTGGAGAATGTCTTCAGTACTAATGTTTAATTAGTTTTTTTCCTGCATATATCAAAGTTAATTGTGTTCCTGCTTAAAATGGCTAAATAAATATGTAAGGTTTTTATGTCAGCTCTGTTATCCTGTGTAAAAGCTAGGAAAAGTATAACATGCCATGTTTCTATGTAAGTTTTATTTATCATCTATTAAAATGTGTTTCTGCTGTTTTCTTAGATTAATTCCTGTGGTAAATATGTGCATGTATAAATCATGAAACTTTTTGTGGAGTCTCTATATGTTATTCTGTGTCTAAGAAAAATATCATATGTGGTATATTGTATGGCAGAAAAGATACTTGTAGTTCAAGTGTCATTGTCAAGGGTTTTCTTTGGAAAATCATATAGAGTAGTATATGTTTCTGCTGATCATGGAACTTTCTTGATAAATATGTTTTTAAGCATAGATTCTGCTAAAAATAAGTTATAGCATGTCTCACCCTGTTAGCTAGTAGCTCTAGTTCTAAGTGCTTTTTCTGCATTTAATTTCATCTTTTTGTATCTGCTAGCTGGTAGCTTTGCTATGAGTAAGTTTTCTGCAGTAGTATCCAGTAGACATGTTTTACCCTCTGTAATTTTGGTAGATTTTTCTGAGCAGTTTATAATAGGGTTGCTGTGTAAAGTGGCTTTGTGGTAATTCTTTTGTTAAAAGCTTAGAATCTCTTTTGGTGTGCGAAATCTTGTTCACGCATCATCCCTACACCATCAAGTTACTTATATATGCATTACAATCATTTAGGATCAGTGGAGGAACATCAGGAGCCAACCCCAGAGACAGAAGTCCAGGAGGTGCAGGAGCTAAAAGCCTCCCAATATTTACAATTAATCTACTTGAGTATTTTATACTGTGATGCATTAGGTGACAGAGTTGTTTGAATCCCAAATTGATGCATTACCTTCCTTGATTATTGTTTCACCTACCTTGTTACCCTGTTAATAAAAGTAAAAGCAACCGCTTAACCTGCTTAGAATAAATGGTTACATTTATATTTATGTACGTATTATCCCTTGAGGGTAATACTATCACGGTTGGCTATATTTTGCTATCGTGGGAAAGAACCAATGGTAGTAATGAAATGCGGTCAACTGGAAGGAAGAGGCAACAAGTGGTTTAGACTTGGGGGCAGTCCGCCCGTTGGATCGTATAGGTTTGTATACGATGGTGGCCCTCTTACATCTTTGAATGCGCCCTTTCACATAGGGGCCGTTGTGAGTATCGACCTCGAAGCCGAGTAAACATTGTCCGGGCCGACTCTCAGCCTACTGTGAGCACCCTCTAGTTTGGAGATACGACCTGCCCCGTGGTGGCCAACTGATTTCTCCAATTGGGTGGACTACTCTGAGATCGCGGCGGTACTACCTGGACTTTGTTGAGCAGTAACCCAATGCATGGACCCGACGGGGAAAGTGTGGGCGTGTGTTAAAGGTAATCTTGCCAGCTGGTTGTATATCGATTCAAATTGCCGCCCCCACTGGATATGGGGGATTATGCTGAGCTTCACCACGGTACAACTCCATGTGACATCGTAATGGTTCTACTAAAATATTGATGAAGGAATTGGATATATGTTATTATATTGTTTGAGTAGTTCAAGTGAGTGCTCTAGTATAGGTGCAAACCTAAAGATAATAATAATAGGATGGAAAATGGTTGTTCTCTAATCTTTAGTTTCTTTTGTTCGCTTTTCCGCAAAAGCAAGTTTACCCAGATCCACATAAATAGCCTTGCATACCCTTGGAGTCTTTATTTTCAGTTAGACGGGTAAGTCTAGCTGAGTACATTCCCGTACTCAGGGTTTATCCCGTTTGTTGCAGATGGTCAAGTATACGTTGGCTATTGTAAGCACTGTCTCTATCCTGTCGAAGGAGAAGAGGAGTAGGCCTTGGGCAAGGTCTTCTACGAGCTCATCTTTTGCTATTGTCGGACATGACCTCGTGGGCACCCCTATCTTTTAATGATTTTAGTGTGGAGTAAAACTTTGGGTTCAGTTTCAAACAATGTTTTATTCGGCCACCGGTGTTGTGGCGTAAGTACTACTTTTATTTGAAACAAAGTGTTGTAATAACTTTATTTGTACTTCAAGTATTTTCAGTTTATCTGTGGCTCGTTCGAATGTGCATACCTGAGTTTGCGCGATCTTGGTTGGATATACGATTGTTAGAAATCCTTAGAGATTTCCGGACTACCGGGATTATATGGGCTCAAGTGCTTTAAGTGACAGTTAAATCAGCTACTTTGGTACTTGATCTCTTATAATTTGGACGGTTCCGCCACAGTGTAACTCTTGCGCAGGTTTAGATTTCGTCGTTTTTTTCTTGATGTTTTGATCACAATCGGTGGATATGCTTGGACTGCTCCGCACCGCAATCTTTTGATGGCGCAGACGGACTGAACCGGGTCGATTTCGAGTTCCGTTATGACCACCTGTCGTTGCTACCGGTGGCACTGTTTAGTCATGATGCTACGCGCATCGAAACTTGTTCTCCTTTAGCCTACTTCCATGCTTCGTACCTCCCTGTTGTCGACGCCTTGGCTTGTCCATCGTGATCAGAGATAATGGAGAGGCTACCTTGCCTTCTCACGCATCCATTTAATGAGCTTTCTGCGTACGGCGATTTTCTGTGGCGTGAAGCCCCCGGGTGTGTACCAATATGTGGTTTTTCCCCTTACAGCTGCGGCCGTCCGGTCGGGCCGCATGGATCAGTTTGCGCCTAAATCGGGGTTGGAATCACGGCGGGGCTCTGTCAGCGACCAGGACGTAGCCACGACAGGCCTAGGGATTAGGTCGACTCGCGCCGCGCCCTAGCCTGGTGGTGCTTGTCGGTGCTCCGCGTGTCACGTCCTTCGGCACACGATGCATCGGTCAGCCCGTCTTGACAAGACTCATCACTGCGCCTGTTTGACCCTTTCATGGGTGAAGGAGTGATGTTGTGGGTCTCGGTGTCAGGTGGCTTGATTTTGGCCTTGTCAAATCTTCTTTTTATTTGGCTCGGGCGTAGCACGGGGCCAGACTTCGGCGCCCCTGCTTTTCTTTTGCCTTTTATCTTCCGTTTAGAGCTCGCTCCTTCCGAGCCATGGATCGCGGCAGACACCCTCCAACGGATAGCTCCATGGGAGAGGGCGCGGCAGATGCCCGGAACCTTCATCACCGGCTGATCGCGGCGGGATGGTTTCTGCATCTTTCTGCCCCCTTTTCCTTCCTTCACCTTTGTTTGTGTGCTCACTAAATTCTATCCTTGGGTTAGGATGCCATCGCCGACCTAAGATACGTCGCTCCCGCGGTGTTTTCAGACATGGGTGGCACCGTCCGACGTGTTGGTACCATCTCGCCTTCGCAGTCGCGCGGGATCGGGATCTTCGTCCTCGTCGGGGCCCACGCCGACATTTCCCGCCCTTGGAGACCGCAACTCGGTAGAGGAACTGCTTAGCCACCCACTGCGGAATCTTCGTCGGATTCAGGATGCCGAGCTGCTATATCGGATGCTCGAAGGGTTTCGTCAGAGCCTGTTGGTGTCCGTGCAGGCGGCCTGTTGTCTCCGGGACTAGATGGCTGGGGCTGGTGAGCGTGCCACGGGTAAGTGATCGTTGTTTCCCCTTTCCTTGACACGATTCATTCATCTCTTCACCTTCTGTTTCGCAGTGTTGGAAGAGGAGCTGCGGGCTCTTCGCTCTGTCGCGGTCGGTGTCGTCGATGTCCTTCACGTGCCTGGGGATTCCATTGTTAGGCGCCTTTGGGCCGTCCCGGCGCGCGTCCATAATGTTACCGCGCGCGCTGTTTTTCGCGGGGGCCGGAGTAGCGCTTGCCATAGCCGAAATTCGTTCGGGCGTGGAAATGACCGACGTCATGGAGCTTGCATCCGAACAGAGTGTCGGTCCACACTCTAACCTCGCCGAGCGGCTTTCAAAAGCGGCGGAAGCTGTCGTCAGCATCGTACCTGCAGAAGAAATCCTAGCGGCGTGGCCGACGTTTAGCGAAAGGAGATATGTACTGCTGAGCGAGAAATCTTACCTTGTTCGTATGGTTTTGAATTGTTAATCCCTTGCTCCGCGTTTCGACTGTTATTCTAGTTGCTTTATTTCATAGGCCCGCGTTCGTGGCCTATGATTTTTAGTTGGATCATGCATCTGGGGACCATGGTCGCACGGTTCCCTTCTTCCTCGCACCCCCATGATCTAGGATGTGGAAGTGGACTGCCTCGTGTCTTTCCTTGATGGACGAGACCGAGCGCTCGGCGAGCTACAATCGGGTGATTTAGGTGAGATCCCGGGTCCTCATCTGTGGAGGCTCGCACCGGTGGAAGTCTATCGGCGACCGATCTCAATCCCAATAGTCGATACATATAGTACAAGGTTCCGTTCGCAGGGAACCGAGGGCTCGATGCCACCCCTCGTGGGGTCTACCACATATTATGTTATCTATTGAAGCCTAAACACGTCCACTGAGCGCGTTCGACGTGAAGACGTCTATGTTCTGGCTGCGTGGGCCCGCTCAGCAACGTCCCTCACTCTTCATTTTTTGACCGGGGAGGCTGTCGAACCCATGGAGTTGGGCCAGCCCAAGATCCCTCAGCCTTATTATTTTTACCTGAATTCGCGTCGCAGAGGGTCGGAGGACTAGTGGCCCATTAGGTCTTTATATGAGCATAGCAGACGGAGTGAGCCGCGTTCCTGCCACTAAAACTCATCACCGCCGCCACTTCCCCTGTGTTCTAGTTTCTAGATACAGGAAAATGGAAATCTGAACGAAACATTGTCGGGTGGGCGAGCTTACCGATTATTCTCACCTTTTTTGCCGTCCATGGGTCAATGGCTGCGCTCCGCCGTGTTCCGTGCTCAATTGGAGGAGTTGGTCCATGAGGGAAGTCTTCCTCCATCTTCCATTCCGTCATGGTGGCTGCTGCCTAGAGACGAGCTTTCCCCCAATCCCCCCAATGGTTACGTCATTTCTTTTGTCGAGTTTCATCAGTGAGGGCTGGGCGCGCCTCCATATCCCTTCCTTCGAGGTCTGCTTGAGTACTACGGGCTTGAGCTTCATCACCTTAATCCTAATGGCGTCCAGCAAATCTCAACCTTCGTATCTTTCTGCGAAGGATATTTGGGGATCGAGCCTCACTTTGATCTATGGCGGCAGCTGTTCTCCGTGGATTTCATAAAGGGCGACTCATGGGGTGCGCCGGGGTGAAACTCTGGCCTGGACGTGAGGGGGATTTCATCGCTGTGCCTACCCGGTCGGCAAACAAAGGCTCGCATATGTTGTGGTTTTATCTTCAGAATGACGAGGATGCCCCGTGTCGGATACCTAGAAATAGGGTACCCAAATTACCAGACTCCACAAAAACAAAAATCACCATCAGGGGCTCTTCTGCCTCGCTCAAGCCAAGGTGGCATTGCCCAAGACATCATCAACCCTCAGGAGCTCTTCCGCCTTGCCCGAGCCAAGATGGCGTCGCCCGTGACGTCATCGACCCTCGGGGGCTCTTCCGCCTCGCCCGAGCCTAGATGGCGTCGCCCGTAGCGTCATCTACCCTCGGGGGCTCTCTCGCCTCGTCCGAGCCTAGGTGGCGTCGCCCGTGACGTCATCTACCCTCGGGGGCTCTTCCGCCTCGCCCGAGCCAAGATGGCGTCGCCCATGACGTCATCAACCCTCGGGGGCTCTTCCGCCTTGCCCGAGCCAAGGTGGCATCGCCCAAGACGTCATCAACCCTCGGGGGCTCTTCCGCCTCGTCCGAGCCTATGTGGCATAGCCCGTGACGTCATCTACCCTCGGGGGCCCTTCCGCCCCGTCCGAGCCCGACAAACGTCATTCGTGACGACCCTCGCCCTCGGAGACTTCACCGCCACGCCGTGGCCCAAGGCACTCTAGCCCACATAGTCAAAAGGTCCACAGTACCCTCCGTCCTCAGGGATGGTGTTTAGAGCATGAGCCACCATGCCGACCCCTGTTCACCCTGTGGTACAAGGTCCTGTGCTGCCTAACCGATGACTTCTGCGCGTAATATCCACGCCATGTCTCCGAAGGACACTCCAATAGGGATTAGGGCGTCATCAAGCACTGTACGACGGAATGTGGGGGTGCCTGGTCCTGTGCGACCAACCCCCACCCATACCCGGAAAAGGGGAACAGCAGGGTCCCCGGTCGCAGGGCGCATGGCTACAACATGTCAGGGGCGAACAGGACTCAGACATGCGTCCACTGGCGCAATCTTCCTCAGGAAGGAAGACAGGATGAAGACAAAGGCTTCCTTCGGCAGCAGCCCAAGCCAGGCCCACGTTCACTCCGTCTCTCTCTACTGTACTCCTCCATCTCTCCCTACATATAAAGGGAGGGATGGACCCCCAATCTCAGAGGGACTCAACACTCCAACTCTCATTCACACATACTCAAACTCGCACACACACGAGCATTCACCAGAACCAAGAACCTCATACGCACGAGACCTGGGGACAGCCTCCCCTCTCTCACCAAAAGCTTGTGGCTCCCTCCTACGAGCTCTTTGCACTCGGTAATACAACCCCGCGACACACTGGACGTAGGGCGTTCGTGCCCGAACCAGTATAAACCTCCGTGTTCTCCGAGCGCAACCATCCGAACTCCGACACACTTAGAAATTTACTCATTGGCCATCTAGACCCCGCCATTTGAGACACCGACAGTTGGCGCGCCAGGTAGGGAGACTTTGCGTGTCACCCGTATTTTCAAGATTTGGATGGCTGATCGCCACGTTCGTTTCGCTCCGGGCACCATCATTCATTTCAGTAGCCTACATTTCCAGTGCCACGGGCAGGACGCTGACCTAGCTCTCCGTCGCCCTACGGCATCTCCTGAGGTAGCCATGGACGCCATCACCGTTTCCATGGCCCACCTTCATCTGTCTCCCTCCGGGGAACAAACCGCTCGCGGGGCGACCGTCCCGCAGGACAATCATCCTTAGTTCGAGCGCCAGCTTGACATGCTCATGGGACCCCAGCCGACTCGGGAATCCCTACACAACCTCTACTCTGCGTTCCCCAACGTGACGAAATCGCTCGCGGGAGGGCAGCCGCTCTCCCCCAGGCGCGACGAAATTCCCGTCTCGGAAGCGTAGCCTTTCGGCATGAAGAATGCCGCCACGTCATACACGGAGGCGGTGGCCACGTGGTTCCTCGCAGACCCAACAAAAGGAAAATGTGTGGGACTCGTGTCCTACCACTCTCTGTCCACCTCCGATCTTCCCTCAAGCCCCGAGGCTGCGTCTTATGCCGACTCGAGCGTTGGGAGCGATGACCTCCTGGACTTCGACGGTCTGGAGGATCAGGAGGCGCTACGCGGCTTCCTCCAGGCCAGCGATTATCTGCTCGACACCGACTCGAGCTGTCCCAGCGAAGACCACGACCGCGAGTGCTTCATGTGCGACGCATCGCCACCTGCGGTCACGGTCGACCCCACCCACGTCAACGAGGAGGACAAAGACGGTGACAACAACCACACGCCCGAGGACCAGACAGGTGTTCCGGTACCTCACCAACGGCCCGATCCGCAGTCCTCGGAAGCCTGGCAGCAGCAGCTTCGCGACCTCCGCAACGTGGAGCAGCAGCTCGCGGAGCGCCAGCGAAGGGTGACATTCGAGCGCGAGAAGCTTGAGTGTGAAGCCGCCAGGGGCGCCGCAGAGCCCCGCGCTCGCAGGCAGGCCCGGGCGGTATACCACCGCATCATTAACGATGAGCATGGCACGCCGCAGTTAACGCGAGCAAGCCAAAACATCGCGGCAGCAAGGATGTTACTCCGCAACCCCTCGATCCCAGATGCTTCAGATGGAAAGCTCGCCCACGACGAGCTAAAGACCCTCCTAGAGCGGGCCGCGGAGCAACAGGATGATAGCTCCGCTTCGCGAAGACGCGGGCTCAGCGCCGCCCCCCCGACCGTTGCGGCTCCTAACGACCGCGAGGGGTCGGTCCACCCGGATCCCAACCCGGTCGGACACCGGCGCCCGACAGTGCACGCCCGCGTAGGCGAGAAGCACGATGTGCACAAGCACGCGAAGCAGGACGGCGCGAGCCGAGGCTACCACGTCCGACGTGGCGGTCGATACGACAGCGATGAGGACCGACCTCCCACGCCGAAGCCCCTGAGTCCCCTGGCATTCATCTGCCACATCCGGCGCGCGCCGTTCCTGCACCCTTTCCGACAGCCGACCAACGTCGTCCGGTACTCCGGGGAAATGAACCCTGGGCTCTGGCTCGACGACTACCGCCTTGCGTGCAGGCCGGCGGCGCGGACGATGACGACTTCATCATCCGCAACCTGCCTCTCCACCTCTCGGACTCAACCCACACGTGGCTCGAGCACTTGCCTCCTAACACCATTGATGGGTGGGAATCCCTGCGACAGGATTTTGTCGAGAATTTCCAAGGCACCTACACACACCCAGGGAATCCCTGGGATCTCCGCAGATGCAGGCAGAAGCCGGACAAATCCCTCCGGAAATACATCCGCCGTTTCTCCCAACAGTGCACAAAGCTCCCGACCGCGGCCGACGCGGACGTGGTCGGGGCTTTCCTCGCGGGTACCACCTGCAAAAAGCTAGTCCATGAGCTAGGCCGCAGCAACCCACGTACCACCGAGTGACTCCTCGACATCGCCACTAGCTATGCGTCAGGAGAGGAGGCGGTCGGTGCGATTTTCCACCTAGACAAGGGAAAGGGCAAGGAAGTCAAAATTGTCGGCGAAGGCGGCTCGAACCATGCTCAGAATAGGAACAAAAAGAGGGGCAAGCCACAGCGTCGCGGGCGGCGACAACATAGTCGTAGCGGTGGATGTCCGCAAGCCTGCTCGCCCCCAGGGCGGGAAGAAGGTGGGCAAGTTTGACGACATGCTCACAAAGTCGTGCCTGTATCACAACGGACCGGTCAAACACACACTCCAGCAGTGTGAAATGATGGCCAGATACTTCAGGACAGTGCCTGACAAGGATGAGCTCAAGGAGTCAGAAGGCCAAGACGGGGATGGGGGTCGCGAAGACTCTTACCCCCACGTCAAAAAGTGCCTCATGATCTTCGGAGGCCCAGAGGCCTACATCTGCAAGCGTCGGTAGAAGAAGGAGCGGCGCGAGGTCTTCGCTGTTGCCCTGGCAACGCCGACGTACCTCGACTGGTCGGAACTCGACATCACGTTCGGTCGAGATGACCATCCGAGCCACATTCCTCACCCGGGCCGCTATCCACTCGGCGTGGATCCGATCATAGGAACCGTGCACTTCACCAAAGTACTGATGGACGAGCACAGCAGCCTCAACATCCTGTACTACAACGCCTTCGAGGCCCAGGGCCTACTCAAGGAAAAGCTTCGATCCTCGAGGACTCCCTTTCAGGGGATCATTCCCTGGAGGAAAACGGTACCCCTGGGGAAATCGACCTGCCCGTCATGTTCGGGGAGCCGGACAACTTCCGGACTGAGTACCTTACCTTCGAGGTCGTGGCATATCGTGGGACCTACCACGCCATTTTGGGGAGACCGTGCTATGCGAAGTTCATGGCCGTCCCAAACTACACTTACCTGAAGATCAAGATGTCGGGGCCGTGCGGCATCATCACAGTCTCCTCCGACATCAAGTTGGCGTACCAATGCGAGGTGGACTGCTGCAAAAACGCCATGGCGGAGGTGCACAGCAAGGAGCTGGTGGCAGGGATCGAAGCCGCTGACAAGATGGACGTCAACCCCTAGAGCGCGAAGAGCTCGAACGCCCACAACACCAACAGCTATGTCGCCTTCCTCATTATCATCTTGTATATCTATCATCATGTACATACGCATGTAACCTCTTTTAAGAGCAAATAGTCCGAGGAATAAAAACGCGGGAATCCTCGAACCGACCGCTTATCAAGGTGCACTCTCGGCGCGCGCCAGAACACACCTCGCTCGGTGGCTGGGAAGGGGGTCACCCCTGTCTTTCACTCCAAGAAACTTTTTCATTCAAAAAACTATTTTTGCCGATCCGCTAAGCGAAAGCCGGATTTCCCCCACCGAGAGAAGAGATCTCGTCGGACCATGCCAAAGGGCTGTGAAATACTCCAGCTCCCCGGAGCCAAGTATCTCCACCCGACCTCACACCCGAACAGATCAAAGCTCCTCCCAGGGAAAATCGGGCAAGTAGCCCAAGCAAAAAAGCAAATACGAAAACCAACAAGCAAACAAACATAGAGCAAGCTCACTAAAGAGCCGTTAAAGTTGTCCAAAGCCCCCTCGAAGCCCTGAGCTTTGACCACGCAGGGTCAGTCCTCCGGCGGCGGGAACACCTCGTCATCAAGCTTGGCGGCCAAAACCGCCGCTGGCTCCTCCGCGTCGACTTCGATCCGGTCAAGCAAGTCCTCCAGGGCGTCTGGGGGTATCCCTCGGTGACAAGTGCGGGAGTCACCACGTCGTAGAGGCAGGCGGCGATCGACATTGTGTGGTTGACACCGATGCGCAGGGCCTCCCGGATCCACGCTTGGCCCCGCTCCCACAGCAGGCCGACGTGAGTTCTAGCCGTCGCCGGACCACCCTCGACAGCTTGCACGCCGAAGAGGTCCACACACCTCGTGCACTGTCTCACGCAGCGCCTGCGCCTCCTCTGCTCCAGCCTGTAACCCTAGGATGACATTAAAGAGAACTTCAACCTCTTAAAAAAGAACTTCCGCACAACGCCAGGGCGAATGAGTAGACAAAGGAAACGTACCCGCGTTCTCCTCCTCCAGGCCGTTGACCGCTGCACAGAGTTGCGATATGACCATCGTCAATTCACCCACCTGGGCGGAGAACTCGAGGATCCTCCGGTCGGCGTCGGCGCTGCGCTCACGTGCCCTAGCGGAAAAGTCCTCAAGGCGGGCCACGGCGGCGTCACACTCTCGGCCGTTGACCTCGCGTTGATGCCGCAGGGTGTTACGCTCCTCCTCCATCGAATCCAACATCGAGGCAGCTTGACGCCGTCCCTTGGCCTCAACGTCACGCTCGGCCGTCAGGCGTTCCATCTCAGCGTGGCGCGCTGAGCGTTCATCCACCAACATCTGACGGGCCGCCTCCGCGTCACCACGGGACGCGTTCCGCTCTTGCTCAGCCCGCGCGGCGTCGCTAGCAGTACGTTGCACCAACGCCTGGGCATCTGCCGCGCTCGACTCCGAAGCGGCCAACTGCTCCTCCAGCTCCGTCACGCGACGACGAGCCGCGACGAGGTCCTCCGCCACAACATTTGCCCCGACGGGCGCCCACGTCCTAGGAGCCCACCGGCTGGCCTCCCGGCGGAGGAACTCCGACTTCTCAACGTTGGTCGCCATCAGGATGTGCACAGAGAGAGGCATCAGGAACCCGACGAGAAAGAACAAAATAACGTCTACGGAAAAAATGATTTCTTACATTGCCATGATGCGAGAAGTCCTCGGAGAACGATGCGACGGCCCTCTGGATCTGCTTCGCGTACCACGCGACCTGGATGCCAAGCTCCTGACGGGCACCCGCCACCCGGTTCCAATGATGGAGCTCGCGCCGATCATCCAGGGTGAACACAGGGGCCCCCATGTTAACCTGATCGGCCCAGATGAGCTGGTTGCCGTCTCCGAATGCGCGACGGTCAGGACGGAGGCAACACGGAGCCCTAGGGGCATCTTCCCTCACAGCTTCGGCTGTTTCGCCCGGCAAAGTCACGCTAGACTTGGAGAAGAAGACCTTCGACGCTCGGGCGGCCGCCACCTCCCCATCGGTGAAGGGCGGGGGACCCACGGTGTCCCGGGCCGGCATGTTGGGAGGAAGGGGACTGCTTAGGGCTCCTCCTCACTCGCACCAGCCACCTTGCCCTCAGGTGGGGCGGTGACAACGTCGGCAACCACGTCCTCCAGTTCGGCGCCGCCCCCGCCGACCATCCCGTCATGATGGTCGTCTCCGCGTCTTCCGACGCCTCAAACGACGAGGTCTCCCCGGCACCCACGGCAATAGAGTCGCCAAGGCCGCCCTCCTCCTTGGGGTTGTCGATGACCACCACGACTGGGGAGTAGGCAGCTTACTAGCCTCAGGGCCAACGTTCGTGGGGGCTGGCAGCGTTCCTCCGGGGACAACGGAGCGGGATGGGGTTAGCCCGGTCCCGACCTCGATGGCGTTCGCCGAATCCGCAATCAGGGAGGCATCGGACCGCCCCCCCTCGACCGACAGCGCTCTACGACGCAGCTTTTTCCATCCCGCGTATGCAGAGCCGTCGGCAGTCCTGAAACATTCGACACAATCGTCACAAATCACGAGCAGCCTTTTCCCCACTGATAGGGTAGAGGAAGAGGTCGAGGCTAGCGAACTCACCCAGCGGAGAAGATGCGCTTCCGCTTCGCCTCCGCCCCGCTGCGGCCGCCGACGCCCGAACACCCGCTCTGCCCAACCCCATCGGACGAGGCAGAACGGGGGGTCACCGGAACATCCGTGGCGACACCGCTCCCGGAACCCCCTGGGGCCAGGTGCGCGCCGAGTGTCCTGACTAGGGGCACCTCCGATGCCGGCGCAACCCCCGCGGGGTAGCGTAGCGTTCCGACCGCCAGGGAAGCCGACGCTACCACCAGTTGAGGATTCCTGCCCTCGTCATGATCATCATCGTCTCCGTCGTCCACACTGGGACCACCGCTGCCTTCGTTCGACTCGGTGGGGGACTCCTCTTCTGTTTCCCCAGCGCGACACTGTATCGCTCGCCGTTGTTCCAGTGCCGTGCGCCTCAGCGCCCTTTCGGCCTTCCTCTTCTTCCTCTCGGCGGCATCCGCCTGCTGTCGCGCGTTCGGGTCCCTATTCGTCGACCGTTGTGCCGGCGGAACGGGAAGGGGAGCGGCCACGTGACGCGCCGATGAGTGGGGCCCCTGCGGCGAGAAGACCGAGGAGTCATGGGATGTCACTAGCAAGAGAAAGCAACGCGAAGGAGAAAACAAACAACAAGGCCTCAACACTCACTAGATCGACGGACGCAGGATCTGGGCGCATCTAAGGGCAGCGCCTGATGTCAT
Organism: Microstegium vimineum; assembly: GCA_022036555.1. Taxonomy (NCBI): domain Eukaryota; kingdom Viridiplantae; phylum Streptophyta; class Magnoliopsida; order Poales; family Poaceae; genus Microstegium; species Microstegium vimineum. Next base: position 43,168,087 of record CM039122.1, read on the forward strand.
CAGTGGTAAACTCATTCCCCAATAGTCTCCCCATGATCGAGACTGTGCGGTCGAAGCTCAGCTCTTCGGCCGCCATGGTGGTCCCCCCGTGCGGTGCTCCGGGGACCATGTCGTTCAGCGGGAGCACCCGCACCATGAGTGGGAGGACCCGACGCCGGAGGAACTACGCGATGAGCCCCGCAAGGTTCAACCCACGGTCTCGGAGCTCAACCAGGTTTTGGAGGTAGGGTTGTATCCTAACGAGCTCGCGCGGGGTCGGACCGTGATGCCAATGGGGAGGTTCCTCCCCGAAGCGTTGGCCCGTGAAAACCGGGAGCAGCGCCTCGGGGTGGTTCCGGATGTAGAACCACTGCGAGTGCCGCCCCGGTTGGATGAGGTCATCCGCGCCGGCATATAGGACGCCAAGTTGGAGGAGCGGAGGCTGAGCGCACACCCCCCGCAGGACGCCACCGACCTTATGCCGCCAGTGTTGAGGAGATACACCGTTGCCTTGAAGAAGTGCTTCCACAGCACAAAATCCGGCTCCACTCCGAGCATTCCCTCCGACATGGCCGCGAAGGCCGCGAGGTGGAGGACGGAGTTGGGATTGAGGTTTTGAAGCTCGATCCCGTAATGGTTAAGCACCCCCTGAAGAAAGCGAGACGGCGGGGTCCCGAACCCCCGTTCATGGAACAGGAGGAAGGAGACCACATACCCTTCAGGAGGTGCCGGGACGTCAGCAACGGGACGTCGGCGCCGGTGGGGACGATCCACTCGACGACATCGCCGGCGGAGCGCTCGGGGCGCAGCAGCCCCTCTCGCACCAGCTCAAGTGCCCGCTCCCGAACGAGCGAGCACCGCTCCCAACTTCTCGGAGGATGCTCTCCGGCCATGGGGGGAGTGCTCGGAGAAGGACTCGCGTCACGGCGGAAGGCGTGTTTAGTGCAGAAGTGCGGCGGCGCAAACCCTGGGCGCAAGCGGAACGGCTCGGGAAGGGGCAGAAGACGAAGACGACAAGCAGCGCGAAGCGAGGGAGGGGGTAATGACGCGGCGCCAGGATATTTGTAGGAACCCGAAAGACGAACCATCACTCCGTCAATCCTCCACGCCATGTCTTGGTCACACCACTCGAGCCACGTTAAATGCGGTCGCTCGACCATGTCGCTTCCACCATTCACAGGAATATCGGGAACCGTACTCGTTGCGGCAGGTAACTAACACCACTCGCTTTTTCCATCGTTCCGATTCGTATCCCGCATTCATCATTGCAGGATCCACCCCGAACCCATCGCGCCACGGCACAGACTCCACCCACGCGTCCCCGACCAGGGCATGAGCCTTCCGAGCGCGAGAGCGTCTCGGGAGAGCCCACGACCCGTCCGAGCTCGGCCGACTTACGCGAAGGTCGGAGAGGCGCGCACGTGTCACAACAAGTGGCGACGGCCCATGGGCCTAGGTAAGCCAAAGGGACAAGGGCTGTAGATGCCCCGACAGCCCACTACGGTCCAGAGTTACGAAGGCCGGCCCAACGGGGTTCGAAACGGCCGACTCAGGACAACAGAGTGAGGGGCGAATAGGGAATGGACACGCTAGTGATCATTAACCTGGCAATCGGATGCCGAGGTCATTCCCCGATTTCGTATTTGAGTTCGTCTTACGGATGATTGGTTCATGGTATTCCTACTGAAGGAAGGCAGCAGGCCCCCGGGACCCATCGAACGGACCCGACTACTATATGAAACCGATTTGGGGTGAGCCACGACATGGGCCGCCAGCCGGGACCCTAGCAAACGGGAACCGAGTATCCCACTCAGATTTGCCCGATAGTAACTCAACGAGCAGCCATGGTTCGTCCGCTTCGAGGATAGCATGGTTCGGCTCATACTCCCCCTTCTCGCGGAGAGATGCGTGGGGAACGAACCCAAAAAGACGACACAGAACCGAGACAATTTTTTTACACCGAGTAAAGACTCGGGGGCTGGCGTCGCACCACGGGGCAAGCCTCACACGTTGGAGGCCCGTACAGGTAAACACAAGCAACCTCTCTTTTCTGATAAATTTAGGAAACTGACCCTTGCAGGGATTACATGCTCTGTAAGAGCCATAAGGGACGAACCCAATCATCAGACACCAAAAAGCAAAAAGAAGGGAGGTGGACTGAAGGGAAATCTCGGGCCAAGAGGCCAAAAACTAGGGGCGCCCGCGGGGCGTCCCCATTAGTCATCACACCGTTGACGGACACGGCCGTATATCAAAGTCAGGTAACCCAACCGCAAGGCCCGGGAAATACCGGCCTGACATACGAGACCGCGTCCGACGGCGGCGTCGCGACCCATGGGCCACTCCGATCGGGTGGGTGGCAGCGGCAGGAGAGCAGTCGTCACCCCGCCTTCAGAAAGCAACGGGGCACGCCCCTCCTCCAGAGTTAGTTGGGCACTTTACAGCTAAGTCACCCAGCTACTCCACGATCAAGGACTCTGGAGAGGGATGGCACGACATCGACTCCCCCAAGACAGAGGGCAGAGGCCATTCCGCAAAAGGGATGGATCCTACGCCCTTCATCCCAGGGAGAGATTCATGCAGGGGGTGTTTACCAGCTTTCGCTCCACCAGTGGTTAGGATAAAGAGAAGCAATGCGTATCTCGCAGAGATTCCTCTAAATCCTACCATGGGGCGAAAGGAAATGAACCCACCCCCAACGTAGAACTTTGTCTGAATCCGGTTTTGCTCTCAAAAGGCCGTCCGCCATGGCGGCTCAGAGGGCTCTCTGACGGGACCTCGGAGGAAGAACTTGGGGCAAGCCATGCTGAGAGGATAAGTGCTTTCCCACATGCGGCCGCCCCTATTTATAGCCCGCTAGGGCACTCACGTGATGGCCGGCCCGTTAAGCTATAGCTCCGCCCCCAACCACATTGCACTGTGCGACGACACCCAGTTCAAGGGGCTGCAGCCGTGTAGCGAAGCTATAAATGGCCAAGCAGACTGTGAACTCAGGGCCACGCCGTTCAGAGTCTAAACTGCAGAGCGAGCAGTGCTCTAGCACCCCTCCTCGAACGGGAAAGACACGACACGTCCACTTTTGGGCTACATCATGAGGGGGCGCAGTCAGACTCCGAAATTCGACAAACAGATCTTCGACCAGTCAATCGGCCGTACAGGCCGAAAGACAGTACGGCGCAGAGCTGACTCGTCATTTCAAGACGCGCCGACCCAAGGCCAATAGTGCAACCCACAGTAGGACTGGCGTGCAGCCAGAGCTCTGGCTCCGACGTACGGAGCACACCACCTCCTCCCCGCCTCGTAAGGGAGGCTAAGGGTCAAGCACTGTAGAAGTCTTCCGAATAAGCCCTTAGGAGGAAAAATCTCCCTCCTAAGGCCTCGGGGGCTACACCCGGCGGGTGCGCTCGCGCGCACCCACCGGAATACACAGAATCAAACCAAACCACCATAAACGCTCTCGGAAGCCTCCGGTGTAGTCCTTCACTACATCGAAGGCTCGGGGCTACTGTCGGATACCTAGAAATAGGGTACCCAAATTACCAAACTCCACAAAAACAAAAATCACCATCAGGGGCTCTTCCGCCTCGCCCGAGCCAAGGTGGCGTCGCCCAAGACATCATCAACCCTCGGGAGCAACTCCGCCTCGCCCGAGCCAAGATGGCGTCGCCCATGATGTCATCGACCCTCGGGGCTCTTCCGCCTCCCCCGAGCCTAGATGGAGTTGCCCGTAGTGTCATCTACCCTCGGGGGCTCTCCCGCCTCGTCCGAGCCTAGGTGGCGTCGCCCGTGACGTCATCTACCCTCAGGGGCTCTTCCGCCTCTCTCGAGCCAAGATGGCATCGCCCGTGACATCGTCAACCCTCGGGGGCTCTTCCGCCTCGCCCGAGCCAAGGTGGCGTCGCCCGAGACGTCATCAACCCTCAGGGGCTCTTTCGCCTCATCTGAGCCTATGTGGCGTCGCCCGTGACGTCATCTACCCTCGGGGGTCCTTCCGCCCCGTCCGAGCCTGGCAAACGTCATTCGTGACGACCCTCGCCCTCGGAGACTTCAACGCCACACCGCGGCCCAAGGCACTCTAGCCCACAGTACCCTCCGTCCTCAGGGATGGGGTTCAGAGCATGAGCCACCATGCCGACCCCTTTTCACCCTGCGGTACAAGGTCCTATGCTGCCTAACCGATGACTTCCCGCGTAATATCCACGCCATGGCTCTGAAGGACACTCCAACAGGGATTAGGGCGTCATCAAGCACTGTACGACGGAACATGGGGGTGCCTGGTCCTTTGCGACCAACCCCCGCCCATACCCGGTGTTGGAAAAAGCCTCTCTCCGAACAGAACGCGAAGGCCGAGCGAAGGTTTGAACTCAGTGGATGCCGAGAGGCTTCGCTCGGTTCAACTTTCGGGTTTATTACAAGGGAACCTTCGCATGCGCCGAAGGTCCCTTTGTTAGTGATTAGATCGTGAGGTGCTGAAGGTGGGCCTTCGCGATGCTGAAGGCCCTGGCCAGGATGGCAGCGGCGGACAACTGGGGAAACGGGAAACCCTAGAAATCAGGGATCTCGTCTCTCTTATTACGCTGGGTGGTGACCCCTTTTTATAGTACACTGTTCACATCACAATCATGATTACACAAATTCCCCCCTACCTACTCCCGAATATTCCGGGAGCCTTTCTAACAACTCCAGGGGTCTTCTAGGTAAACGAAATCCGCTGAAATCTGCTGGGCCTTGAAGGTAGCTGATGGAGGCCCAGCTCGCTCGGCCCAACGTCTTGCCAAGGACGCCTGCATCCTGCATGGAAAACGGATCGGAGGTCCCGACCGTTCTTCCAGAGACCTTCGCCCTGGCGCCTCCTGCCATGCCTTCGTCTCTGGCTTAGCCGACAGATCGGAGGTTCTGGTCGCTGTCCTAGGACCTCTGCTTCGAGTATCTCCACTGAGCGAAGACCTGGAACCTTCGTTGTAATACCTGCACAAATACAACCATGTATCTCTAGGGTTACCTTTCTTAGTCTAATCGCGCGCCGTCCTTGTGCGGTTACTGGCCTTCGTCGTGTCCCGCGTTCGTGCGTACACCGGGGTTATTTTAGCTTCGTTGAGAGGCGCACTTTCTGGCGGAGGGGGACTTCTTGATTTGTTTGATTCCAGGGCCCATGAGGGACCTTCGCGCTCGGTAATACAACCCTGCGACACACTGGACGTAGGGCGTTCGTGCCTGAACCAGTTAAACCTCCGTGTTCTCCGAGCGCAACCATCCAAACTCCGACACACTTAGAAATTTACTCGTTGGCCGTCTAGACCCTGCCATTTTAGACACCGACACCCTGTTTCCTCGTATATACCGGGATACCCCTCGATGCTGGCCTTCCTTCCTTCTATTATGGGATTGATGAGAAAGACCTAAAGCGACTGGATGATGCTTTCCGTGCCATCAGGATCTTGAGGGAGGCCGGCGTATGTTCGTGCGACGTGATCGACGGTTATTTCTCCAGGGGGGTGGTGCCCCTGTGCCGGCGGGCGCTGATGCTCTTCCAGATGGCCAAGGACGCGTCTCTTGAGGGGACGGTGTCGGCTCTGGGGACGGCGGATGCGAATGCTGTGGTCGCGCGCGTTCGCCTGGTCACCGGTTTGACCGGCACGTCTTATCTAGTTGATGGCGTCCCTAGGATGCTCCCTGACCGGACTACGAAAATCTTGGTATCCTATTTCTTTCTGTCCTTTTATTGGTTAATGGAACTCTGTATCTTTGCTTCCCTGCTATTGACCGATTGAGGAGGTTTCCACAGGTCGGTCGTGTGGACGTTCGCCCCAGTCGTCCTCCTCTCCTGACGGTCGCATCGAGGTAGGCAAACAAGGAGTGCGACCCAAAGGCCGAGCGAAGGTTCGAACTCAGCGGACGCCGAGATTCTTCGCTCGGTTGAACTTTCAGGTTTATTACGAGGGAACCTTCGCATGCGCCGAAGGTCCCTTTGTCAGTGATTAGATCGTGAGGTGCTGAAGGGCCCGACCGGGATGGCGGCGGCCGACAACTGGGGAAACAGGAAACCCTAGAAATCAGGGATCTTGTCTCTCTTATTACGCTGGGTGGTGACTGTAGGAATACGAGGTTGCTACGCTAGCCGGAAAACAAAACTTTTCGACCTCATAAACCAGGATCTACTGCTAGTTACAGGTTACGGGATTACCACTAGACGCGCAGGTGTAGCGAAAGACGACTTGATGTAGTCGTGCGCGTCGCAGCAGGCAGTGCAGTTGCATGGTCGTCCGTCTCAACGTCCCCTTCGTGCAGTTCGTCCTTGTGCTCCAGATGCAGCACCTCCGAGGAATCCCACACGTACAGGGAGAAAGCGTTGCGCCTCCGGACTGCTAGGTCCGCGAGGAGCAAAAGGTGCGAGCGTGGGGAGGCGACGGCGGCTGCCAAAAGGCGTGGATCAATCTCGCCCCGCGCCCACCCCTTGCTTATATAGGCGTCCTGACGAGCTCCCACGTTGGAGGCCCATTAGTAACCCTAAACTTAGTCTAATTCGGGTCCAACCCGAATTAGGCTTCCAGCCCTTTAAGCGTGCGACCCTATGGGCTCACGCATACATAGACATGGCCCAAGTACTCTTACTCGACCAATAGTTGATAGCGGCCTCTAGCAAGGCGTGTAAACTCCTATGCATACGCTATGATCATATCAGACGAACCACTATGACCATGTACAAGTTATTCCCTTTGCCACTCGATATATGGTTCAACTCGTGGGTTAACACTTAACCCAAGCACGACCATGCATTTGTTGATCCAATCACATGAGTGATCCAGTGATATCTCTCTCACGAAGAGAGGGGCAAATTCCATCTTGATTGTCTATGTCTCATAGCATGTTTCCCGACCACCCAACGACCACCTTTATAACTACCCAATAACGGAGTAGCGTTTGATAGTCTCTAAGTAGATCGTTTCACATCTTGAGTTCATACCACAATCTCAGGTCTAAGGACATAACGTACATGACATGAATAGAGACTTTCTCTTGTTGGGTCAGTCCAGCCTACATGTCTCACATGTGCCCACATTATTAGTTTGACATCTCCATGTCTATGACTTGTGAAACATAGCCATCAACTAATACATGTGCTGGTCTAATATTCAAGTGTGCTCTTACAAGAATGCCGACCAGGGACAACTTTTAGAATAACCATTCAGGTAATTGAGTTCCACAAACAATTCACATAATCGTCAATCAATACTCGTTGTCTATAATGGATATTCAAAGAACACTTTATTAATCATGGATACAATCGGAATATAATCATCTACATGATTAGCTCTAGGGCATATTCCAAACAGTGACCCCTTTTTATAGTACACTGTTCACATCACAATCATGATTACACAAATGCCCTCCTACCTACTCCCGAATATTCCGGGAGCCTTTCTAACAACTCCGGGGGTCGTCTAGGTAAACGGAATCAGCTGAAGTCTGCTGGGCCTTGAAGGTAGCTGATGGAGGCCCAGCTCGCTCGGCCCAACGTCTTGCCAAGGACGCCTGCATCCTGCTTGGAAAATGGGTCGGAGGTCCCGACCGTTTCTCCAGAGACCTTCGCCCTGGCGTCTCCAGCCATGCCTTCGTCTCTGGCTTAGCCGATAGATCGGAGGTTCTGGTCGCTGTCCTGGGACCTCTGCGCAAATACAACCATGTATCTCCGAGGTTACCTTTCTTAGTCTGATCGCGCGCCGTCGTTGTGCGGTTACTGGCCTTCGTCGTGTCCCGCGTTCGTGCATACACCGGGGACTTCTTGCTTTGTTTGATTCCGGGGCTCATGGGGGACCTTCGCGACTCTTGTCCCAACAGTTTTCCCCTTTGAGGGGCTGACTCGACATTCGCGGGGCGTGGCCCTCAAAAAAAAAGAACTTTCGGGAGTTGTGAAGGTGTGTTTTTCCCTGTGGGCCCTCCCTTCCCCCTCACGCCGCGTTGTGTCGGGTTCTGATTGGTTTTAGGGTTTCTATTTTATCTGATGCGATGCGACGATTTGTCTTCCTTGGGCTCCCCCTCCTATAAAAGGAGGGGTTGGGGTACGCGGAGGGCTACTGCCTCTTGCGTTGCTTTCAGTTGCTCCCGCTTTCCTGAGCTGCCTTCGCTCGCGCTGTTGCTTTTTTTATTTCCCTTCGGAAGTTGCAGTCTTCGCTTCCCGGCCCTTTCTCCGTTTCTGTTGGTCGAAGGTTCTCGAAGAGTGTATGCAGACCAGTGTCGAAGACCGATCTTTGGAGGAGGGGGGGAGCTTGAATAGCATGGAGGTTTCTATTGGGGATCTGGTTGGTGCTGAAGAAGTTTTCGAGATGGAGGGCAAGACCTTTACTATTGGTACTTCCTTGATGACCCAAGAGATGGTAGATCGTTTTATTAAGGATCGTCTTATTCTCGAGGCTTCATACCGTCTCCCGCCGAAGGGTGAAGAGACGCCAAAACCGAAGGGAAATGAGGCGATTGTCTTTCGCGACTTTTTTATTTGCGGTCTTCGGATTCCGTCCGTTGATTTTCTGAGCAACATGCTTTTAACCTTCGACATCCAGCTTCATGATCTGACGCCGAATGGTATTCTCGCGCTGAGTCAGTTTTGTTGGGCTTGTGAATCATACGACGCGAGGCCTATTGTTGCTACCTTTTGTGCGAACTATGAGCTTCATCACCAACCGAAGAAGATTTGGGATAAGTGTTTCCAGTTTGGTAGTTATACGTTCATTCCCCTCCGGAGGTCCAACGAGGGAGGTCCGGAGATTTCGTTTTGTAAGAAGAATAAGTGGGACAGGGAATGGCTTCGATACTGGTTTTATGTTACTCCACTAGCAACAGTTCTGACGTTCAGCGATGACACTCAGCATCCGACTTAGCCATATGCTTCGGTTTTGCGACCAATGAAGCCAAAAAACAAGGTTGTTTCTTCGGGGGCGGTGGATGACACCCGCCGGGCCTGTGACGAAGCCTTTGCTATGGCGTGTCACTTCTCTGGCGGTCGTGATCTTGTGGAAGAGATGTGCGCTGCAAGCTGTTGGCCTCTTGGTATTGTTCGACCTGAATTTACTATTGAGAAGGTCTGCGTCGCTGGCGTTGATTTCGCGGTTCCTTATCCCCGTTTCAAGATTGAGTTGGGTGATACGGCTCGCGAACGGTTCATTCATGAGACTGAGATGGATCTCTACGCAGTTGTTGGTGAAGTGACTGAAAGGGAATATACATCCCGGAGGTCTCCCTCTGGTACTATGCCCCGTTTCAACCGTGTGTTCGAAGAGGTTGGCGCTCGACTTGTCAGCAGGAATGTTCCTACGAAGGTCATGTCCGCTATTGCTCGCAAGGAGAAGGAAGCGGAAGAGAAGGAGGCGAAGGCGTCTGGCGCCGACGCTGCTACTGTTGCTGCTGCTGTGAAGGGGAAGGGGGCTTCTGCCTTGGTTGACGCTCCGGCTTCAGGCTCAAAAAAGTGTAACGCTTCGAGCTCTGTTGCTACTTCGATGGCCGAAGCGAAGAAGAAAAGAGAGAAATTTTCTGCCAAGAAAACGGCAACTACAAGCGATGCTACTCCTTTGGTGAAGCGCAAGGCTCTTTCTCACAAGTCGAAGGTCCCTACTAAAAGGGCTCGGAAAGCAGCTGAGACCACCGATCTCCTTAGATTTGACGGCTCTTCTAACGAAGGTGGGTCTCCTATTAGCCGTTTTGGCCAGCCTGACCCTAAAGTTTTTCCTCGTGAAGGTTGGCTTTTCTTTCTAGATTTTGATAGTCGGAGTCAACTATATTTGCAAGGTCCATCCCCTAAGGCTTTGCCATCCAAAGCTGGATTTGGGTTAGATGAAGCTGTGGCTGCGGGGGCTAAGGGCGTGCTCACCATTGAGGGCTCCGCGGCGTCTTGTCCGTGCCCCGGGGCTTCTCCGTCGAAGGTTGCCTTGGTTGAGGCAGAGTTGCCTGGACTAGGGTCGGCTGGTGTCGCTGTGGTGAAGACCTTGCCACTGATCGTTGATCAGGCTTCGTCACAGTCGGTTGATTTGGATGCTAGGGTCCCTGCCGACAAGGATGCTCTGCCGAATGCATTTGATCGCCCCTCCTCCGCCGGTGACGTTGTTTCGGTTTCTTCTACTCGGCACTCTAGTGATGTTCGGGAGCAAAGCCCGGAGGTCGAGGGTCCCAAACCTTTGGCTGACGAAGCCATTGCTCCTACTGCGGAGGCTGTTGATGGGGGCCACCAACGTCGGAGTCCTACGCCTCCGAAGGTTGCCCAAGAGGACTTGCTTCCTTTGGGTGGTGGTGCTGACGACTTGACGGCAGGGCGTGTTTTGTCCGGCATAGATGCCAGCCTTGGTAGGGGTTACTTTTTAGACTGTCTGAGTGTTTGCACTCTTTTTTCGATCATTGTTCCTTTGGTGCTCGAAGGTTTCCCCTTTGAAGCTTTTGAGGCTATTTCTGGGGATGATCCGCTCCCCGAGGGGACCGACCTTACTCGGGTTGGTCTTTACGGCAAAGGCCTTCGTACCATATTTACGCCCAGGCCTCCGCCTGGGTCTTTAGCCGCACCTAGGACATCGGCTGGTGCTGGCGCTCGTGTCGAAGGTATGTTTATCATTTGTTAACATCTGCATTATATTTCCATCTTATTTTCGTGGGTTGTTTTGCGTGTGCATTATGTGTTGTTACATTTTTTGTAGCTGATGCCTCGTCGGAGACGCTAAGTGCGTGGACTGAGGCTTTGCGGGTCCTTTATCAGGATACCGGAGGTTCTTTTTGTTTGTTTTTGCCCATCGTCTTCGTTTTATTGTAGATTTTTTATGCACTTCCTTTTGTTAGTTGCAGACCGGATGCGTGATCGCCTAAAGGACGTTAGTTTGTACGATCTACTGCACACGAACCTTCAACATCAGTTTGTGGTAAGCTTTTATTGTTGAGGTGGAGGGGTTTTTTTATTTGAACCGTTCGTGCAGAGCCATCACTTGGGGGCTGTTATGGAGGAGAGGTTGTCTCTGGCCCTTCTCACAAGCTGGGATGCCATGTCCTCTGTGAAGAGGGACATTATTCGAAAGGATGGGCGCATTTCTGAGTTAGAGGAGGAGTTGGATGGGCTTCGTCCCCTTGCTCAGTCTAATGAAGAGCTTAAGAGTAAGGTGGACAGGTTGGCGTGTGCTCTTGAAAAAGCGACAGATAGCGAAAAGACTGTTCTAAAGGAGATCGAAAAAATGGGAGCTAGCGCCGAGGTCCTTCCCAAAGAGCTTGATAGAGAACGATTGCTGGCCGAGGGTCTCCGCAAGAACCTCGATGGCGAGCGATCTCTTGCTGCGACACTCGAGGCACAAGTCAACTTGTTGAACGGACAATTGGAGACTGCCCGACTTGCTGGTACTTTGGTTGTTTCTGCTTATATGGAAGCACTGGCTGAGTTTGGTGGGTTGGTTCCTCCGCCTACTGACGGTTCTTCGGCCCTTGCCTTATGCAACTGGTTGCAGGCTGAATTTGTTAAGCTTCTGAGCTTTATTGCGAAGGCTGGCGACTTCGCCGCTCTATCTGGGGTGTCTAACTTTGCGAGGGCTTTGGTTGACGGTGGCTGTAAGCACGTGTCTGCATTGAAGGGTAAAACTTACCCTGATCCTATACCGCCCTCTACCCTGGCGAAGCCTGTTTACAAGGCGATTACAAGCTTCATGTATTACTGTTATGGCCGGTTTGGTCGGGCTGATGCTCGTGCTCTGGCGGAGGCTAAGCGTAAGAAGGTTTGTTCTTGATAAAGTATTTTCTCTGTTGGTTTTGCCTCTTTTTTTTTAATTTGCTTGGTATGCTGATTTTTTTAAAAAAATTTCGTAGGAATTGGCTAAGGCCAGTGCTGGTTCGAGTAGAGGTGGTGGCACAACTGATGATGCACATGTTGTTAAAGCGCAAGTCCCTCCTTCGACTGTTGTTGGCGCTAAACCTTCGGAGGCTGCGGATAAAGCTGGTGCTTCAGAGGCGAAGGTTGACATCCATGTGCCTCCGTTTCAGGAGGTGGGCCAATGAGTTCTGGTTTAGATTTTTTGTCAGGCCTACGTGCCTTCACGATGACTCCCGAGCGGAGTGATGTAAATAACATTTGTGTTACTCCTGTGGTGGCTTTTGCTATTAAGATGGCCTTTTGCTATGCTTTCCTTTTGTATTGATTTTCGTGTTCGTCCCGCGCAGGTAGCCTTCGATGGCCCTGTGCGGGATGAACTTCCTTTGACGCTGATGCGCGATGGTGTTTATGTTGATGGCGAATTGTGGGACTATTGGCGATCCAGCCACGCAGGACCTTCGGTTGATAGGATGTTCGAGTTTGTTCTTTACTCTATCGACGACTGGAACGATGTATTTGTTCGTTCTTTGGCTTGGCAGGGTCCCCTAGACCCATTGTAATTTTTATTGGTTGTGTCGAGCCTTTGTGCTCTTCGTTGTATTGGACTGCTTGCATTGAACTTGTATCGTTGTTGATCCGCAATTAGCGATGATCTACCATTGCGAGTTGATACGATTGTGCGGTTCCATTATTATGGTCGCTTGGACCTTCGCCTAGGATATTAAGCTTCGCCTTAGGCTATCGGCCTTCGACGAAGGTTCTTATTGGTTGATCGTTCTAGACTTTTAGGTACTTTGCGACTGGGCATTGCCCTGCTTCGTTTTGCGCGCTTGTTGGTTGTCTTCAACCACTCTTTGCGCTCGCCGATCGCCTTCTCACTGTGTTGCTGCTACAGGCGACTTCTTTCCGTCTAGAGTTTGATTCCTTCCTGGTAACATAGCTATTACGAATCTTTGCACGGTGATTACTTTTGTTTTGCTTGCATGCTCGGGGGGTACTTCGGCCTGCATGGCGCTTCCCCCTTTGCGGGTACATGTTTGGTGTTTGTTGTTGTTTTGACTTCATTCCGCTGTGTGTGGGGCTATTGTATTTATACTCTATTCCCCTTGCGGTTTTAGGTGCAGCCATGAGTGTTGTGCACATGGGGGTTTTGATTGCTCTGTACTTGGTTGGTGGCGGTTTGGCTGCGTTTTAACGTTTAGCTGCTGATTTAGTTTGGTTTTTGTTGTCGAAGGCCTTCGATACTAGCATGTTTGTATTTCATTTTGCATATGGGACCTTCGGTCGATGGGATGTTGTTTGGGAAAAAAACATTTGTTATATATGCATGTCATTGCCTTACACTTGGCACGAAGGCCTTCCTAGTTTCTTTATTCTAGGTCTTCGGCTGCTTCTTGCTCCTGACCTTGGGCGCCTTCGCCTGATTCCTCCACACCACATAGCGGGACGCGTCTCCCACCTCTCTGCCCAAGCTTGGTCTCAACCTGGGAGTTGTTGATGTAGAGTGGGCATCGCCACTGTTGGCACTCGAAAACCTGCTTCGGGTAACCTTTGGTCGGGTTAGCCAGGTGCCTGACCGCGGGTGCCTTTGCCTGCTTATCCACCACCCTTGCTGAAGAAGCCATGCAACGAGATGCGTGCTGACCTTTGTGGCTCCTTCCGCCTTCAACCTCGGTGGTGGTGTAGTGTGTTGGCCTTCGCGGCTTCTGACACTCGAAGGCTTGCTTTCGGTTGTCGGGGGGTGGCTTGGCGCTTGTTGGCGGTGTGGTGGAGGATCACTTTCTCTATGATCGCATCCTTCGAACCAGGGCGAGGGGAGGTTACGAGCCTTCGCGCGGTAATCTCCCATCGCCGGTTCCGCTGCCTGGTTATAGACAAGCGGAGACGGCTCTTGACCGACAGTGCCTCCCTTTTTACGAGTCTTCGCACGGTATTCTTGGGGTCTAGCCCCTCTCTCTACGTTTTAAAGAAACGCCTGCTTCCATGGCTGTTTTCCAGGGCTGCCTCTGGTTCTTGGCTTTTCTCTAGGAGGGGCGAAGGCTTGGGTTACCGTTTTGGCTTCCTTCTCATGTGTTTTGCTAGTTGCTCTCAGTTTCTGTTTTAGGAGAGGTTATGAACTTGGTGTTTTGGGTTGCCGGTTGAGCTGCCTTTTATAGTGCCCCGAGGCCTAGCTTTTACTGCTTATGGGTGGTTGGGACGGTGGTGGTTGTATGTTGGCGGTTGAGCATTTACTTTTGGTCGAGTTATTGCTGCCTTCGCATTGAATGTTGCGGGTACCCTTTTTTGTCTGCTCGTTTTTGCAGAGCTTTTAAAGATTTTTCCTTGGTGGTTATGCGAAGACCTTCGCCTCGGTGCCTGACTTGTCAGGTCTTTTTCTGAGTTTTGAATGACTTTATAGTGCGGAGGTTGTACTGTTCGTACATTTTTTCGGTCTCGGTGCCCGACGTGTCAGGACTTTTCCGAGTTGTGGACGCCTCTTAGGGCGATGGGGTTATACCATTTGCTCGAGCTTTTGCCTCGGTGCCCGACTTGTCAGGACTTTTTCCGAGTTGTGGACGCCTCGTGGGCGCGGAGGTCGTACCACTCATTCAGCCACTTGGCTGTAAGTGGCGAAGGTCCTCTAATCGTATTATTGTGTCGAATAGTGTGGCCTCATTGCTGGCCACTTTCGACGTTTCTATTTGTCGTATTTGGGGATAGCCTCTTTATAATTTCAGAGTATTTTTACAAAGGTGCCACCTCATTAAAAACCTCACGCCCCTGGATGGGGTTCCCCTTGTGAGGAAAAGAGTACGACTCCTTACGAAGCCACTAAGAAAGTAAAATGCTAAAAGAAGTAAATCTACCTACAGCTGACCTTCGCTTATAGTTCCGCGATGGCCGCTTTTACATTAGATGTAGAATCTCTTTAGGTTACTGGAGTTCCAGGTGTGCATGGTCGTTGTGCCTTCGTTGTCTGTTAGCAGGAATGCTTCCGGTCGTCCTGCGGCCTTCGCAATGAAGGGTCCTTCCCACTTGGGCTGAAGTTTTCCAGTCGTTTCTGCATTTGGCTTTCTTCGGAGAACGAGGTCTCCGTCCTTGATGTTCTTGTGTATTATCTTGCTGTCTCTCCAGCCTTCTGTTTGCTCCTGGTACATGGATATGTTATGCACTGCTTCTAGCTTCGCTCCCTCTATTGCTTCCTTGGAGTACTCTTCGTCCAGTCCCATTGTGTGCTTTGTCACTCTCAGGCTTTGGAGGTTCGGCTCTTCTGGTAACATAGCCTCTTCGCCATACAGTAGCTTGAATGGCGTAAAGCCTGTTGCTTTGGAGGTTGTTGTGTTGTGGGACCATACTACTCTAGGTAGCTCCTCTATCCATTTTCCCTTGCGAAGGTTGGACAATGTTTCGGCAATGGCGGAGAAGATGGCCCTGTTTGATCTTTCACGGCCCCGTTTGATTCCGGGTGATAGACTGATGCGAAGGCTACTTGGGTTTCGACGCTGTTGCAATATAGTTTGAATAGGTCCGAGTCAAACTGTTTGCCGTTGTCCACTGTGAGGGTTCTGGGTACTCCGAATCTACAAACGATGTTTTTCCAGAAGAATTTCCTTACTGATTCGGAGGTTATCTTCGCCAATGGCTTTGTTTCTATCCAACTTGTGAAATATTCCACTACGACTACTGCGAATTTGTTTCCCCCTTGCGAAGGTGGTAGGGGTCCTACTAAATCCATGCCCCATCGCTGCAGCGGCCATGTTGCGGGTATGAGTTGAATGGTTGCTGCCGGTAGTCTTTGGTGCGCAGATAGGTGCTGGCAGGCTTCGCAGGTTTTTGCTACCTCTTCGGCGTCCTTGATGTGTGTTGGCCAGTAGAATCCTTGGCGTATTGCTTTCGCAGACAAGGCTCTGGAGCCTATGTGAGATCCGCAGATGCCCTCATGTATTTCTTGCAAGAGATTTTTTCCATCTCCGCTTGTGATGCACTTTAGGAGTGGTTGGACTACACCCTTTTTGTACAGCTCTCCATCTATGATGGCGTAGCTTCGCGCTCTAGCAGCGATTCTTGCTTTTGCAGCTTGATCTTGGGTGTCTTCTTCACTATTTAGGTATCTTCGGATTGGCTCTCTCCAATCTTCTTCTTGCAGTGCTAACACTTGTCTTATTGACATTTGTGCTGTCAAAAGTTCAGTGAGCTCTAGATAGAACATTCCTTCAGGCAGTGGTGTACCGTTTGCTGCTGCCTTCGCTAGCTCATCTGCTTCAACGTTGGACCCCCTTGGTATGTGCTCCACTATAAATCCTTGGAATTTTCTTTCTGCTGCTCTTAGGAGAGCGAGATATTTTGCTAACTCGGGTTCACGTGCCATGAAGTCTTTCTCGACTTGGCCTGCCACAATTTGGGAGTCTGTTTTGACCCGAGTTGTTGTGCACCCAGGCTTTTTGCCTTCGCTAAGGTCAGGGCTAGGCCTTCATATTCTGCGATGTTGTTTGTGGACTTGAACAGTAATTTTGCTGCATATTTGGTTCGTACTCCTGATGGTGAAATTAGGACTGCGGAGGCTCCAGCTCCGTTCTTTCCCCAAGCTCCGTCTGTGAACGCAGTCCACGACTGCTCTTCTTTTGGGTCGGGTGTGGCTTTGTGCGGGGTCCAGTCTGCTATGAAATCGGCTAGTGCTTGTGATTTGATGGCTGTTCTGGGCATGTAGTTGACGTTGTACTGAGATAGCTCTGCGGCCCATTTTGTCGTTCTGTTGGAGGCTTCTTTGTTCTTGAGGATGTCACCTAGTGGTTGTGTCGAAGGTATCGTTATTTCATGGGCCTGGAAGTAGTGTTTGAGCTTTCTTGATGATATCAGGACTGCATACGCGATTTTCTCAACCTCTGAATAATTCAGCTTCGCTCCTGATATTGCTTCTGAGATGTACACTGGATACTGTTGTTTTATGCCTTCGACTTCTCTTTCTTATGTCAGCGCTGAACTTACTGCGTGTTCTGTTGCTGCTACGTAGAGCAGTAAGGGTGTATCTAGGGTGGCGGTTGTGACTACTAGATCGCTTGCCAGGTAGGCTTTTAGTTACTAGAATGCCTCTGAATGCTCTTTCCCCCATTGGAACTTTTCTGAGCCCCTAAGTACCTTGAAGAATGGCAAGCTTTGCTCTGCTGATTTGGAGATGAATCTGTTCAATGCTGCAACTCTTCCTGTTAGCTTTTGCACTTCTTTTCTGGTTGTTGGTTCGACCATTTCCTTGATTGCTTTTGTTTTGTCTGGGTTGGCCTGTATGCCCTCTGGGCCTATCATGCACCCAAGCATCTTTCCTTTGCTTACTTCGAAGACGCATTTCTCTGGATTTAATTTGAGGCCTGCTTCCCTTAGATTGGTGAAGGTTTCTCTGAGATCAGCCAAAAGTTCTGCTTCACTTTTGCTCACAACTATGATGTCGTCAACATAGGCTATGATGTTGTGTAGCAGTTGGGGTCCCAGTACTACCTTTGTTATTCTTGCGAAGGTTGAACCTGCATTTTTCAGTCCTTCAGGCATTCTGACGAAATAGTATGTGCCAAAGGGTGTTGTGAAGCTTGTTTTGTCTTCGTCTTCCTTTTTGAGCCAAATCCGGTGGTACCCCGAAAAATAATCCAGCATTGAAAACCTTTTGCACCCTGCTTCCTTATCGACCGAAGAATCGATTCTCGGTAGGGGGAATGCATCTTTCTTGCATGCTTTGTTCAAGTCCGTGAAATCGATGCACATTCGCATCTTGCCGTTCTTTTTTGGGACGAGCACAACATTGGATAGCCACTCCGAGTACTTGACTTCCCTGATGACCTTCGCGTCTAATAATCTTTGGACCTTAGCCTTTGCTGCTAACACTCTGTCCCTTGACATCTTTCTTTGCCTTTGCTTCCTCGGTTTGCAGTGCTTGTTTACATCCAACGAGTGCTCTATTAGCTGTCTACTTACTCCGCCCAGATCAGATGCTGACTAGGCGAAGATGTCTCCATTTTTGGTGAGGGTGGTGTGTAGTTTTTCCTCTTCTTCTGTTGCTAGCTTTGCTCTAATTATAACCTTTCGGTCTGGTACCTCCTTTTGGAGTGGGACGACCTTTGTCTCTTCTTGGCTTTGTAGGTCTGGTTTTCCCCCTGGCATGTCTGGGGATATTTTGGTTGCCACTGAATTTACATTTCTTTGTGCTTTGTTGATGTTTCTTTCTATGTTTCTGGCTTCTTTCTGACTTGCGTGGATTGTTATGACTCCATGGAATGCTGGGATTTTCATGCACAAATAGCTCATATGGATTGCTGCGTTGAATTTTGCTGTGAATCCTCTGCCGAAGATTGCATTGTAGGCGTAGTGCAAGTCAACGACGTCGAAGGTGACGTACTCCGTTCTTGCGTTGTTTTGGTCCCCGAAGGACACTGGTAGGGAAATCTTTCCTAAGGCATTGATTTTTCGGCCTCCAAATCCTATTAGTGGCGATTCTGAGGGCTGGAGTTGGTTTCTGCTTAGCTTCATCTGGTCGAAGGTATTGAGGAACAAGATGTCGGCTGAGCTTCCTGTATCTATCAGGATCCTACTGATTTCCCATGCTGCTATGTTTGCTTTGACCACCATTGCGTCGGTGTGTGGATAGCTTTCTAGACGGAGGTCTTCTTCTGAAAAGGTAATGGAGATCTTCGACCAGTCTGTGTGTCGTATTGGACCTTCGACAGAGACGTTGTTGACGATCCTGTAGTGGTCCTTCTTTTGCCTTTTGGTCTCGAACTCCATGGTTGAGCCTCCGGCTATGGGTAGTATCATCCCAATTGTTGGGAGGGGGTTGTGCGGGTTCAACTGGTTTTCGGACAGGGGCTCAGCTTTTGGTACCATTCCCTGGGGCATGTTTTGTACTTGGTGTGGTGGAGGAAGTAGTGCTTCATACCGACGGTTTTGCCCTTGCGTTTGTTGCGAAGGTTCCATGAATGTTATGCGAGGCGGTGGCGGGTAAGCGTTGTGATGTGGGGTTGGAGGATTCGGTGGTCTCCAGGATGGCAACAAATTTGGGAAATAAGATGCTTGCATCGTGGAGGGGTGTACTTGAGTCGAGTTCAAACTCGGGTAAACTGGACAATACTGTTGCGGTTGCTGCCAAGCTTGGGTTGTGTGGTTTACTTGTCTTGTCTGCATCTGGCTTTGCGGAGGTTGTTCTTGCCTAGCATTCATCCTCTGTTGTGTTTCCTTTGCTTCTGGGCAATCTCTTGTGACGTGACCCTTGTCTTCGCCATGAAAAAACACCATAATTTTTTGATCCTCTGTCCTTGACCCTTGTTCCAAGGTTTGTTCTGGTTCTTCCTCCGATCGATACTTTGTCCTTGTTGTTGGCCGGGTTGAGTTGCATGAGATTTTTCTTCATTGTGTTGCTGCTCATTAGACACATTGAAGACCTGTGCTGCCTTCGGCTGTTGCCAGTTGTTGTTGTTGTCCGTTCTGGGTGGCCTTCGATTCCCTTGAGATTGGTTTGAGCCTTGCTGCTTATAGAGGTTTTGTTCCTCTATTCTTCTTCTTAGATCATTGTCTGATCTGCAGTACTTCTCGAATTCACTGTATAGATCTACAATGCTCGATGGTTTCTCTCTTGCCAGGTGACCTACTAGGGGTCCTATGCGGAGGCCTTTGCATGCAACTTTGATCGCAACTTCCTCTGACACATTTGGTGCTTTCGCCTTGTGTTAGATGAAACGCTGGAAGTACTCTTTCAATGACTCCCCCTGTGCCTGCTTGCATTGAAACAGATGCGAAGAGGTTAGTGACTCATTGGCGAAGCCTTTGAAATTCGTCATGATTTTGTCGCGAAGGTCTTCCCATGAGTATATACTACTTGGCCTGAGCATGGAGTACCAGGCTAGTGCATCGCCTTCTGCTGCGATCACGAAGGATTTGGCCAGAACGACATCATTTCCACCTACGGAAGCTACTGCCGCTTCATAGCTCATTATGAATTGCCTCGGGTCAGTCTTGTCGTTGAACTTTGGTAGTGCGATAGGCTTGTACTTCTGAGGCCAGCGTGTGTTTTGCAGACCTTCGGACAGAGGAGATTTGGAGTCCGTTCTCCATCGTTGATGGTTCTGATCATAGTCACTTGTGTTGTATGCGTTCATGAATATCGGTTCGCCGTTCTAGAGCGGCATTTGGGGCCTTCGGAGCTGCTCGTCCATGGGTAGCTGAACTCCTCCGCCCTAGGCTTGTTACATGCTTTGTATTTCGCCTTGAAGGAGTGTGAGCTGTTGTCGCATCTCCGCTGCTTGCTGTGATAGCTGCATCGCTCTTTGAGTTGCCTGCTGTTCTGCGACTAGGTGATCTCTTTCTTCCTGCGCCCTTTGTAGTTCTTGCTGCAGGTTTTGCAAAACTTGCTCTTGTGTTTGTTCTTGGGGTGGTGGTTCATCTTCGTTGTTTTCATTTGGTTGGGCGTCCTGTGTTGGAGGTGGTAGTTGCTCGCCTCGTGTTGGGGATGGTTGTGGTGCATCCCGCGGTGGGGATGGCAGTGGTGCGGGACGGGATCGCTTTGTTCCTACGGCTCTTTGCGTTCCGTCTGTTGTGGCGTAGGTGCTTCGCACGTTGCGTCGTACCCTTTGTTCTCCGTCATTAGAGGTTGCATCTTCTTCATGGTAATCTGTTATCGTTGCTCTCTTGGATGTCATCGTAGGCTTGACTTCGGCCAAGCACGGTGGGCACCACTGTTGGAAAAAACCTCTCTCCGAACAGAACCCGAAGGCCGAGAGAAGGTTTGAACTCAGCGGACGCCGAGAGGCTTCGCTCGATTGAACTTTCGGGTTTATTACGAGGGAACCTTCGCATGCGCCGAAGGTCCCTTTGTCAGTGATTAGATCGTGAGGTGCTGAAGGGCCCGGCCGGGATGGCGGCGGCCGACAACTGGGGAAACGGGAAACCCTAGAAATCAGGGATCTTGTCTCTCTTATTACACTGGGTGGTGACCCCTTTTATAGTACACTGTTCACATCACAATCATGATTAGACAAATGCCCCCTACCTACTCCCGAATATTCCGGGAGCCTTTCTAACAACTCTGGGGGTCTTCTAGGTAAACGGAATCAGCTGAAGTCTGCTGGGCCTTGAAGGTAGCTGATGGAGGCCCAGCTCGCTCGGCCCAACGTCTTGCCAAGGACGCCTGCATCCTGCTTGGAAAACGGGTCAGAGGTCCCAACCGTTCTTCCAGAGACCTTCGCCCTGGCGTCTCCTGCCATGCCTTCATCTCTGGCTTAGCCGACAGATCGGAGGTTCTGGTCGCTGTCCTGGGACCTCTGCTTCGAGTATCTCCACTGAGCGAAGACCTGGACCCTTCGTCGTAATACCTGCGCAAATACAACCATGTATCTCTGGGGTTACCTTTCTTAGTCTGATCGCGCATCGTCTTTGTGCGGTTACTAGCCTTCGTCGTGTCCCACGTTCGTGCGTACACCGGGTTATTTTAACTTCGTTGAGAGGTGCACTTTCTGGCGGAGGGGGACTTCTTGATTTGTTTGATTCCGGGGCCCATGGGGGACCTTCGCGCTCGGTAATACAACCCCGCGACACACTGGACGTAGGGCGTTCGTGCCTGAACCAGTATAAACCTCCGTGTTCTCCGAGCGCAACCATCCAAACTCCGACACACTTAGAAATTTACTCGTTGGCCGTCTAGACCCCGCCATTTTAGACACCGACACCCCGTTTCCTCGTTATACCGGGATACCCCTCGATGTTGGCCTTCCTTCCTTCTATTATGGGATTGATGAGAAAGACCTGAAGCGACTGGATGATGCTTTCCGCGCCATCAGGATCTTGAGGGAGGCCGGCATATGTTCGTGCGACATGACCGACGGTTATTTCTCCAGGGGGGTGGTGCCCCTGCGCCGGCGGGCGCTGATGCTCTTCCAGATGGCCGAGGACGCGTCTCTTAAGGGGACGGTGTTGGCTCTGGGGACGGCAGATGCGAATGCTGTGGTCGCGCGCGTTCGCCTGGTCACCGGTTTGACCGACGCGTCTTATCCTGTTGACAGCGTCCCTAGGATGCTCCCTGACCGGACTATGAAAATCTTGGTATCCTATTTCTTTCTGTCCTTTTATTGGTTAATGGAAATATGTATCTTTGCTTCCCTGCTATTGACCGATTGAGGAGGTTTCCGCAGGTCGGTCGCCTGGATGTTCGCCCCAGTCGTTCTCCTCTCCTGACGGTCGCGTCGAGGTAGGCGAACAGGGAGCGCGATGAGATGGTACAATCACAGAAAATCCGCCGAAGGGATCGCAACCTTCGGAATGAGGCTCGGAGGGTGAAAGAGGAGAAGGGAGAGGAGGTTTCTCGATGTCAGAGAATACTGATGATGGGGACGACGATCCTACAGACTCGGGGTGCTCTCCTTCTCATGAGATGGGCAGCCCGTCGTCGCAATCCGGGCCCTCGAGCCCTCCCCTGAGTACGAGTTTCCCTGAGGCGGCGAAAGTATCGGATGACGTTATGGCGCTGGAGTTGGGTCCCATTCTGACTGATTCTGCCTCACCGGTGCCAGACGACGTACTCGCGGTGTTGCGCCCTTAGTCGGCTCCGTCTCCTGAGGTTGCCCCTGTTCTGGCGCCCCCGGATATCCCTGTGCCTGTCATTGCTTTGCAGGTACCAGAGTCAGGTCGGTCGGAGTCAAAGGTTTCTACCGTAAGCGTGGGCCGGTGCTGCTGAACCTATTGTCGTATCCTCGGCTGAAGCATCCGATGCTGGCCCTGAGGTAAATTGGTTTCGATTCCGTTTTACTCTCCCAAGAGCTCGTATTCCTAGCTTCATCATGCCTTTTCTTCAGTCGGAGCGTGGGCCGCTCGACCTTAGCTCCGGCAAAGAGGTTGGTGGTCTCGCGTCCCCAGGGTTCGTCGAAGAACGCAGGTGTCTTCACGCTTGCTGGTCCGAGTGGTATCGGGGGCAAGGCGGACGACGCTACTCCGTCTGAGCCCGGCGTCCCTGGTGCCGATGCTTCTTTGGCGGAAGACCTTTCGTCGGTGACCATTCCGGCGGTAGTCTCGCCATTGCCATCTTTGCCGATTGTTGGGATCGTTCCGCCCTCGGACCATATGTTCCTGCCTCGGGTTCTAGCTCTGCGCCGGATTGGATCTCGCTCAGGTGTCGAAATCGTTCCTATGGAGGTGCGGAAGACGATGGAGATCATTCCTCCTTTCCGAATGCTTCTTGGGGAGGTAACTGCGAGGCCTCGGAACCAACCTGGCCACCCCCTCGTTTGGGCGTGTGTGGACGAGCCTAGAGTTATGTTCGCCCTGGACGATCGTCTTGAAGATTCTCGCCGGCAGGCCACGAACCAAGGCATGCGAGATATGGCGAGGATCTAGGGCGACGTGGTAACTCCTAATGTGGAGGTGACGTATCCCAATCTCTGATTCAACCCTCATTCGTTTTACGATGTTTTTCTTATGCCCCTTCCTGCGTAGGCGATATGCGAGAGCAATGTCCTCAAGTCGGTTTTCCTTTACGGGGAATCCGAGGTCTGGCCGGCCGCCGCTGAGGGCCGTCAGCGAATCGCCGCCCTGGAGGCTGAACTGATCGAGGCTCGCGTCCATGTTAGCCACTCGCGTCAGTCTGAGGAGGTAGCACGTCAGGGGTTCGAGACTCAGGCGGTCGCTCGTAAGGCTACTGAGGAGAGGCTGAGGAACACCGAGGAGGACGTGAAGTGCCTAGAGCGTGCCCGGAAGCTGGCTTTGGACAGGACAGAGGTGGAGAAGAACGCACGTCGTCAGGATGAGGAGGAGAGGGACAATCACCGCGACTCCGCCCTTGTCTCGAGCGCCGATTTGTAGTCCGAGCGAGAGGAAATCAGTCCACTGGCAGCTCAGACTCATCGCCTTACAGAGGAGCTTGAGGGTGCGTGCCTTTCTTGAGGTATTCTCGCTTTTGTTATTAGCTTAATAAGTTGTCCTCACATTTTTCAGACTCTGGCGGTTAGTGAGAAACGCCTTCAAGAAGAGGTTATGGAGGCGAAGGCGTTAACGGCAGAATCCTCTAGCTCGCGGGCAAGGCTAGAGGACGTTCTGATTTCCGCTCTTCAAGACCTTCAAATATTTGTCGACCCTGAAAACTCTCTTGAAGCGGCTATTTCCAGTTTTTCTGATCGGATCGAAGAGTTTGTCAAGGCCGAGATAAAGAGAGGTGCTCTGCGGGCGGTGTCCATCGTGCGTTCTCATTACCCCGAGCTTGGTTTCCCAGCGATGGGTTTGGGATGGTGTCCCCCTGGTGGCAGAAATTGAGAAGGAGATGGAGCTGGTCGCGGCCGGGATGCTCCGCACGTTGGAGGACGAGGCCGCTAACGAGGAGGATGTCGCCCCAAGCGCACCCGCGCAAACCTCGCAACCTTGATCATTACCCTTGTGTCTTTATTTAGCCTGCGTCTGTATTATTACGTCTACCGCGAACATTGGACATGTTTTTCGCGTATGCCTGGTTTTGTTATAGGGAAGCCAGGTATAATTTTGCCCTTCTTGATAGTTTTTGGGAGGTATTTAATGCTAACGACTTGGATATCGGTAATCAGATGTTATTTGAAAAAATAAAGAGGCTGGTGGGTGTGATCGGTTATCAAAGGTATTGATAAGTCCTAGTCACTTGATGGGGAGGAAGAGGGAGACGATCGCGTATACCTCTTTGTGGAGTAATTTTCTAACGATATCGGGGGCCGCGCGCGCCCGGGTTGTCGAGGATGGTCGAGACTTCGCTTGCGGAGGCGCGACCGTCGTCATCTCCTCTGTCGCCTTTTTTCTTCACCCACCTACTCTTTTTTAGTCCTCCGTTGAGGAACATTTTCATGAGGTTTCAGTCCTTGAGGGAGGGTTTATAGAAATCGCATGGTTTGGACAAGGTTGCCCCAACATCTTCTCGAAGTGGTCGTTACCCTGCCCATTCCTCCTCCATGTGCCTTTCCCTTTTGCCATGATGCATGATGGACGGGGTCGTATCTGGTCCCGACATCTTTCATAGGGATGGGTTGAAGGCATCTGGAGACCCGCGACGACGCCGCCTTCGTTCACACCTTGGGAGCGCTTGGAAAATCCGAGCGGGGCATGGGTCCTTCGGAAATTCTTGACGAAGCATTCCTTCAGGTCTCCCCAGTTTCGAATCCTTCCTTCCGAAAGGTGTTCTAACCATACGCGAGCTGCGTCAGAGAGGTAGAACGGTAGGTGGCGGATTATGAAGTTCTCATCTACTGCCCCGCCCGCCTCGCAAGCGAAACGATAATCCTCCAACCAGAATCCAGGGTCCGAGAGCCCGACGTATTTCCGGAGGTAAGTCGGTGGCCGGAATTGTGTCGGGATCCGCACGGTACGTATACGTGGGGAAAAGCATTGTGGCCCGACGGAGCCCAGGCTGATACTTTGGTCCTCGCCGGGTTTATGTCGACCGTGGTTGCACAGCGACTGCGCGTGTTGTCGGTCACCGTCGCTCCTCCTATGATTGCGACTCGACTGGTACGTTTCGACACCGGAATGACGCCTAACTGGGGCCCGTCCCGGTCCTTGTCGGGTGGGGTTTTTAAGGTGTGACACGTCTCGAAAGCTGGGGGAGGCTCCTTCCCTTCGTCGCGCTCAACACTCCATCTACCTGATAGTTGTTGGGCCTGGGAGGGCGCGCGGCATTCTCCCCATCATTCCTTCCTTGGGCGCGATGGCCCTAGAAGACCGTCTCATAAGTACGGGGGCGACAACTACGCTTTGCCGCCCCTTTGGAGAAGCTGGGGGAGGCGTGTCGTCTCTGTTCATACGGTGTTGTGTACCCCAAGCTCGGGTTCGGAGGTTAATCGTCGGCCGTGGATGTAGCCGCCGCTCGAGGAAGGCGTACTCGTCGTTGATCTGGCGATGGGCGCCGTCGAACCCATCCCGTTGGACTCGTGCTAGATTGGCGTGCGGTGGTGCGAGAACTTGATGGCTTTCGAAAAGGACTTTGCCGCCGCCGTCGTCGTGGTCGAGCGCAGCTTCCTCGGGGGGAGCTTCACTTTCATCGCACGCGAAGCAATCTCTTAAGAGGGTCTCGTCACCCCCAGGAGCGGTGTGTTTGATTCCCATACCATCAGTGCCGATGAGGGTTAAGCTATCCTCAGTCGGAGGGTCGTAGAATGAGTCGATGGTTTGCACGAACTCGTCGTTGCTGCCAACGTTGGCCATCTTCAGAGTGACAAGACGTTCACGGATGGACGCAGCGCTGGCGACACCGAATGGGTACGTTACAGGGATGCCTTCTTCTATCGGCGCGCCTCCCTCGATCTGGATGGCGGCGTCGACGTAGGCGAGTGCCTATCTTTGCGCTCGGGTCGGCAAGGGCCGTGGCGCTCCTCGGCCTTCGGAACGCTGACGTAGCCTGCCCCGGTGGAGGATCGGGCGGTCACTACCCTCAGATTGCTCATCCGAGGCGTAGTACATTGCTTACCGTGGGACGGACTCCCTTCCCGTGACGAGGCTTGGGAGGAGGCTGCCGACGTGTCCCTGGGCGTCCTGGTGGGCCCTTTCAGTCGAGATGACGGCCTCGAGGCAGGTGTCGCTCGACAGCGCCTCGTCGCCATCGGAGCTGGGGTCCGAGTCCAGGAAATAGTCGTACTGAGAGCGTACGAAACGCGTCACAGCATGCTCGGCCGTGCGGTTGGTTTCGTACTCGTCGCCGTCAGAGTCCCCCATGCCGCTCATGATCGCCTCGAGCGGGTGGAGTCCTTTGTCATCGCTCCTGAGTTCAGTGCGGTTGGATCCGGGGCTTTGTGGCCTCGGTCCTTCGACCGGTTGGATCCTCGTTCGACTGTGACAGGGTGTCGGCAACCTGGACCGGCGAGGACAGCACACGGGTGATGGTACCGTCCGCGGAGCAGGTAAACTCCAGGCTCCCGAAGCGGATGACGGAGAGCCCAGGGTTGCCAGAGTTGAAGGTGGTCATTCGGAACCACTAAATCGTCGTGACACGCGATGCCCCCTACCTCGCGCGCCAACTGTAGGTGTTTACAAACTACCAACGAGTAAATTTGTACGCGTGTCGAGTTCCGAATGGTGAGACAAAGAGACAAGAGGTTTATACTGGTTCGGGCAAGAAATCCCTACGTCCAGTGTGGAGCTACTCGTGTTCCTTATCTCTGCTTGCAGGGGGCTACAAGCTGGTTCGAGAGAGTGGGTATGAGCCCCAGGTCTCTGGATGGTGTAGTGAGTGTGTGTGCTATCACCTAGCCGTGTTTTTTGGGTGTGTGAGATCTCTTCTCTGAAATCTTGAGAGTAGAGAGCCTACCCGGGCCCGGCGGGATTCTGTGGATCACATGCCCTTTCTTCGTGGGCCGGCGGTGATTTATTCCTGATGGGTTTCTCATCCCTATCTGGATGACCGTCGTGGGGCTTTTAGTTTATGGTTTTATTTCTGAAAGTTTATCATTAAATTAGATCTCCGACAACTCTGGTAATAGGATGGGAATAGGTCGGGTTAATGCATTGGGTAGTTTAATCGACCCACAAAATCAAGGTTATTGGTTCATAGGGACCGGCCTTAAAATCTAAACTAGGTCGGGATCTTTTGACCCAACAGATACCATAGGTCGATCCAGTTGCCATATAATAACATTTACAATTTATTATTTTTGAAGAAGCACGATTAATCAAAATTTATGAGCATGTCTATATTTAGAACAAAGACGAGGAATATCATATCTTAGAAGTAAAAATTGATAAACTTAAAATTATTTGGTATGTTTTGAAGATATTTGTATGCAAGACTATATTTTGGGTTTGTTTGGCAAGCATCCTCCTAAGAGGTTCCCTCGGAGGAGCAGGAGCAAAATAGCTCCGGCTCCTCTCCTTTATACTGAAAATGGTTTCACTAGAAAAATATTTGGCACGTCTTCGGAAGGGGTAGAGCCAAAGCTAGAAAGAAACTCTTCCAAACAGATCCATTGCACGTGTGACATGTTTAGCCAATTCATGAGCAACTACATTTTAGCCTGTCATTATATCCTTATAGTGTACTATATCTTACCAATTAAATACATAATGAACATGGAGTTTGGTACGACTTCTCCTGAAGAGCATGTGGCTCTTCTACAACGGCTTCGACTCGGCTTCTCTAAGAAAATATTTGGCAGGGCTCCTCCGGAGTAACAAGAGCCAGAGCTAAAGCCAAGGAGTCATGCCAAACAAACCAGCATAATATACATGCATGCACTCCATATATGTTAACTGATAAAAGGATCGACAACATCTAGGAGCTCACACGTCTAAATTCCGAAATTACTGACTAAAATTTTGTATTTCATCTTTTCTATACATGTTTAGCGGTTGATAGTGTTCATAGTCTATAGTAACAAAAAAAATTGGATCAATCCATACTGCCTATTGGGTCAATTAGACTATTGACTTCTAGTCACCAGGGTCGATCCATAGCCTTTAAATTTAGCCTAGGGCCACAGGACCGGCCAGTCGGGTCTAGGGCCGGGGCGGGTTGGCCCATTCCCATCCTTAGCTCTGGATCAAACAAGCAAAGCTTCTCAGATACAACACATGGAAGCTTTCGTCAGATTTCTTCATGAGTAGGGAGAGGGAGGTGAAATCGCCGGAAACTAGGGGTGCAAAGGGGTAACCTTTAGGTGCACCTCCAAACCTCTTTAGTTTAAATATTTGTACTACTTTTCAAAAAAATTAAAGAAGTAGTATAAATACTTGAACTAAAGAGGTTTAGAGGTGCACCTAAAGGTCACTCGTTTGCACCCCTACCGGAAACAACGATGGCCCATCTGGCCGTATTAATAAAGAACTATAAACACCTAGAACCAAGTTAACTAACATGTGGTGTTAATGTGTGATTATGTATGAAGCAAAGAATTGAACCCTATATATGTGGGGATTACAGATCGAAAGCTGGAACTGCGAAGAAACGGGAAAGCAGCAGCAAAAGGAGGAACCTAGGGGCTACGTGCCACCCTGCAATGATAGCCACTTGGGCTGGTAAGCATCATTACAGGTGCTACGCTAATGGTACCCTACCCTCTCATTAACTAATAATAAGCCAGTCATCCATAGCCCATAGAGATCTTCAGAGTTAAGTATATATATACTGTCTGCAAGCAGCAGTTGCATTTTCTATTCTCAACAAATCTTCCAGAAGTTGTTGTGAAGCTTGTTCACCGCACATTGCAATTGCAGACAAGGTGAACCGGAGCACGCCATGGCCGTGGCGCTCGTCGAAACATGTGTTGTCCCGTTGTCCCTGAGCCCTTGAACGGCGAGGTCAAACCCTCGGACTGGCACTGGCAAATCTCAGGTCCGGGTCAGCTCCGATCCTCGCCATGTTGGACATGCATGGGAGTGTGAGCTCCGATTTTTTTCCTGGAATGGCCGGATCTTCTGGCCACCCCTGTTAAAAAGAGGCAAGTACCAAGCGGCCGCAGGCTCTTGATCCGATACATAGGTGGTGGTGGTAGCAAGAGACAAGAGAGCCTGATGCATGAGGAGAAGTTTAACAATGCAGAATCATGATTGCATGCATACGTTTTTAAGTTGGCCAAGAAGTTGCAAGCCGTGTGATTCATGCAAAAGTTCACCGGTTCTAACTGTGCCAATATATTAAAACTGAAACTTGTATTTAAACATAAAACAAAAAAAAGTGATAGTATTTTTTTAGAAAAAAAATCCATTTTACCTCCCTCAATTATTCATGAAGTCTAGTTTTTCTCGCTGAACTCCAAAACCCGATAAACCACCTACCTCAACTTTTAAAGTTCATTTTACCTAACTCGGTTATATGTAGTTTTGCAAAGGTGGTTTTATCTTTTTAGTTTAAAAATAAATCCAGTAAATACCTAATGAGTTTTTTAACCACGAAAAATATCTCTAAACTTGTAAAATCTTGAGATAAATATTAAAGACGGTCGATTAGGACACGAGAAACCAAAAGAACATATTTATATCTTGTGAAAACATCTCTAGATTCTTTTAAACATTTAATTTAGCTCTAGGAAATATGAAAAAAAAAATCAGAAAAACTACAAAAACGTCCTAATTCATGTCTAAACATATTTTAGAAACTTTACACAATATAAATATGATATGCAACCAACATAAATGCAACATATATTAATGTTGAATGCAGTCATGCCAGCTTTTTATCTCATGTTTTTGTTGTGAAAAAGCATTTAAGATGCAATTATATATGAATTGAAATATTTTGGTGGTCTTCCAAAAAAGTTTGGATTTTTTTTCTATTTTCCTAGAGCTAAATCAAAATTTTAAAAGATTCTAGATATATTTTCACGAGATATAAAAATATTATTTTGGTTTCTCGTGCCCTAATCCATCTTTAGTATTTTTCACAAAACTTTTTGAAGCTTAGAGATATTTTTCGTGGTTTACAATCCTCATTAGGTATTTTCTAGATTTATTTTTTAAAACTAAAAAAACAAAACCGCCTTTGAAAACCACATATATTTGGGTCAGAGAGGTAAAATAAATGGTTTAAAAGTTGGAGAAGGTGATTTAGTCAGTTTTAGAGTGCATGGACGAAAAATACACTTCGAGGATAGTTCTAAAAGGTACAATGAACTTTTTCCTAGTTTTTATACTCGTATAAGACCTAAACTTTTGGACGGAGAAGATGGGCATGCATGACGGCCCAAGAGGTTCCTTTTTTTTCTTCTTCTAGTTTTCCTTCCTCCTGGGTCCGGAGTCCGGACCAAGCACCGTCTGCGTCAAGCATTAGTGGAGGGGAGAAAAAGTTGTTCAAAGGCGATCCACCCGACCACCCCATTTAACAAAGCAAGTACGCTCAAGCATTAGCCCGTCTATCTATCTAGTACCTTAAAGCCGCTAACAAATTTGAAAAGACGCCGTAAACGCTAATGAAATCGATTAGGCTACTACCACTAGGGATAGATAATCGACCTAAAGAATCCGGTTAGCCTAGCTAACGTGGAGCTCGCCTGCAACTTTTGATCCGTGGTTGGGTTCAGTACAGTAAGCTCTAGAGTGATAGATCAGCGAGCGAGCTCATCATTGTAGAGTGGAGTACAAGGACAAAGAATATGCAAGAACTACAGTGTGCCAGCCCGGCCCTGCAACACGTACGGAGCCCATCCGATCCCGATCCCCAGCAAGATCCTACCATTTCTGAGCCGAGCGCGTCCATCTTGACTTTTGCACGGCCACTCGGGTCCCTCTCTTTCAATCGCAGTCCTAATCCCAATTCGATCAAGACGCATATTCCCAAGCAAAACTCCTGATCAAAATCTGAAGACCACCTCACCTCAGATTAGGATATTTAACTGAGGAATTAGCAGCATCTTAAAATATCCCGAACTGTTGCATTCCTTCCTTGTTAATTTGGCCTCTACTCCTCCTCTCTCTCCTCCAAGGCCGCCAACCACCTCGCCATGATTGATATAAGTAGAGCGGCCATTTCCAAGGGCTCTACACGAAGTTAGGCGGCCAAAGTGTTTGCAACCAACCCCCTGTGCCCTGTCCACTGAAAGAAAAGTTCAGACTCCCGTTTTAGCCGAGACAAAGGGGGTGGCCTGGCCAGGATGAAGTTTATGAAACTCGGCACCCGGCCGGACACCTTCTTCACCGCCGACTCCGTCAGGTGCGATTCTGTGTGATTGCGATCTCTCGCCTCTCTTCCATCAGGTTCGGTTCGATTCTGCGTGTGTTCTGACGATTGTGTTCGTCCTCCAGGTCTGTCTGCACGGAGGTGGCCACGGACCTGCAGATCCTCGTGGATAACTGCCTCTATCATCTCCACAAGGTGAGTAACCTCGAGGATCAGAGATTCTCAAGTTTTCATCATCATATAAGCATGGTTCGGAAACTGAATCTTTTGGATCGATCGTCCCATGATGGGATTCCGTGTTCCCCACCCGGTCTTGAATGAATCCCAAGTCTAATTAAGATTCTTGGCATCAGTTCCCTCTGCTCTCGAAATGCATGCTCCTACAAGCGCTGTGCGCCGACGCCGGCGACGACGTCGTGGAGCTGCCGGGATTCCCGGGCGGCGCCGAGGCGTTCGAGGCCTGCGCCAAGTTCTGCTACGGCATAACCATCACGGTGAGCGCGCGCAACCTCGTCCAGCTCCGGTGCGCGGCGGCGCACCTGGGGATGTCCGAGGCCGCCGACAGGGGCAACCTCGCCGCGAAGCTGGACGCGTTCCTGGCCTCGTGCCTCCTCCGGCGCTGGAAGGACGCGCTGGGCGTGCTCCACTCCACGCGCCACTGCGCGCCGCTCTGCGAGGACATGGGGCTCACGTCCCGCTGCGTCGACGCCGTGGCCGCACTCATCGTCAGCCCGGACACCGCCCTGCCGACCAGGTCCACGTCGGCGTCGCCGTGGTGGGCGCACGACATCGCCGAGCTCGGCGTCGACCTCTTCTGGCGGATCATGGTCGCCGTCAAGGCCACCGGCGCCGTCCACGACAAGACCGTCGGTGACGCGCTCAAGGCGTACGCGCGCCGGTGGCTGCCTAACGTCGCCAAGGACGGGTTCTCGGCGGACCAGCCGTTCGACGCACCGGACGTGAAGCAGGTCACCACGAGGCACCGCCTCTTGCTGGAGAAGATCGTCAGCCTGCTCCCGGCGGAGATCTCCTGCGGTTTCCTGCTCAAGCTCCTCAAGGCCGCCAACATCCTGAGCGCGTCCACGGCGTCCAAGGCGGAGCTGGTCAGGAGGGTGGCGTGGCAGCTGGAGGAGGCCGGCGTCGCTGACCTGCTGGTCCCGTCGCTGTCCTGCGTCAGCGACACGCTGTACGACGTCGACGCCGTGTCGGCCATCCTCGACGAGTTCGCGCTGCGGTGCGCGGCCGTCCCGCCGGCGCCGGCGCTTCCTCTGTTGTCCGGGAGCCCCGACGACGACGACGACGACAGCCCAACGGCGCACCACCGGCGGTCACGTTCCGCGGAGAGCGTCAGCTTCGACGGCACGCGACGCTCCTTGTCAGCCGCACCCGTGTCGCAGGGCGCTCTGCTGATGGTGGCCAAGTTGGTGGACGGCTTCTTGATTGAGGTGGCCAAGGACCCCAACATGCCGCTGGACAAGCTGCTCGCCATTGCCGAGGCCGTGCCAGACACCGCCCGCCCGGACCACGATGCCATGTACAAAGTCGTCGACACATACCTCAAGGTAATGTTGTATCCCTTTGTTTTGGTTATAAAAATTCTCAACTTTGGATTACGTATGTGACAAGATAATCTTGTGTGATTAAACATTGCACTGATGATGTTTTATTAATTATTAATTAATTATTATAGGCGCATCCTGAGATGAGCAAAAGCGCGAGAAAGCGGCTATGCCGGGTGCTCAACTGCCGGAAGCTGTCGGAGAAGGCGTGCACGCACGCGGCTCAGAACGAGCTCCTGCCGCTGCGCGTGGTGGTGCAGGTGCTCTTCTTCGAGCACGCGCGCGCCGCGGCGCTGGCGTCAGGCGGGCACGCCGTGGCCGCGTCGGACCTACCCAGCAACATCCGGGCGCTGCTGTCCAAGTCAGGGTCGTCCGAGGACGAGGAGGCGGACCGCGTGGACGAGCAGCGGCTGCGGGCGCTGGCCGCCGGCGCGTCTCCCGGCGACGACTGGAGTGTGGAGGGCCTCCGTCGCGCCGCGTCCAAGATCGCCACGCTGCGGATGAAGCTGGCGGAGGACGACGACGAGGACCGTGACGCCGACGATGAGTTCACGCGCAAGGCCGGGCTGGCGCGCAGCTCGTCGCTAAGGTTCAGGGCCTTCTGCGCCATCCCCGCCGGGAAGCCGAAGCGGATGCTCAGCAAGCTGTGGCCGCTGGGCAGAAGCGGCGTTAGCCACTAGTACGTAGCAGCCATCATTGTTAGGTCCTGCAGTGATCTCCTCCTGTATTTCTTTTCTTTTTTTTTCCTTTGATTGAGGGTGATTTCTTTCTCTTCTTCTACGGAGTAGTAGTGTATTTCTTCCTCTTCTTTTGAGCTACACTTCCAAGGCAAATTGTACCTTGCATGTAGTTGTAATTCCAACGGAATGGCCACAATAAAAGATAGAAATTGCACAGGCAAACTACTCCTCTTATCCGTAAGATGATTGAGCTTGGCAGCCAAATGATGAACAAATCATGAAATCACTGACTGCTAATGTGCCCATTCTCATTAGGAGGGGGAAAAAAGGAAAAAAATTTCCTCTCGGTCACAATGACGAGATGATGATGATGGTTGATTTCAGTGCCTCACATTTCATAGTACAGACTACAGAGAGGCCATCTGAAATTGCCATCCACTTGGCAAATAGTACTCCTGCATCCCAAGGAGTAAACAAAATGGAGACACAGCAGACCGGCATGAAAAACCCACAAATCCACGACGGAATCCGGATCGAATCGAGCGTACGGCAGGCAGATATTGTGAGCGTTTTCTTCTTTGCTTTTTACCAGAAAGATCCCCTTTGTTAGGTCGTGGGAGGATGGATATATACGGCATGATGATGGGATGATAGGACCTCAGCTCAGATTGCTGGGTCAGCAACCACTAAACAAGAACAGGTCAGCATGGAGCCATCTTTAGCTTTTAGCTCATCACTATTCACTAGCATGGGGTCGGCTCATCCAGATCAGCCCCGAACCTCCAGCCTTGTTCCAACATGCGTCACATCTCGAGAGAATTTTTTCTCCAAGACAGGGCACAGCGGTACAGCAATCAGTTAAGGTGGCACTATTTCGGTGTTTCCCTTTCGAAGACTTCAAAAAAAAAGACGTTTTTTACCTCCAACTTACACTATTTTTTTCCTTGAACATGTAAAAGGTTTTATAACAAGTTAGGAGAAAGTTACGTTTACACGTGCTTAAGCGACGCCCTAAGGTCTAGAGTCTTTGTAATTGAGCTTCAACCCTCCTTAGTGTACAAACAAACATATCTGCTATGAATCTAGTTTCCTGTCTAGAACGATGTGTCTCTACAATTGCTGGTCACCGTATAGGTGGAGGCACAAAAGAATGTCTTTGCTTCTGGTGACAAGCTTAGTGGGAGCTTTGACCAAGCTCTAATATGGTCTGTCGATTGCATCCGCAACCGTTTGGTTTGGAACAAGGTGTCGACAATCTTCAGGTTGGTGATGCCGAGGCCACTTATTTCCTTTGTGATAGCTAGGCAACCATGTGTTTGGCCCCGGTCACACCGTCCTTCCCCGTCCAGAGGAACCTCCAACAATCTACGTGAATTTCCTTACTCGCCAAGGGAGCTACACTATCTACGATCATGCAGTAGTCAATGTGTTGTCATTCACCTATAGTTGGGTGATGCGATTGTGGCATCTCCTTCACTCGGTGAGTGGGTGGAAATATTTGGTGTTGGCGTCTTTGTCGGCAAGGTGTCAGACTCTTGCTCGCTAGCGCGCTCCATGTTGCATTCCAGGAATAAGAGGCAAAGGCACTTGTGCTTCAGCTCTGCGCGTAACGCCCTCTCATCTGGAGACAGTACTATGTGATCTGATGCCTGGTCAAGCTTCGGGATAATCTCACGTGCCATGAGGAGCCGCTCTTTGATGTTACTGATCCTCCTGGCTGACCCAGCTTTGTAGCTCTTGAGCCAGGTTCCTAAACATGGCGTCCATAGGGCAAAAAACAACATTACCATCTAGGCATCGCATCGGGTCTATGATGTTGTCTAGGTAGGATCAACCCCGCTGGAGTGCTTCCTAGTAGCCGTGCAATGTTAGCCAAAATATTTCAGATCGAATGTTAGTCCTAGGTTGGTCTACAGGAATAACGGACAGTACATGGTGTGAGGCGTCCCTAGCGAGGGCCTAGAGGGTGGCATGAGTGGAAGCGCTCGTCCCATTTTACTCTACCAAGAGAAGGGGAAAACTCACAAAGAATCTCTGTCCTCTATCGACTTTTCTATAGTGAAATCGGAAACACTTTTGAAACTGCTTGATTTCGTATATGAAAGGATAATCATTTATTTTGCCCACCAATTTCAAAGCAAAGCCACATACTGAAAGGATAATCATTTATTTTGCCCACCAATTTCAAAGCAAAGCTCGCACCGTGTCAGATACAGAAACAATAATGGCAGCCAATTTCTTTTGAAATCTATTTATATGGGGCCATTCGAAGCAATACCTTGTAGTTAGAGTCCTCTCGAAAAGAAGAATCTTAATAGTTTGAAAAGATAGAAAAAAGACAGAGTGATACCTTTAGAGCCAAAAGCAAATAAGTCAAGCGGCTAGAGCGAATCCTGGTTAAGGCTCCTCTTGCCTGATAGAAAGGGACTTCTTTCTACAGCCGAAGCCAAGCGTAGACGACATATGAAAACTCGTCTTTAAAAACCAGGAAATACACTCACTCAATCATAAGATTTCTAATGGAAGGAACGCTCGCCAGAATGAAATACTTCAATTAGGATGAGCTATTACATATCGTTCTGAAAGGGGCCTATGAAATTGAAGCAGTTCCTGCAACCATCAACGAAGTCAAGACATTACCTATAGCAAGAAAGACTACCAATAAAGAAGAGTTGAAGCCCTACCTTGTACCTGCCATCCCTTCCCCTTCTACTTACTTGAGAGTAGGGAGCAAAACTAGATAAAGTCTTAAGCGAAGACTGGGTTTAATCATACTCTCCCCATTCGTAATTGCTTACAGCGGAACTCCTACTATTCATTCTATCCACTATATGTCTCTCGACAAATGAATTTGAACTGAGGAGACCTGTTCGGCTTGGATGATACTGGCAGGGCGGTACACTCTGCTCTCTCGCGACCTCTACTCTAATCAAAAGACTAAAGGCCCTGACGAAAGATGAAAACTATAAGTCCTCTGTGTTCCAGGTAACCAAACAATAACCCATTTATGTGTACTAGTCTGCTGCCAGCCACATATAAAGTGTGGCCACCACCCAAACACCTGGTAAGCTATTACAAATGTCTTAGACTATCTCCAACCGATTAGGCAAACAGTGACCCAAATGCATTTTTAGTTCACGTACAGTACTATAGGTATCGATATCACGCTTCCAGCAGCCGACACAAAAGGGGCAACTATTTTGTGTTTGAGGCCGGCGAGACATTTTGCAATCACCGCTGCGGTGGGCCCAGGATGTGTCGGGGTCGAGCGGCTTTGATCTATAGATGGCCATCGGGCCGTGACGTGCCTCCTCGGGCCGTCGTGCCTTATCGTGCTTTTTGTCGTGTCGTGTCGCCCGTCGTGCCGTGCCGGCCCATAGCCCGTGAGACGAAAAACACTTCAAAATTTTCACAAGTGTTCATCATTTTTAGTTTTTCACAAGTGTTTATCATTTTTAACATGTCACAACTCAATTATTAGTTATCATAAATCATTTTAACAGCTCATTTTAGGTCGTTAGAATCACAATCATCGAGCCGCTCTCGTGCCGCCTCTTAGATCGGGTCGTGCCTGTGTCGTGCCACGTGCCTAGGTGGCGGCCCAGGCACGGCCCACCGACCGGGCCATGCCGTGCTTGCAATGGGCCAAAATGTCGTGCCATGGGCCGTGCCGTCGGTCCTCGTACCTCATGGACAAGTATACTTTGATCTATGTCTCCGTCCGCGTCTTGGCGGTTGGAGAAGGCAACATTTAGGTCTCTGGCCCATTTATACTGTGTAAAGACCTAAACCACGGGTTTTCAATTTGCATACTAACGGTTGGAGTCCGTCTTACAAACGTACATACATAGTACATCAGATTAATCAGGATCGGTTGCCCAGGCATGAAGACCATCCACCACTAGTACAAAAAAATAGCTGTCCTACGCAAACTCGTATGCATATGCATCGATCATAACTCATCAGCGTGTGCAACTCACACCAAACCGGCCAGCACCTGCCGCCCACGGCGCGAGACGCTCGCACGTACGCGCAGCCTCGCCCTCCCGCCCGCCCGCCGCGGGGACAAGGACAGCGATGGCGCACACGGACGCTGCCCGGAAGACGACGCCTGAATGGACAAGGACAGGCATTCAGTGACCTACTGCTAGTCTCATTTGGAGAGCTAGACAGGCAGGCAGACAGGCACGCATCGACCACACACACACACACACCATGCTAATCGCCGATCAGCTAGCCGATCGAGGAGCACGCGGCATTAAGCGACCGACCGTGATTGGATGACCGGCCTCCATCCTCCAGGTGATACGCACGACGGCGATCGATGCACAGCGCAGTATGTCATGCATCGCTGGTGCTCGAGTGAATGCATGCACACGGCCGGAGGAGGACCACAGGCATGAGAGGCATCTGGTGGCTGGTGCTGTCGCCGGTGCGGTGCACATATGGCGCGCGGCCTAGGCTGGCCCTGCCTTGCCGGTCAGGGATGGGGGCGGTACGGTGGGGATTAATCATCTTGCTCTGCCGTTTCATTCCGCCTTGGAACAACGATGGGATCTGATCCAACGCCGGTTCCTTGTCCTTGGTGATCCGCATCCGATCGATCCTCGGTGTGGCATCTGTCGATCCCTTTTTTTTTTTCTTCTGATAAATCATCATGGAATCAGCGACCAAAGCCGGCAAATAACGTGCATACTGATGAAAACTGCAGATTATGCACCCCAACCCAAACAGCACCATCATGGCAACTGGGAAATAATCAAATGACTGCCAGGATTTGTCTTGCCTAGCAGGTAAGCAGCTCCTCGATCAGGGAACACAGTGCGTGGTGCGTGCAGCACCCCGGCCAGAACCCAGATGGACAAGGGGTGCAGAGTAGTGCAGACAGTAGACCAACAACCAAAAACAGTCATCACTTTCATTAGAAGCGTCAGCTTTTGATCTCACAGCCTGCCTTGATGCAACTTGCGAGCTGAATTCTCCAGAATTTGCATTGGTTCAGGACCACACATGTAGAATAATTTAGCAGCATCACTTGCAGTCTTATACCTTTCTGTTAATTATTCTGGGGCTGTAAGCAAGATCCTAGGCAAAACCTCAACAGGAAACCCTGGTCACAGGTTGTTTTCCTGGCCTCTAGCTGTGCTTCTTCTGCTCTTATGTAGTATCTGTAAAAGAGTGCAAGTGCAGTTCCAAAGCGTGTGCATGCACACGAAACAAAAAAAAAAGTGGTGGCAGATAGCAGTACACACGTGCAACACTAGATGCATGTAATGTAACCAACTTTGCAGGTTTTGTATAACAATATTAGAGTGTGGCTACCATGGTTAGAAGCCATGAAAGCTAGCCTAGCTAGAGACATTCCAAGCTAGCTTCCAGCATTGCATGCCAAAAGTGCCAACAGGTGTGTTCAGTGTTCTGGTGTTTTTATTGGTTCATCTTTTGACACTTTGAAGTTAACTATTCTGGATTTGTAGGGAAGATCCTTGGCAAAACTCAGCACATCGCCGTGGCCACACAGGTTGTTTCCCTGGCTTCTAGCAGGGCTTTCTGTTACCAATAAAAAGCTAGCAGCTTCTTGACACAGCTTGTGCATGTGCACACGAAATGAAAAACAATATGTAGTACGTGCAACTAGATATGACCAACAGCATAAGTACAAAAAAGATGAGCGCGTTTAGTGTTGCTGAACTGTGCAGGATATATTATGCTTGTTTAGTTTATCCACCGACTAATAAGCAGACCTTTTTCCTTTCCTAGTATATATATATTTATATATATATATATGCCAGAACTATATTTTGGACCACATGAATAGTTTTATGTGTTACAGAGTACGTTGCTTTGTGCAGTCCTTGTTGTGGTGAGCAAACCCAAATTTTTTAGGGGGGAGCTGAGTAAGCATGATCCTAAGCAAAATCTGATTTTATAGAGCTGATTTGTTGCGAGAAAAAAATATTTTTTATAACTGAAAATTAGAAGCTAATTCTAGCTTATAAGTTCAAATGAATTGAGCCACGTGGCAGATGAATAGTTGTAGTACTGGTGGCTTATGAATTACGGAGTAGTTATGAATCATGATCTGTCAAAAAGGTACAGTGCACTGTGCATCAGCATGTGCGAAAGAAATAAATTATTGTGGCCTACGTGCAC
Source organism: Microstegium vimineum (assembly GCA_022036555.1). Classification (NCBI taxonomy): domain Eukaryota; kingdom Viridiplantae; phylum Streptophyta; class Magnoliopsida; order Poales; family Poaceae; genus Microstegium; species Microstegium vimineum. Next base: position 43,207,843 of record CM039122.1, read on the forward strand.
CTAGCTCGGACCATCAATTTCTCATAAAAGATCGATAATAGATAGGACCAGCAATATCCGGCCTTTAAACCTCGTCATACACTTTTCATAGGAATTATTATCTTTCGAAGTATATACTGCCTAACCGGTTCATGCCACTCCGAAGAATTCAAAAGCGCTCAATCATGGCAAGAGGACACACAGCCTTATATGCATAGGTCCTGGAAAATGTACACGGTCTGATGAATTTTTGGTCTTTTGGAAATATACTAACTCAACGAAATACAACGTGATTCATAAAGAGAGTTGTTTTTCGCTATAACCATAGCTATAGAAATATTAACCGAGGCGAGCGAAATAGATTAACCGAGCAGACATCACATCTGCTCGATCTAAAGGTCACAGTTAATCATAATTTCCTAAGACGGTTCAAATGTCTTCCTCGATAAACCAAATAAAAAAACAAAAAACTTGTGGACAAGCTTATTAGCGAGCCCACCTACAGGCCCGCCAAGCTCGGCAATGGCCACCCCATCGTCGCTCGCGGGATCCAACCTCCTCGCCGCCGCTGCAACCTCTAGTGGAGGAGGAGATGAGGGGCTCCAAACCCTAAGCGCGTGAGAGAGAGAGAGAGAGAGAGAGAGAGAGAGCACGACCAAGAAAGAGGGAGAAGGCTGGGTGAGAACTAGTGAATGAAACTCTAAAATACTCGTATATATACTACAAGCAATATATCAGGCCGAGATGAACTTTTCTAAATCAGGGTGGGCTTGGCCACATTAGTGGAGGTGAGCTTTTAAAGTGACCTGTCCTCGTAAATAGATTTTAGGAGTTAATTGCCTCGGTTAATGAAAACATTTGCCTTCATTAATTATAGCCATTAATCATGACGGTTGGATTTTATAACTAAAAGGGCACCACCTCATAAAATCATTTGTGTAGGAACGAAGTTTCCCCTCTTTACATGTTTTCATAAAAGGAAAAATATACTATCTTGTTTCCAAAAAGACTAGAACATCAAGGATTGAGACTCGAGAGAAGTTATCGAGGGTGTGCTTGGTTCGTATTATGGTTATGGGTTGTATATGCGTATTGAAAATCATGTAAAACACCCATGTAAAAACATGAGTGTGCTATATTCTTTTTAATGCAAATACGCGCAAATCTTTTGCGTGATTGAGAACAAAAAAAAAGAGTGTGCTTGGTTGGCTTTCAATTCTTGCCCAACCAATATCATACCATAGCAAGCCAAAAATTTGTAGTAATCAATTGATTCATTGCTATAAAATTGGCACACTGATATTTATGGCAAAAGTTTTGGCAAATCTTTAGAAACTTATTAAATTGCATAAGAGGGAGAAAAATGCTTCATATTATTGTTATCTGACTTAACAAAGTACACAGCTATATTCTTTTTGTACTAGCTATGATATGAGTTAATAATTTTGGCGAACCAAAGTTTTTAGCTTACTATGATTTTGGTTAGTCGAAAATTGGTAGCCCAACCAAACAGCCCCTGAATCGGGACAGCCTTATTGAAAGCAGCACGGGTGCCTCCTCTAACTGATGAACCCGATCAGACATACGGAGTACGGGCTGATGGGAGTGGACCGGATGGGATGATGGTGATGGTTCAGGAACAGGATGGGACGATCCGTGTGCGCGTTGCACGCCCAACTCCATCCAAGCCGGTCGGGTGTCCCTGTATGGGCTCTGTACCGGTCGGTGTAGTACCCCGGCGACGCGTGGGTACAAAGGCAGGCAGGCAGAAACTGGCTGCTGCATACAGTACTCCTACAGCGATCTGCCCATCGATGGGATATCGCGACGTGATGCACTTCACCAGCTGCATCTTGCGTCTCGGCGTCTCGCTGGCTAGCCGATCGATCGATGTGCCATGGTCACTGTCGTTTAATTTGTCTGCAGCTCTACATCATATCAGCTTTGCCGTGCTAGCTAGTGCTACCCATGCTGCAGTACTGGACGATGATGGCTGCGTTGGCGACACGGTCCCTGTCCTGTCGACTCGAGACATTTGGCTGCATCCATCGGCCCGGCCGCTAACGCCGGTGGTCAGTCTATCTGACGCGTCCATCCATGGTAACGGGTTCAGTGATTTCAGTAGGAGTACTTGTCATACCTTGATGGCATTCTACTACCTGTTACCCTCATATATTTCAGACCAGCGAGTTCTGGCACGCATCTATTACTATTACTGTCTGTCTTACGCGCGAGATGTCCATATCAGTATTCTTCACCTATTAGAATTTTTCATTCAGATGCACCTTTCGCTTTATAGTTAGATTAGATTTGAAAAAAAGTAGTGTCAGACAGATCAAGTACAAAAGCTTTTGTTTTCCCCTGATTGTGCAAAAAAAGAAAAACCAAAAAGAAAAGACAGCTCTCCCAACCCCTTCTATCTGACATGAGTATATAGATTACTAAACTAGAACTACGGAGTAGGTGCCTTTGAGGTTGCTTTCCGCTAAGATCCGTATCTGGAGTATGATCAACTCTAAGGTTACTATGACTTGATGGATGCTCCCTAAGCAGCCGCGCATCCCCACGGTTTCGTGTACGTGAGCAAGCATGCATGGTGACCCCGAGCAACTCATTAATTCGTTTGACTTATCCGCTATCGAAATAGTGTTTTTCTCACACAACAAAAACAATCAAAAACAGCATAAGCCAACTTATCAGTCACCGGAAACAATCGGTCGAATAGGGCTCGCGGTGAGCTTCAGCCATTCATTCTCACCCGGATGGATGAGGCCTGAAAACTAGTTTGGCCTGCGCGGCTGTGTATGGACCAGTACCACACGACTGTCACATCACACCGCCTATATATGCAAACAAACGCAGACCTCAAAGTCGAAGTACAGTGTTCTTGTTGTTGATCCCATCGTGTCATGTTGTGCAGTGTGATGTGCGTGCCTGCAGCCATGGCTGACCCTTCTCAAGGTAAGACCTACTGCAACGGGGCATGGATTAGGACTGCATCGGCAGGCAGCCACTTGGACGGCGGGCCATCACGGCCTCCCCCGCGGGCGGCATCCGCGACAGCTACGCCCAAACGACATTTCTTTCTTTTTCTCGGTGCCAAGTGCACAAGTGCTAGTGGCAACATCCATCCTTTTTGCTGCGGCGGCCTCTCTCGCCTCACCTCACATCACATGAGCACTCCAGCCTGATGACATGACGTGCGCAGCGCTCATCGTCGTCTCTGGAGTCTGGACGTCGCCCACCGCCTGCCCATGGCGCCGGCCAAGCATCTGGTGCCATGTGGAGGTGCGGAGTGTTAGTATTGATCTCTCTAATTTAATGGGTCCAACGGTCCATTAGGACCTTAACTCGCTCCTGATCGGGGAGCCCAGCCCATCTATGGTTGGAGGCAGGCCCGGCCCTATGGGGGTGCGAGCTGGGCTGCCGCACTGGGCCCTTGAGGCCAGGGGGCCCAACCCCAAATATGTAAGCAGTACTAGTATTAGGTCTTGGTCCATTAAACATTGGAAATAGTAGAAGAAGTCCAAGCGTCCAGGCGTAGAAGACTCCGCCGCGTGACCACGGCTCCGCGTCTCGCCGACTCCGTAGTTCCACGAGTCGCCGACTCCGCGTCCACGATTCGCCATTGCCGCCCTTCCAGCCTTCCACCACGCCGCGGCCTGGGCTTGGGTGCCTAGCGAGTAGGAGCAGGCTGCAGGCGAGCAGGAAGCCAACAAGCAAGCGGCCAGGCGATCTTGCATTCAGGCCTGCTTGCATTGCATCTTGGTGAAATTCAATTCGCAAATCGCTGATCATGAGTCGTGATCGTGTCCCTGTGTCCCTGTCTGTTCCTACTGCAACTGCAATCCTGTTGGAGCCACGAAGTGACGGACTGACGCCTGACGGAGGTAAGATTTCTGAATTCTGAATTTTTGTTTATTATTTATATTATACTTGTTTAGTTGTTTAGATTTCTGAATTCTGATTTAGGATGTTATATTTTTTTAATTACTTATTACTTCATTACTTGTCTGAATTTTACAGTGAACTCATGTTACTCAAAAAATATTTATCTGGAAGTGAGAAAAGAAAAAGGAAGAGAAGGATAGAGGTCCTGAAAGAATCACAAAGAGGATCTATTCATAAGTTTTATAAGAGCAATACAAGCACTACAAGAAATTCAGATGAGTGGGCAATTGTTGCTGTGGAGGATCAGACTACACATTCAGAAGATGAAAGCCCTGTAGAAGATAATGTTGGCATCAACATAGATGATAATAATGTGAGTGACCATGAGCCCATTTTTAATTCTCCTAGGACTGAATCTACTCATGTTGATGAAGAACCAATTTTTACTATTGATATGTATGATCCAATAAATGAGGGTAATCTTGATAACAAAGCAAGGGACATATTAGTGGAGAAGGAGCCTATTAGAGAAGAAAATATTGTGTTTCCTATGGATGCTAGATCAAGACGTTTTGCATATGCTCATTATTATAGAAAAATGAGCAATGGAGAGGCATGTGATAGGAAATGGTTGGTCTATTCAAAAAGTGTTGACAAAGTGTTTTGCTTTTGTTGTAAGTTGTTTGATTCTAATAACCGCAAGAGTGCATTGGGGAATGATGGGTTTAGTGATTGGAGCCATGTTGGTGAAAGACCAAAAGAGCATGAAGTTAGTGTGGATCATATGACCAACATGAACTCTTGGAATGAATTGAGAGTTAGATTAAGCAAACATGAAACAATTGACAAGGAGTTACAACATCAAATCACAAAGGAGAAAGAACGCATAAGGCTAGTTCTACTAAGAATTATTGCTATTGTGAAGTTTCTTGGTAAACGTAATTTAGCTTTTAGAGGATCTAGTGAACAACTTTACAATGATGTGAATGGTAATTTCTTAGCATGTTGTGAGATGGTTGCTGAATTTGACTTGGTAATGCAAGACCACCTTAGACGCATTCAGAACAAAGAGCTGCAATATCATTATCTTAGTCATAAAATTCAGAATGAGTTAATTTCTCTTATGGCTGCTAGCATTACAAACTCCATCATAAAGATTGTTAAAGAGGCCAAATATTTCTCGGTTATCCTTGATTGTACCCCAGATGTGAGTCACCAAGAGCAAATGAGCTTGCTGGTTCGATGTGTTGATATGTCTAATGGGAATATAAAAATTAGGGAGTACTTTCTTGGTTTCTTGAAGGTGGATGACACATCTGGCTCGGGGCTTTTCAATGTATTAGTTGACTCCATCAAGTCATTTGGCCTCAATGTTGATGATATTAGAGGTCAAGGTTATGACAATGGCTCTAATATGAAAGGACAACATAAGGGGGTACAAAAGCGTTTGCGTGATATAAATTGAAGGGCTCTATATATGCCATGTGCATGCCATAGCTTTAATCTCACTCTTTGTGATATGGCTAAATCATGCAGTAAAGCTATTTCATTCTTTGGAATTGTGCAGCGGATATATGTACTGTTTTCGGGTTCTACCAGAAGATGGAATATTTTGCTTGAACATGTTCAACATTTGACTGTGAAATCATTGAGCAATACTCGTTGGGAGAGTCGCATCAAAAGTGTCTGAGCAATTAGATATCAAGCTCTTCAACTGAGGCCAGCTTTGTTGTGCTAAGTGAGGATAGAGAGATGAACCAAAGGATAGGAGTGATGTCAAAAATTTATATGATGTGCTTGGCAGCTTTGAGTTCATACTTGGTATGGTTATCTGGCATGACATTTTATATTCTGTAAATATTGTGAGTAAGAAGTTGCAGTCACCATCCATGTGCATTGATTCCACCTTGCAGCATATAAATGGTATGGTGGGTTACTTTCATAACTATAGAATTAATGGGTTTGCTGTTAGTTTGGTTGCTGCCACAGAAATTGCACTTGAAATGGGAGTGGAGGCATCCTTTCCAGTAAAGCGTCATTCTATTAGGAAGAAATATTTTGATGAAACTGACTCCAATGAAGCTATTTTGCAAGCTGAGAAGGATTTTGAAGTAAGTTATTTTAATGTTATGATCGATCTGGCAATTACTTCATTGGAAAACAGATTTAAAGAACTCAAGTCATTCAATGAACAATTTGGTTTTCTAATGAGTTCAACAACCTTGAAGTCATTGGGTCGTGTTGATCTAAAAGACCAATGCATGAAATTTGCAGAAACTTTCTTTTCGGATGGTTCGTCGGATGTTGATGTAAATGACCTGATTTCTGAGTTAGCTGTTATACAGTGTACTCTGCCAAATAAGCCAATGTCTGCTATGAAGATTTTTGAGTTTATCACAGAAGCGGATTGTTATCCTAATGTTTCTATTGCTTATCGGATCCTATTCACTATGCCTGTGACTGTGGCCTCAGCTGAAAGAACCTTTTCAAAGCTGAAATTGTTGAAGAATTATTTAAGGTCTGTAATGTCCCAAAAACGGTTAAATGGTTTGGCAACTTTATGCATAGAGAAGAAACTATTAGATGAAATTGATATTGAGGCCATCATCAATGACTTTGCAGCAGCAAATGTTAGAAGAAATTTCTAAGGTAAGATAAGATGTATAATTAATTATTTCATATGAATGTTTGTTATGCATTACATTTATTAATTAGAAACGTCATTATACTGTTAGATAAAGTTATATTAAAAGGCCCATCTTTGTTATGCAGGGTCGGCCCTGGTTGGAGGGCCCCTGTCACACAGCGTATATAAATAGGAGGTGGGGGTCAGGGCTCTAATCACCGGTTGATTACCGAGCTACAGTACCCACCGACACCTAAACCCTAATCTGATCCAAGGGACGCTGCAAGTGACGGGAAGACCTCCGCCGCCACTACTACGACCACCACGACGCCAGCGCCGTCCCTGACTCCGGCGACGTCCCCGACGACCACGCAGTACACTCCAGGCGCCATGGCAGATCAGACCAAGACGCCGGGATCAGCTGATGGTGGTAACCTATCACTAATCTCCTCTTCCTCCCTTTGTCTTCTCAGATCCGTCAAACTACGTCTGCTAATCTACTGTTAGTAGATCCTCTAAGTCCATCAATGGTATCAGATCGCCTAATCCTAACAATGGTTAGATTAGGGTTCCTAAGACTAAGATCTAGCTGTCGAGAGACATGTCTTGAGCATCGTCCCGGGCTATACCCCTCAAATTCGAACCCTAACCCTAACCCCAACCCTAAGAACCGCAACTCAGATTAGAAAACTCAGTCAGAACCGGATCGGGGGGAAAGAGACCCTCACCTACCGGACTCAGATCTGCCGGCGGTGGAACGCTTCCACCGCGTGAACCTTGGGCTCACCGGCCGAGGCCTCAGAACCGCCGCCGGCCAGAGCACCTACGGCTCTTAGCGTTTCGGCGCGGGGGCTGACCTCGGCACCGCGACCGGCCTTAGCTCCTTAGCGCGCGGACATGGCACCCCAGCAAGGCGGCTCGACGGCGGCGCGCTTAGCCAGGGGCGAGCGCGCACGCCGGCGAGGGGGCCCACGGCGGCGGCGGTCTTCTCCTTCCTCGCGCGGCTGTCTCGGTCGCCGCAGGTCGTCTCCAGGCCGCTACCGCGAGAGAGAAAAGCAGGGGAGGGAAATAGACTTAGGGTTTCAGGGGGCTCGGCCGGAGTGGCCGTTTTGTTCGCGCTACAAGCGCGGTCGGCCGTCTGATGTCGATCAGCGGCTCAGATCAGCCAAGCGGTTGTGGGCCGGTTTTGGCCCAAGCGGGCGTGCGCGCACCGCAGTCACGGGCCACATCAGTGGCTGGGCCGGAAGTGAGGCGTCGGCCCGTCTAAGCAACAGTTCAATTTTTCTATTTCCATTTTCCAGAAATTCAGTTATAAGCAATGTGATTAGATTAGATTCAAATTCCTGCCAAATTTTGACCCAACGCGACAAATTTTGTAGAGAAAATATTAGCAAATATTTCTGGAAAAGAATATTAGAATTTTAGTCATGTTTTTCCGCTGTTAAGTATTTTTTTGTTCTCTAATTAAATTCAAACTAACGAGCGAATTTAATTTTGGAGCAATTTTACGTTTACAAAAATTTTGTAATATTGTTATTATTAACCAACGTTGCTAATATCAATATTATAATTACTTAGTCCATAAGTTAATCTGCATTATTTCTATTTTTACCCAACGGTAATATAGTTTTAATGTTGCAAGGAATTGTATGTATTAATTCTGACCAACATTGTTTTAATACATGCAATTTTCACGTTAGATATTTATTTTGATTCAGTTTTTTCACCTAATATTATATGAATTTCAGGATTTAGCAGCTGGATTTCGATGATTCCGCCGCTCACCGGGACCAACTATAAGTTTTGGCGTGAGTAGTATGAATTAGCTCTTGTCATGACAGAGAACGACTTAGCTCTCACTTCACCATGCCCTAAATGGTGAGGCGTTTGCTACACGCAACCGCAATCATGCAGATGTAAGAATGTCCTATGATCTTAACAAAGCTCTATGGGACAAATCAAATAAGAAATGTCTGACATTAGCTAAGGCAACTATCTAAGAGCCAATCAGGGGCTCACTTCCTGAGTGCACTACTGTCACTGAGTACTTAGAAAGAGTTAAAACTCAGTTTCATGGAACTACTAAGAGTCAAGCTAGCATGCTTATTAGAGAGTTCGTAACTAAGAAATACACCGGTGGTGGTATTAGAGAGCACATACTGAGAATGAACACCTTGGCAGCTAAGCTTGGATCAATGAATATGGTTCTTCCAGATCCATTTGTCATTCATGTGATTTTTACGTCTCTGCCAAAGGACTATGAGGCTTTTGTTGTGAACTACAACATGGCCCCTGAGGATTGGACCATAGATAATCTCATTGGTCAGTGTGTGTAGGAGGAAGAGAGACTTAAGGATTCACGTGGAGACTCTGCTCTCTATGTGAATGCTAATAAGAGAAAGTTTTACACTAAGAATGCCAGACCACAAGGGAAACCAAAGTGGGATGGCAGCTCTTCCTCCAGTGCTCAGGGAAACCAAAGGGAGGGAAAGGCCCCTATCAATGAGAATAAGCTTCAGGGTGAAATTAGACAACCTAATGGAAACCGTGGTAGCAAGAAGCCTTGGCTAGATGTTGATCAATGCCTCTTCTGTGAGAAGCGAGGCCATATGCAAAAGGATTGCATCAGTTTCATGAAGTTCCTGAATAAGAAAGGTGAGACTTAGTTACATTTGTAGATGAATCTTTGTATATTAGTTATGAAAAATCTACTTGGTGGATTGACTCAGGTGCAACAATTCATGTTGCTAATTCTTTACAGGGATTCCATACCAGGAGGATCCTGCAAAGAGGAGAAAGAACAATTAAGGTGGCTAATGGAGTACAAGCCGAAGTCGAAGCCATTGGCGATTTATCTTTAGAATTGTTAGATGGTTATGTACTTAGGCTATCAGATGTACCTTTTGTTCCTTCTTTACATCGAAACTTAATAAGTGTGTCTAAGTTAGATGATGATGGATTGGCCTGCCATTTTAGAGATGGCAGATGTAAGATATTTTTTAATAATCAGTGTGTTGGTCTTGCCCTCCGACAAGACAAACTTTATTTATTATCAGTTTCTGAGAATTTGAATGTCATATCCACTGAGAATAAGAATTGTTCCTCATCTACAAATGTAAGTAGAAAGCGTAAGAATATTCAGGTTGACTCTTCGAAATTATGGCATTGCAGATTAGGCCACATTTCGAGGGGGAGAATTGATAGATTAGTCAAAGCTGAAATTCTTCCGCCATTACAACTTTCAGAATTAGATCAATGTGTTGATTGTGCTAAAGGTAAGTACGTTAAGAAAATTAAGAAAGATGCCAAACGAAGTGTAGGAAATTTAGAAATAATTCACACAGATATATGTGGACCTTTTCCTGTTAAGAGTGTGGATGGTTATTATTCATTCATAACTTTCGCTGATGATTATTCGCGTTATGGCTACATTTATCCAATAAGAGAAAGATCAGAAGCCTTAGATAAGTTTAAGATATTTAAGGCAGAAGTAGAAAATCAGCACAATAAGAAAATTAAAATAGTAAGATCAGACCGTGGTGGGGAATATTATGGGCGACATACCCTGTATGGCCAAATTCCGGGACCTTTTGCAAAGTTCCTTCAGGAAAATGGCATAGTTGCCCACTATTCCATGCTAGGTGAGTCTCAGCAAAATGGAGTGGCTGAGCGAAGAAACCTTACCTTAATGCATATGGTAAGAGGTATGATTAGCTACTCTACTTTATCGGTAAGCTTATGGATGGAGGCATTAAAAACCGCTATTCATATTCTTAATCGTGTACCAAGTAAGTCGGTGCCTAAAACATCGTATGAGTTATGAACAGGCAGAGTACCCTCACTTAAGCATTTAAGGGTGTGGGGTTGTCCAGCTGAGGCTAAAGTATTTAACCCAAATTTAGGTAAGTTAGATCCTAAGACAGTTAGCTATCATTTCATTGGCTACCCAGACAGGTCAAAAGGTTACCGCTTTTATTGCCCTGACAGGCATACTAAGTTTGTGGAAACCAGACATGTTGAGTTCTTAGAAGATCTTATGATCAGGGGGAGTAAAGTAGCATAGGAGATTGGTTTAGAGGAGAAAAGGGTACATGCCCCTACTCCAATGTTTCAACAACCATACTTCGTGCTACCTATTGCTGCGGGAACCACAGTGTTAGACATGGTGGTGCCAGCACCTGTTGTTGATCCTCCATTGCCGACGTTTAATGAGAATCAGGAACCTGTCCTTCAGGATCCATTAGAACCACCTGTCGTGCATCAGGAAGAACAACAGCAGCCCCAAATAGCGCCAAATAATGAGAATGTTAGAAGGTCACAGAGACTTAGAAGATCAGCTATATCAGATGATTATGAGGTTTATGAAACCGAAGAATTTCATATGGAGGATGCTCCCATTACATATGAACAAGCCATGAAGAGTGAGCACTCCACAAGGTGGTTAGAGGCTATGAAGGATGAGATAAAATCCATGGATTCCAATAATGTTTGGGAACTAATGGAAATTCCTAAGGGAGCTAAGAAGGTAGGTTCTAAATGGGTTTATAAAACTAAGTATGACTCTCAAGGGAATATTGAGAGGCATAAGGCCCGACTCGTGGCAAAGGGTTTTATGCAAAGAGAAGGAATCGATTACAATGAGACGTTTTCTCCTATCTCTTGTAAAGATTCTTTTAGAATAATTATGGCGCTAGTAGCACACTACAACTTACAGTTACATCAGATGGATGTAAAGACGACATTCCTTAATGGGGATCTTGAGGAAGATGTTTACATGGCACAACTGAAAAGTTTTGTTGTGGAAGGAAAAGAAAACATGGGATGTCGCCTTAAGGAAGTCCATTTATGGACTAAAGCAAGCTTCAAGACAGTGGTATTTGAAGTTTGATCAAACAATTAGAAAGTTTGGGTTTAAGGCGAATGTAGAGGACAATTGTGTTTACGTTAAGTTTAAGAATGCTAAGTTTATTTTCTTAGTTCTATATGTGGATGACATTTTGCTTGCAAGCAATGATGTCAGTCTACTAATGGAAACAAAGAAGTTCTTATCCTCACATTTCGACATGAAAGATCTCGGTGAAGCCTCTTTTGTTCTGGGGATTGAGATTCATCGTGACAGAAACAGAGGGGTTTTAGGACTGTCACAGAATGCATACATAGATAAGGTTCTTAAGAGATATAGTATGCATAAGTGCAGTTCATCACCTGCACCCATTGTCAAGGGCGATAAGTATGGGGAACGTTAGTGTCCCAAGAATAAAGTCGAGCTCGAGCAAATGAGATCAGTACCTTATGCCTCAGCTGTCGGAAGCTTACAATATGCTCAAATTTGTACTCGCCCTGACATATCATTTGTTACCGAGTTACTTGGCAGATATCAAAAAAATCCAGGAGTAGCACACTGGACTTTAGTTAAGAAAGTCTTGCGTTATCTGCAGGACACAAAAGGTTTCATGCTATGTTATAGTAAGACTAACTCACTAGAGATAGTGGGGTTTTCAGATTCAGATTATGCGGGAGATGAAAGAAGATCCACGTCAGGTTATGTATTCACTCTCGCAAATAGGGCTATATCGTGGAAGAGCTCCAAACAAAGCCACGTGACATCATCTACGATGTACGCAGAGTTTGTAGCATGTTATGAGGCCTCAGGGCAGGTGAATTGGTTTAAGAAATTCTTTCCTGGATTAAAAGTGGTAGACAGCATTGAGAGACCACTTAAGTTATACTGCGATAAGAATCCAGCATTTGAATATACTCACAACAATAGGTCAAGTGGTGCTGCCAAACACATTGACATTAAGTATTATGTTGTGAAAGAGAGAGTTCAGGATCATCTTATAAGTCTAGAGCATATTAAGACATACAATATGTTAGCGGATCCGTTCACAAAAGGCTGACCACCCAACGTGTTTAGAAAACACGTAGCTGGCATGGGTTTAAGGGAAAGCCTATGATTCCTGAACACTTAGGGCCCTTAGTTAGAACTCTATTTAGAGAGATGTAATGTAGCTGTCAAGTCCAACGGAAATTTTCTTCTCTGACAATGAGACACGCTCTACGCTTTTCTCTATAATGAGGTGGAGTAAAATAGTTAAGTTTTTAAGTTAAGACTAAGATAAAATTAAGGTAAGATATTAGAAGAGATCAAGGGGGAGAATGTTAGTATTGATCTCTCTGATCTAATGGGCCCAACGGTTCATTAGGACCTTGACTCGCTCCTGATCGGGGAGCCCAGCCCATCTATGGCTGGAGGGCCCCTGTCACACAGCATATATAAATAGGAGGTGGGGGTCAGGGCTCTAATCACCGGCTGATTACCGAGCTACAGTACCCACCGACACCTAAACCCTAATCCGATCCAAGGGACGCTTCAAGTGACGGGAAGACCTCCGCCGCCGCTACTACGATGACCACGACGCCGATGCCGTCCCTGACTCCGACGACGTCCCCGACGACCACGACGCCGGCGCCGTCCCCGACTCCGGCGACATCCCCGACGACCACGCAGTACACTCCAGGCGCCATGGCGGATCAGACCAAGACGCCGGGATCAGTTGATGATGGTAACCTATCACTAATCTCCTCTTCCTCCCTCTGTCTTCTCAGATCCGTCAAACTACGTCTATTCTAAGTATTGCAACCCTGCTAATCTACTGTTAGTAGATTGCTAAGTCCATCACGGAGCTCATGGTCTACGGGGCAATCCGACGCAACATGTTCAGATCGAGCAACAGGGTCGATGCGCTGAGCACTAGCAGACTTGCAGATGATAGTGCCATCATTAAACAACAATTAGCTAGCGATTACAGCAGGATTCCTTTTCCATGTCGTCGTCTCGTCTGTGGTCACCCTGCTAGCTAGCTAGGCGGTTAGATGGATCAAAAGCGAGCGAGCGGCACAGCTAGCTAGCCAGCAAAGTCGTCACTCCATTACCAAGCGGCCGGCCGGCTCACTTTTTTTGGGGCCAGATTAGCTAGCGACAGCCCTACTAGTGTGTGCCTGTATTCTAATCCGCAACGTATCAACCTTGGCCAACACATGATCGCATTGTTTATCTGTCATAAACCGTTGCAGCGATCTCCCTGCCCACAAAAGCTTGGGCAGGGCCGCAAATTATTAAAGGCGGTCTGCAGGGACATGACACTGACACTGCCTATGTATGTAAGTAATGTTGACACTGCCTGCCTGTAATGTTGACACTGACACTGTTTGGTTACCGGGACTAAAAAAAAAGTCCCTGTTACATCGGATATTTATACACTATTTAAGAATATTAAATATAGATTATTTATAAAACTAATTTGTCAACCGAAGACTATTTTACAAAACAAATCTATTGATATAAAATAGTCTATGATTTGACAATATAGTGCTACAGTAAACATATGTTAATGATGGATTAATTAGACTTAATAGATTCATCTTGTGAAATACTACGTGACGCTGTAATTATTTTTATAATATAAATTATATTTAATTCATTTAATTGATACTAAACATTCGATTTGACAATGGACTAAAAATAAGTCAGTGAACCAAACACCCCCTTGATACATGCATTCTCTGTGCTCTTTTTCAGTCTAGGATCATTTGAGAATAAATACAAGCGTGCAGATCATTCGATTCTCCTGATTGTCGCCTGCAGATCACAGCAATAACTTGCGAGATTTAATTTCCCCTCCAAAACCAAGGCAGCAGGACTTGTTTGGATCTGCTCCAGCTTGTTTATTGTTGAAGCATTCTGGTGGGTTAGATAGATTCCGGATCCCTTATTAGGGTTTATAGGATCTCTCCAACTTGCCACGTTACGGCATTTCTCATCCTCTTTCAGCTCTTCCAGAAGCTGCCTCCATTATGTTGGTTTGGAGCAGGGGCCAGCGCCTTTGCACAATTGCACATGTTGTTGCCACCTTAGGACAAAACTTCAGAAAAATGTATTCTTGCTACTGTGTATATTATTTGTTCCATAATATAATATATATATATACAAACCTATACTGACAATATATTAACAAAATTAAGTGTGCTACGTCTTGGATCCATTTCGGTCCCAGTTACAAGACGGAGAGAGATCGACCAACAAAAAGTGGGCAAGCATGGATGCATGCTGGCCTTACAGGAAGTACTTATTAGTTTGTTGTATGAGTTTGTGCATTGTTTCCAAGAACTTGTGTTGTTTTTTGCTAGTAGTATTTGCTGCCTATATATATTTGTTGGATGCTGAAAAATGTAGTTTTGGAGTGCACAAGTAAAGGAGAATCCAGAATAGAACTCCCTTTTCTAGCATCTTCAACAACTTAGAAAATTTGACTTGCTAAGTCTTATGGTTTGACAAGTTGCTAAATTATTTGGCAAGTGGAAAAAACCACTCTCTCCAACAATTTGCTATTCCAACTTGTCAAACTTGGGAATAACAACTTGAGAAAAATAGCAAGTTGGTTTGAAGAGTTGTTGGAGAGAGAATTTTTTAATTTTGCCAAATTTACAAGAATAATAAGTTGGATAGCAACTTGATAAATATAGGCGCGCGGAGACCGTGGAAAAATAGCAAGTTGGTTTGAGGAGTTGTTGAAGAGGAAATTTTATGATTTTACCAAATTTATAAGGATAACAAGTTGTTTTAAAGAGTCGTTGGAGATGCAACAAATATTATTAAGAAAAACAACAATCATTGCCCCCAAAGATTGGACTGTGCCAATTAATCAGGCAAACTAGTACCCGCGCTTTAACAGAAATTATAAGTTAGTTTTTCGTGATATATATATCATGGAAACCGTTGTTCTGATTTTTTTTAAAAAAAAACTATATACGCTGCTCTGGAGTATTAATATTTGGCTCAAGACTCCTTTTTAGTTTTGTGCTAAGACTGAATGTCAAAAACCGTGATGTTGTTTTCATTTTATGGATACTTTATTTTTTAACTAAGCATGCACACCCATTGCAAAGGTGACATACACAATTTATTATGTTGACGGCACTTGGTGTACAATGAGAATGAACTATCTATTTTGTTGGATTTAATTAGGCTCATCCAACCATAAATCAAATAAATTGATGATAGATGTTAGTGCAATAACAAATGATTAATCTCCTATGAAAATTGACTAAACTTATAATGGAGGTATTGTGCAGATGTTATGAGTTTAAAAAAGGTAGAAGACAAGTTATACGCGCACCACGGTGCAACCAAACTAAGTGGGCCTAGCCATGACATGAGTAACAACCAGCATGTTCGTTGGCAGGATTATGCATTGTTCTGTCAGGATTATAAACTGCTGACTGATTTCTTGTGACAGAAAAACATTGTTCTGGCTGGATTTAAGCAAAAGCCAAGTAAACAGGTTGTGTCAATGAATATTTTGTAGCTTCAAACTCAAAGCTAGAAGGGTGAGTGTGAGTGTCGATGGAGTGAGGGACGAACAAATTGAATGGAGAGAGACAATTTTTTGCTCTTTAATATTTAAAATAAATAAATATAGATAAAGATATAGGTTTGTCGGTTGCGTGAGCAGAACCAATTTTTGAATAATATATATTTTCTGGTAGCTTTGGCATCTGAGTATCTCGCCTTTATTTTCAACAATGTACATATGATTGTTTAATATATGTCTAGATTATTGGGGACAGACACGTTAAGCTGATGGTGCCATTTCACTCCGTGGGATATCACAACAGCGGTTCCCAATCTCAAGTACGTGGTCCAAATTTTAGAAATAATGCATATCCAGACAGACAGACACAAAATTGTTAACTTATTTTTTTCTTGAGGAAAGGCAGATCATTTTCAGGGAAATAGAAAAAAAATGAAATTTAGAGGAGATGATTTCTAGAGAGACGAAATTTATTTTTTTTTCTTAAAATAAGCATAGCACTCTACTCCACTGTTATTGTTGAGCAACTCCAACGGTTTTACAAATGAGCTTAATATTCTTGTTTTTTTAAAAAAATCTAAAAATCTCCTATCCAACGGTTTGCCAAATGAGTTTGACATTTTTGTTAACTAAACAAACATCGGGTGGTATTTGGCATATATGTCAAACTGCGGTTCGCTTGACAATCGTCCTGTGTGCTACTCTCGCGGGATATTTCTCCCTTACGGGTATAATTTTTAGTTTTGTCAAGTAAATAATGGGAAACCGTTGAAGATTGACTATTTTTATCTTTGTCATATTTGTTTAAAAAAAATACAAAACCGTTGGAGTTGCTCAGTATAATCCCCAAAGTCCAAGAAGTCTGCTCCCTCAACGAAAAAGAGGGCAACTAAACCTGGCCCACTGGGCCGTGCAGTTTTCTGACTATATGGACCAGACGGCCTGACCAAACCCCCCAAGGCCTAATGCCCCCGTACCATATGCAGTGTCTTCCACGTCTTGCCATTGTTGCGTAGTAGTAGTACTGCTCCATCGGCGGCGGACCCGAGCGTGACGGCCAGGGCCATTGGGGGTATCATCAAGTCCGTACGGCCCTAGCCTGCACTGCATACTATGCTATCATCAATTCATCATCGATCTCGATCATGTCCCCTCCTGCCAGCCAACTACTACTAGTACTGTACACATCACCGGAGTGTGTGTCCGTTCCGTATATACTGTACGACCATGATGTGATGCATGCGCATGTCCATACGGATACCGTGTCAACAGGCTGCTGTCGTCAGTGAGCAGTACGTGCTGCGACGGGCGCACGGAGCCTGCCAGTCTGGACGCCCAGCCATGCCCATTCATCATGCCGCGCGCGCCTTGGCCCTTTAATTTGTGGGGTGACAGCGTTCGCACGCACGGAAGCTGCGTCGGTGGCTTCATTCTTCGGTCATCAGATCGTCGTCCAGAAGACAGAAGACGGACAAGCACTCAACGTGTCTCATCGATTCACCAAGCATGCACGAATGGCATTGCAGGAGATGCATGGGGGCTCTCCGGCCCGTGCCGCGCGCAGTACGTGGCTGATCTATACATGTCCCAGCCACAAGAGCAGAGCAGACTGACGCTGTCCGATCCTGGGCTCGCGCCATGTCGCCGTCGTGCCCCGCGCGCGTGCGGTGCGATTGCGGCGACATGAGTAGATCCCGCGGCCGACGACGACAGCGACGCACACCGGTGCATGGAAGTACGTGGAAGCTGCCTAGCTCGCCAGGCCAGGACGTGCAGAGAGAGAGAGAGACATGGCTGCGCACCCTGCCTGGCAGACAGGGCGGGCCGCGACCGACGGGGTTGGCCATTGAGTTGAGCCTCGATCGCTTTCCGTCGGCGCGCGTGCATGTGGCCGTCGCCCGCCGCGCGAGTCACCGGCCGGCCCCGTTTAAGGCGTCGTCCATGGCTAGCTGTCGTCTCACACTGGTCACACTTACGCAAGAACAGTAGTGGAGTGGAACACAAACAAACTAGTGGCCTCTCCAGCACGCATGTCATCGTCGCCCACTCCCAAGTCCGTCCCAGCACATTTTATGGGCACTCCCCTCTCCCTGCCCGGCCGGCACGCGCAGTAGAGACCCATCGAGATCCTCTCCTGACCCACAGCCACGATCCAACTTTAAATCCCAGGGAAACGATGGAGAACCACTGGCACCGCAAAATTCATACGTATATTGTAAATTGTGCACAAATTAAGTTGGGAGGAAAGGAATTGAGATGAGCAAACGAGAGACGGAAGGAGCACGACGGGGGGAAGGTTGGTGGAACAGGAGCGGCAAATCATTCGCGCCGGATGATGGAGGAGCTGGGAAAAGAATGGTGTACGTACGTAGCAGGGACGTAGTACGATACGACAACTGCAGAGAACCGACGATGAGATGAGCAGACAGGCAGCTTTGTAGTACGTACTTACTACGCATGACACCACATGTGCGCCATGTCTCCGTGCTCTCTTCTTCTTCTTCAAGTAGCCTGCCGCCGGGTCTCTGCATTGCATGCGGGATCATCATCCATGCCGGAATGCCCGGATTGCAGCAGGATATCGTCGTCAGTGGCCAGCGCGGCGGTCCCCTCGCTCGCTGGCTGCCGTCTGCCGCAGCGGACGTGGGATCAGATTCTGCTGTGGATCTGTCTCGGTTTGCAGCTAGCCTGCGTTGCGTTGCACTGATGGATCATTTCATTCAAATCCGTTCAGGAACTGTCCCTTATCCGGTTGCTGCATGCATGCCTCAGCCAGCCTCAGGACGGATTCGGCTAGTTATGCTGCATGGACACACGATCGATCGATCATTCGTGCTAGTCTGTTTTCTATGGTATTATTGCATTAATAACCAAGTGACAGCCCACATTTCCTGATTTCCTCTCAGCTGTCAGTCACCGCGTCAAATATTTCTTGCGGGCGGGCCGGAATTCTGGAGTTACGAGAAGTGGGCAAACGGAATGGAATCCGTGACTAGCTAGCCGAAAGGCCGTGTGGCGCGGCAATTCTGCGGCCCATTAAATTGCATGGGCTATTGAACAAGCCCTTTCTTTGGGGCTTTAAGGGCCTCGTTTACTCTTTTTTTTCTCGGGCTCCGCCCGGCAAGTTCTGACGTGGAACTCCACGTGGTGCTCTCGTCTTCAGAGTTAGTTCTGCAGGCCATTCACCATCCTCCACCATGTCCATGACGGTCCGTTACACTTCTTCACATGATCTAGCACGGGCCGGCCGATAAAGCGCATTGATATTATTTTACATAAATTGGCGTAAGCTAAATTTTAGCGAAAGGATCAGCACCCACAACACTACCTATTCAACTTCGTCGCCGGGCATCTGGCACACGCTTGTGACACCAGCCGTGGAGGGCAACGAGTGGCTATCCCTGTTGTTGGTAAAATTTAACCTCGTCAATAGGTCATGAAAATATGTACTAAATTGATGCATTTTAATTTTAAAATTTGATACACGTCTATGTGCAACTGAAGAATGTTTTGTCTCTTTAAAATTTGATGACTCAGCAGGAAAAATACTGTATTTTTCAGTAACATAGAGGGACGAGTATTATACTTTTTGATTGCATAATAGAAGGAGGAATTTGCTCGTCTTTCTCCCAACAATTAACTGGTGTGGCCATTCCACCTCTGGTTATTGCTCCAATCCATTTCACAGTAACTCTCTTTTAGATCCAATTTCAAGTTCAATTTGGACAGAAATGAAATAAGTCTATTAGAATGGGAAAAGAAAACCTAGGAGAACCATTTCTGCTTCATAATGTTCCCATCGCCTATTCCGACCAAGGTTCATAATATGCAGTTTCTACCTTCTCAAAATGCTTTTACTTGCAGGTGCATGTGTAAAGTCCAAAACTTCGCACTCTAGAGCTTTAGACTAGGCGCAACTGGCGACCTACACATCCACACACATCGACTGCCTCAGTTTTCCATAGATATTACGAGGATACTCTGAACTCAAAGTCAAAGATTTCAAGGCACGGGGCAATGCAGGTTTGCACCAACCATGCCACAAAAGTTACAACTGCATTTCAAGGCTAGTATTCTGATAGCCAGATGTTAAAGGTTGTTCCTTTCTTCTAAAGAAAATAGAAAAGGGCAAAAGGTTCTTGGTTTCCAGATAAAGTTTAGCAGCGCAACACAAATAAAATACTAATGCAAGCATGCAATCTTTGTGTTGTGTAAGTCCCAAAATAGCTGCCACCGGTTACCACCATATCCTGTGCAAAAAGATGCCCGTCGATCACGTTGTTCTAGCAAACAGTTCACACTAGTTATCTTCCTAGATGCGATCCAGCCAGCTGCCGAGGCTTTCCTGAGAACCAAACTGAATGTCCTGTCACAATACGATAGAAATAACATGATCAGATTTGTCAGAGCAATTAGCAAACATACTGGCACCGAGAATACCAGAAGGATAAGCTTACAGCAAGCTGAAGATCTGGAGGTGTTCCAAGATCCACATTATGGAGATCAGACAACCCGTATCCATTCAGGTTCCAATCGAGAATCTCATTCCTGCATTGGGACAGAATTGGGTGGTCCAAGGAAGTTGGGTCTTCACGACAAAGAAGAGGTTCATCTGAGTTCGACTGAGCTCGAGATGCCTCTCCAACAACCTGCTGTTCTTCAGCTACAGCACACCATGCAGGGTTCATAGCATCATCCTCCAGGCTAACAATAGGCATGGTAGGCTCGCCTTCTTCATCCAGTAATAGCTGAATTGAAACAAGAAACTTAGAGCAGTAGAAATGGTCATGAAAACAAGATTATGGCAATGCACCAACGGGAATTGCAAGCATGTAATATCTAGCATGCCAAAAATAAGACTAGCGCACATATTTCCAGGATGCTCTCATGTCGATCTGTAATAGAAGTTCTGGACAAAGCTAAGTGCATATCAGTTTCAATTTCTCATCATATGCCTGCTTGTGCAATTTCGCAACTGGTTTATGCTCTGATCTAGCAATTTTTCGTACATCACTGTGACCCCAAAAGAAGTTAATGAGTTACCTGATCCTGCAGGATGGAAATATTCTGCTCAGTTTCACATGGACTATTTTTAGGATGACGTAGCTGCGGTGTGATTGTCTTTGGAGTTTTAGGACCAATCACTAAAGCAGGTGCATCAGGTTCCTCACAAGCAGTTGCTGTTTCAGAAATTTCCATACTCTTATTTGGCAACTGGCAGAAGATTTTAGATACCACAAGCGCCCCATCCTTTTCTTCTTCCTCTTCTCCAAGGTGATACTGATGCATCACCCAATTAGCTCTATCAGGCTTTCCACCTCTTTGCGAAGATTTGTACAGCACCATTATCTTCTTCCAACCTTTTATAACACCATTGTCATGTATGGCTTTGCATCTCCCTGTCTTGTGCCATCTCATATGTTCATCAGGAACAGTGTGGTCGCTGCAGTTGATGATCCTTCGACGCTTGCGCTGGCCACAACCATACGCGTTTGAGACTCTATGGAAGAAATAAGTATTGCTACCATCTGTTTTCATACCTACAAGGTCAATAAAAAAAACAAATTCAGAATGTGAATACACCAACAGATTCAAAAGGAACTACACCATCTGATGACAGTTATATACCAGGAAGATTTTCAGGATGTGAATAGCAGATTCCCTCATCATTTTCTATAGTTGGAATGAATTCATCAATGAGCACATGTGGTCTTGAACCTCCCAGGCCAACCTTTTGTTCTAAATGTTGAAGCAACTCCAATTCAGAAGGATCAAACTTGACTCCAGCAGGCAGCCCAGGCCACTGCATGGCAACCTGCATGATTGGAAATGCACCGAAAACTTGCTCAGATAAGGAACATTTACAAGACTACAACTGAATATGATCTCAAAGCCAGATACACCTTCTCCAACGACCTAAACAGCGCAAATGTACTTACATCGCTGTTATCAATAACATAACTGCAGTTTGGGCATTCCCTCCGTGCTTCTGCAATCAGTTCACTTATTTGGCGATTAGTGCTAGGAGCTGGAAACCTTATTTTCTTCGCAATTCCCCTACAAGTTATCAGCCATGACCTGTAACAAAAGGAGCATATTGGTGCTGGTCCCAAAAGAAGTTACTTGCACAAGATAATTTGAAGACAGACATGCTCAAATAGTCGACATTTATGTATTTTTAGCTAGTAGTCTATGTGTAACAAAAACAGGAGTGATTTGAAGCCCCGTTCTTGAAAACAAAACCCTGGCAAAACCAATCGCCAATCGGTGGCTGGACTCAAGTGGCAGATCATAGACTGAAAAACACAACACAACATTAACACTACTAAACCTTATATTACTTGTTGCAACCACAGGAAGCAAGCCTAGTAAAAATGTTTTGTCACACATCAGGGCAGAGCATATGTTCTGTTTCTCTGCTCGTTTTCTTTTGCTACTTATCCCCAAATCTGGGCATGAATGCAAAACTGATCATTATAAATTTTGACTCAAATCAGTGTGCTAGTGCTACGCGAAGTAAGCGCAATCCAAGATCTTTTGAAGCTAATGCTACACATTGGTACTAGACTGTTGCGATCCAAATACAATGCAAACTTCTGTAACTTGGATTATCGAAAAATCCGGTTTCGCTCACAAGTCACAGCACCAGCCTAGGCAAATCCGACATAGGAACTCGCAAATCATCCAATCCGATCCAAATGACAAGCAACGCGACCGAGAAGCCACAATCCTATAGCGCGTGCGCGCGCGTGGGGACGGGAGGGGTGTAGAAGAAGGAACCCTCGCAGCACTAAACCCTCCCCCAACCAAACCGCAAGCCCAAATGCGCCGCACGATCGATGAAACCACGAACTAAGCAAAGCCCTAACGACGGTGACGTCGAGAGAGGGAGAAGGGGGGAAAACACACGGAGGATGACTAGTACTACCTTGCCATGGTGGCGCTGGCGCGCGGGCTCCAACCGCGCCGGCGTAGGCGGAGAGGAACGCCGGGTTAGGCGGCGGCGGCGGCGGAACGACGCCTACTGGTTACCGCCCCCGGTCCGGTTGCGTGGGCGGCCGGATTAGCCCCCCACGACCGCGCGCCGACCAATAATAACGCCTCCCCCAGTCTGTCTCCCCACCCCGAGTGGGTGTGGTCTTGGCGATAGGGCTCGGAAATAGAAAAAAGTTAGGCGAGGACTATACTTATCAGAATACGGTGGGGATTGTTTCATTCTATTATTATAAGTACACGTATATTCATCGTGTTTGTTACATGGTCCACTCATCAGCTACACATCCCCATCGTGTCGTGGTTTTCCTCGGAAATCGGAAGGCGGGAAAGCTCGCGGCAAGGCGGGAACTGGGAAGTCGGTGCGCTCGGGCTCGCGTTCGCGGGCCGGTAGACGCGGAGCCTGTCTGGTCGTCCTGCTCCTGCTGCCGCCCCCTGGTTCACTCTCAGGTCCCGAGCTCGCTTTTTTTTTTTTTGTCTCGGGAACCCAATCGTTGCTGCCTGCTACCCTCGCAGTAACGCCGCGGGCGACCGTTGCAGCTTCCTTCGCCCCGACCCCTTCCTTCCTTCGCAAGACGCGCACCGAGAGCGCTCCTTCGTTCGTTCGTTTCCTCGCTGCTTCATCGCGGGGGCAAGGCCCATATGCCCATGGCCCGACGCTGCTCCCGCGAGCCCAGCGTCTTTTCAATAATGGGACGGATCGGCCCACCTCGTACGCTTGAGGCGAGGCCACTGCTAGCCCGTTTCCTTTCCCTCCTCGGCAACGTTTTTAATGGGCCGAAATGTGCAACGCCCATTCTGTGTCCGCGTCGTGGGCTCCTCGTTGGAGAACGAGAGGCGACAGCATGACTCACACAAGTCACAATCACCAAGATTTTTTTAAAGATGACTGGATGCTCAGTCCGGTCCGGCCGTTTCATTGCCTGCTTTTTTTTTTGTTTTGGTTGGAGAAAACTGAGAACACTGTCCTCATTAGTCATTATACACTTAAAAAAAAAAGAACGCTGACCTCATTTGTGAATTGTGATTCGTCACGTGCTATTTACTGTTACTACGATACAAGCGTGGCAGAGTCCATTCACAAGTGTCCAGAAGAAAAAGGTGAGCCACCACCTGCCATCTTTTCGGTACGATTTGTCGCGCACAGATCTGCTCCCTCCAAGTTTTCGCCTACATCCCTTGTCTTCACCTCCTCGGTGCCCTGCCCTGGTTGGTTCCACCGTTCAAAAGTGAACTCCGTTTCAGTAGGTTTGAACTTTGGAGGGTTGTTCAAAATCAAAAGGATGGATGGTTGTATAGTTAGCTATACGTGCGTCGCTCTACTTAACAAAAGCATTGCAACCGAAAATAAAAAGGCTGACGTGACGAACAGGAAAAAGGATGGCGCGGTCGTGCGGTACCAACCGATGCCTGCGTGTGCCGATGGTTCGTACGGTTGAACGACTCAAGTAGCCCGTCAACACTCTCAAGCGATTCATAAATGCACAGAAAGTGGTAGTTGTAGCTGTCATGAGCTTCGGTCCTTGCCACGAGCGCCATGGGCAAAATCAACGCATCAGTGGTCGCGGTAGTACGACTCCGTGATGGAACGTTAGTTGGAACTCTTCTTTTGCAACGGAGCCGATCTTGGTGTGCGGTGCGGTGCCGTGCCGTGCGGTCGGGTCAAACCAAACGCTATCTGATCCGATCTGCGGGGCCGCGTCGTCGTCGACGAGCGAGATCCCACCGCCGGACCGATGGGGACCCGACACGGCGGCCACACCGACGGGCGGCGAAGCAGGCAGGCAGCTACTAACAGCGGGGAAGGCCCCGGGACGCCGTACGCGCGTTCGCCTAGCCTGCCCCCAAGGACCCGAGAGAAAACGAAGCGGTCGCGTTAGCCGTGCGGCGGCGCTCGTGGCCAGGTCAAGCATCGCAGTTTGTACAGCGCACCGTACGCGTTCCCCCGACCACTACTTGTACGCGTAGATTGCCACTCACTGTCTTTACCAGTACATCCTTGGAAAAAAAAAAATTCGCCGATAACGGCGCGTGCAACTGCAGCTAGCTCCGATCAGCGCATCAAAGGCATGTTTGGTTACTCTAGGGCCAGACCTCCCCATTAAAATTTAGGGAGACTATTTGGTTACTCCCCCTAAATTCATCTAAAAGTCATTAATTGTTTATCACAAAATCCATTTTACACCTCTTTCTGTCCTTCCCTTCTCTATCTACGGCAACTTAGGAGATTTTAACTTTCTCCAACCAGCTAAAGCAACTAAAGTTTAGAGGACACTTTAGGAAGTGTTTGGTAGTTTAGAGTCTAAAATCACCTAAGTTTAGCTGCTAGACCGGCTGGAAAAAAGAAGCTCACAGCCAAGCTGAAGACTATTGCATTATTATGTCACTGGAAATGGAACCATTCAGCCATCACGCTCAGGCAGCCGGAACACTTTTGTTCTTTAATTAAAAAAAAATCAACCATCACGCTCCAGCCCCACTCCATGTCATGCCTTTGAAACAGGTTCAAGCAGCCCATCCCCGCGGTACTGGCCTGAGATGGTTTTGAAGGGTTTTTCTTCTTGTGATTTTTCATTAGTACAGCCTTATATATGGGTCTAGGTCCCACCTGCCAGTGACCTAATACGTCATAATTGCACAAGGGACTATGGAGCACAAACCCTTTTGGTCTACGAAAGAATCCAAGAAATCTTTCAGCAGCTGGACCACAGCTGAGGAGCACAGCGAGGCAGCAGCAAGCCAACAAGACGCGTAGGGCACGACCGCACCACAGGAAGGCCCAACGGGTGCTATGCTGTGGTGGCTTCTGGCTACAACAAGCCATACGATACGACCAGCCAATTCCCAGTATTGTGTTTGTCAATCTGGCTGAAGTGGACGCCCGACAACAACAGCCTGTTCGCACCAGCTCAGGCTCAGCTCCATCCACAGGGCACAAACACACATGCCCCGCCTCTACTCTCACGGGACTCTCACGGGATGCTCTTGCTCAGCACTATCAAACAAACAAATCCTTCGCAAATGCACAAACCGCCTCAAGATGGCTATCGGATTACCCAACTTCAACCTGACAACCTGCCATCCCGTACAACATTGACAACCATTTGCCTTTATGTCGAGCCAAAGTTTGAATTGTGAGACGTCAGTAAGAATCGCTTACTACATCCCTGTGTTTTGAATAACAGCAAACATATGACTTCCCAGAGAATTATTATGATAATAATATACAGCCGCTGTCAATCATCAATAATCCGGCCCTCGGCACAATCGTCCGACGCTGGTGGAGCTGCTGCCTCCGTTGACGACCAGTTCAGAAGCAAGACCGTCTCGGCGCCGTTGGAGCCCCCCAGCTCAGCCCCCCTCTCGCCGACTGCGACTCCGTTCTTTCCGGCGGAAGGGCGCACGAAGCACCGGCGGTGGACGAACGACGACGAGGAATCCGACGGCAGCCACCCTACAACATACCTGGAGGCCGCTCGTTGACCGGCGAAGCTGATCATGACTGCTCCGGTTCTGGGTCACAGCGGGGCGGACGCCATACAACAGGGACCTGGGCGAAGGCGGGGCAAGCAGTGCTGGCCGCGCCCCCAGTTGGTGCATGGCCTGCCTGCTCGGGCAGTGGAGGGTCGCATCCCTGCCTGTCAACGCCTCGGCCGTCGCAGACGGGTCTCCGCCCCGAACATCGATGGGTGGCACGACATTCTTCCCAAGCAGGAGACGCATCCGACGGCCGCCTTGGTTGAGCCCCAGCCAACGCAGCTCCCGAAGCCCCGGAGGATCCGCGTCGAGTTTCGAGACAGATGTTTCAGTTGTCTCTCCTACTCCTCACAGAGTAGCGACCTGTCGGTTGCTGCGACGTTGTCTACGTTGCCGCGGCTTCGGGCACCTCGCCAAAGACTGTAAGCGGCCCAGGCTTGCTCCGACGTCGACAGTGAAGGGTGCCATGCCACGACACCTTGCTCGTGTAGCAACCCCGGTCTCCCAGCACGCACCACATGGTGACTCATTGAGCTCGATGGATGCCACACAGGAGGCTGTGGGGGGCGCTGGTGGCAGACAACGTCGGGTGAAGCCAAAGGAGATATGCACGGGTGCGTCAATCAGCCACACCGCTACTTCCCCTACTGCCCTTTTCGTCTCCGAGCTTGATCCGCAGGCGTTGGCGCTGTGCACGAGTGTGGGGCCTCCCGCCAGGGTCGTCTCGTTTGACCTGATGCTGGATGAGCCTGTTGCCTCGCTTGCTGTAAGCCGATCAGCGAGAGAACCTGCACCCGAGTGTCAGCCTACCCTGGAGGTCGCCTCTCAGGAGATGGAAGCATCGTTGATGGATATCCGTTCTCCAGCAACGATTGCTCTCTCCCCCTCGCCATCGTTGGTGGAGGAGCTGCCACACCTAACGCCGCCTCGAGTGGGACAACTCGATGTTCAAAAGGAGATCACGGTGGGCACGTGCACCGTCGGCGACGGGACGCCCACGCCACGTGAGGTTGTACGTCGTCTCGCAAGGTTTACTGAGGAGGTACAGTGCAAGAGAAGATCACCTCTGATCGCCAATCCTCCAAAGCAGAAGGCGGTAACAAACCGCCCTCTGCCAATCAGGAGTAGGCGGATTGCCGCTCAGCCGTTGTCGCACATACCGACCTCAAGGCGGGGTGAGGTATTGCTGAAGAAGAGGATGGGCATTGCGCCTCCGGTGGCACCAGTTTCTTCCGCGTCCAAGGGAACATACGGCGACATTCTCAAAGGGAACTTTGACATCGAGCCAAATTGAAGCTCTGGACGAGTTATTCCCAGCGACCAAGAATAGAAAGACCAACATATTGTTCCCAGACGCCTTACCGGAGAAGGTTCACACAGTCAGCAGCGGAGTCGTCCGGTTTCGTAGGTTACAGCAATGCTCCTAGCTCAGTAGTAGATCTTTTATGTAATATCGAAGCTTGGATTTGTTGCTAGGATGGTCCAGCCCACGACTGTAAGACCTCTGAGGGCGCTAGTCAGAAGCGTGTCTATTGTATGATTCAACTCTTTTTCTTAATTACAATGATGCGCAAGCTTTTTGCGTATTCGAGAAAAAAGAAATTGGAATGAAAGCATATACGCCTCATCCAAGAGGTAGCTAGGGTAAGTGAATGGCAATGTACATCACAAGCGAGAGCAAAGAAAAAGGAAAGAATCTGAATGTCGCTCGGTATCAGATCTACAAATAGTTTTGAGTTCATATATCAATCATGGAAGCAATGAATAAAAACTCAGGTGGTATAAAAGCACACACACACTGCTGAGCTCCTCTGCAAAACAAGAACGCAGCCGCGATCAAAGCATGCCCTATGCTGCTGTCAGGCCTTCCATGGTTTTGAATTACACCGTACAAAATCTCATATGAACTCAACCCCATCAGCCAAGCGATCACTCAACTAAGTCAGCCAATCGTATCAGATACAACCCTGCCGGCGCTCCTCCAGTGCGGGGGGACATCCGCGAGCGACGTCCGTGCGCCTCAGGTCATCATGCAGACAGTAGCAGCTGCCTAGCCACTCTCTCTCTCGCAATTGCCCGGAAGAAGATATCTGTACCGATCGAATTGCTCCAGCAGATAGGCAGGGAGATGAACAGCAGAGAATGTTTTTGGAATCGGCCCCAGCTTGGCAATGATCTCTTGGAATGTGTATTCTTCAGGGAGCATGTCGAAAAGATCAGCCCCTTGACAAATCACATGCTGAATCCTCTTCTGGTGTAGGAAGTACTTGAATCTGATCCGATCGACGTGGCTGTAGGCTTTCATCTTGAAGACGAAATCTTTTATGTAGCGGAAGCAAAAGCTGCAGTGCCACCCTGAATCAGCCAGAAGGTCATCTGTTTGCCGGAAATGCGCATACCTCGTCTTTCCAGCTCTGTATCTGTGTACTGAAGCCCTCCAGCTCTTGTCATCAAGGAAAAACTCGAATGAGTAGAGATAGTTCCTGAGCTGGAGATGAAGTATCTCAGGAATGTCATCACACCATCTCAAGAGGTTGATGGTGTGTCCACTTGGGATCTCATCAACATCAGACATGATCAACAGGTCATCATCCGTGATGCCTGCAATCTTAATGAGCTGGTCAAGAGCAACCCTTTGATATGATTCCTCAACAAATGGGTTTTCTCCCTTCACAAACCTTCCACCTATCATACCATAGGTCAACCGTGATTCAGCAAAGTCAAACCGCTCGCGGCTTTCCTTGAAGTGAAGGTCCTTCTTTATGCCAGTGAAGGTTGAATTGGACTCGAGCAGCACAAATTCTGACACATAAGGGCTAAGCTCGTGCCAACGGATATCAAGAATGTCAAGCTCATTGCTGAAGAGCACAGCATCAAAGACACGGCGTGGACTCTCCCTGACTTTCCATCCATGCAACTTGCAGAGGTTATCCATCGAGACATTTTCATGATAATAGTGAGGGAGTATTGTGAAGGGTTTTGGGGGCTTTTCCCAGATTGGTCGGAGGAAGTAAGTCACCTTCTGGCCATGCATATATATGGCAAAGATCAGAATTGGCACGCCGATCAGTAGAATCAAGAGAACCCTCAGATCAAATCCCCGCAGTGCGCACTTCAGCCTTGACATGCTCAGGACTGACTTTGAACCAAGCTGCAAATAATATCAGGAAACAAATAAGAAATCAGACATGCACCAATACACATCAGAACAAGGCACAGATTAAACTAAAAGTTAACTGGAAAGCTACAACATGCGACTATTACAATGAACTGTATTTTGAAACAGTACTGATCATTCCATAATCAAGAGTCAGGAGATCACTTTTGCAGCAGGAAACCACGGAAGTTAAAAAACGATGAAACCTAGTGCATAGCAGCTAGAGGCATTGGGCTTTGGCCAAAAAAAAATACTACAAAATTAATTTTACTAAACATGAGAATGGCAAATAAAAAGGCTACATGAGCAAACACAGCTGGTAGACAGAGAGAGAGAAAAAAATGAACACCCTACTGACATTGGAACATGAAGCCAACGGCTGAGCATAGGGAACATCACAGACATCACAAACTCCCAGGCTAAGAACACGAGGTTCTAAAATATCCGCCGTGAGCTTCTAAAATAATGCATGTGCAGCTGGTGGAATATGCGCATTTTCTCTTCTAAAAAAAATAATATCTCTATCAATGATAGGCTGGTGCGGATCCACCAACAAGAAAGCAATCAGCCAATTTTATTTGTATATATTATATAATTTATTCATCAATAAAATAAAGGAAGGAAACAGCCTGTATAATAAAACTACTTTTGCGGCATGAGCCCTCACCATCATCTACGGCACGGGAACCAATCGGGAATTGTTCAAAAAAGCTGGAAACTTTTGCAGGGAAAGGAAAGACAGATTCCGAAACAAGGCCGGACAACCCGATTCATACAGGTGGAGAGATTCTAGCGCAAGCGGAAGCATCCAGGCGCCCCAGTTTGTTTAGCATCATCACCTAATCCCCTCAGGCCAGCAGCACCCGCGGCAGATGGAAGATGCCTCATCTGCCCCGGAAGCGATTGAGCGAGCATACTATGCAATACCCCAGGCTGAGGAAACCTCGCGGCGGGTATCCCAATCCGAAAAACAGGAACCCTAGTGCGATTGGCAAAATAGCAGCGCGAACACGAGCAATTGGAGCGATCGAAAGGTCAAGGCGAAGCATGCGACGGCTCAGCGTGGAGCAAAAAAAGAACGCGTTTAAGCAGCGTGGAAGAGGGAAAAGACGACCGCGTGGCTCCCCCGGCGGACCAGGCGACCCGCAGAGGCGTCCGTCCACGCGGGCGGGCGTTTTGGTAGAGAAAGGGACAGATCTGTGTGGGTGGAGGGAGAGAGCCTGAGCGGAGCCGGGGGCCTCACCTCGCTGTCGCAGACGCCCTCGCAGATGCCGTCGGTCTTCTTGCGGTTGCAGTAGCCGGCCTCCATGGCGCCGAGGACGCAGGAGAATCACAGACAGACAAGGAGCACCACGGCCGCCGCCGCCGCCGCAGGGAGTAGAGGGGAGCGTAGCGGGTCAAGACGACACGCGCAGGCCCAATGGCGCGCACGATCGGCTCCTCCGCTCTCTCTCCGGTCGCCGGGACTAGAGCCCGAACCTCGCCGCCGGCAACCGCTGGCCGCGTTACTCTTTTTTTTCGCGTACGTACTCGCCCTCGACGGGGTCCGCGCGTTCGCGTCTCGGCCCCGGTCTCCTCTCCTCTCGTCGTCCGAGCGTGGGCGAGACGGACGCGGTGCGCGTTGATGATTTCGGTGGAGCGGCGGGGGTGGGAGCGCAGAGAGAAACGGTGCGATGGGAGGGGATTCCTGCAACCGCCTAATTATAGCCGTTTGGGGCGGGGTGGGGTGGGGTGGTGGGCTGCTTCTGATTGCGCGTGGGCGTGGCAGTGGCTCGCTGGCTGGCCGAAGAGAAGAGGGGAGGGGAGACCCGGGACGGTAGAGAGGTGCGGGTGCGGCGGAGAGCTGGTCTTTGTTTGTCCTCGTGCTGGGGGTATCCATCATCTTGCTTATTAAAAAGCGCCGATTAGGCCTAAGCACAAGACCGTGTCTGTGTTAGGCCCATCTCGTTAATTATTAATCAGATATACTGCTACTACTACTTAAAAATACATAAATCATGTGAAATTCCAAAATACCTATATTTGATGATGAAGCAGAGGAGAAAAGATTGGGTTTCAAAAATAATAATAATAAATCTTGCTTCTTTGGCTCTTTTGTTTATCTTTTTGGCTTGGCTGTTTCGGTTAGGAGAGGGTTGGTGTGAACGTGGGCATGTTTGGGGTTTTGGCCGCTGCCGTTTGGGCAGCCGAGCAGGCTCCAGCTCACGCTCGTCAGCCTGTTGTGCAGGTTGGATTTGGAGCTGAGATGATGGTGATGTGCTGATGAGGAGGATCGAGATGTACTCGTAATGATAAGGCAATCTCGCTCGGATCTGCTGCATGCGGGGATGCTTCGTGTACGAGTACCAGTATTATGAGATGAGCTTTGCCTGTACCGTACGAGATGATGATTTCTTCTTTTGATAAGAGGCTTTTGAGGGTCTGTTTGGAGACACATCGAATCTTTTAGCACTAGTTTAGTGTATTAAAAATAGACTACTTATAAAACTAATTATATGTTCCTGCGGGATTTAACAAGACGATTCTATTAAGCTAAGTTAATCTATAATTAACAAATATTTACTGTAGCACAACATTGTCAAAACATAAACTAAATAGGATTAAAAGATTCGTCTCACGAAGTTGCTTCCGGCTGACAAATTATTTTTTTAATTAGTATATTTTAAATAAATAATGTTTTACCCCTGAAACCAAACAAACTCTGAGACTGTGTAGGATCAAATGATGACGGATCATGTGAAGTAGTACCCTGTGTGGTCTTTTTTTCTCCGCGTACGATGTCTTTATCCTTGACTTTCCATTCACGTAGTTTACAAGATGACAGCATACTACTTATATTATACTAAATTCAAAATTTTATGCTTTTTTTAATATACATTGCTTGTAAACGTATCTATAAAAATTAAAACATCTTATAATTTTGAACAGTAGAGCATTAAAATATAGAACTTGGTACCAAAATGTATCGATTGAGTAGCAAAGGACATGAATTGGTCCACTCTCTTTTTCTTTCTTCGTGTTTACTGTTAAATCAATTAGGGTAAGACACCATTTACATAGTAAGTGTTGGAAATAATAGCAATTTAACGATGTATAAATTAATTCCGACAATTATGAGAGGAACAACAACATGTATCATGAATATACGAGCTGCTACTAGCGCTATGATCTGAGACAGGTTCAAAACTTCTAGCGCTAGTAACGTGGTGAAAACAAGAGC
Organism: Microstegium vimineum; assembly: GCA_022036555.1. Lineage (NCBI taxonomy): Eukaryota > Viridiplantae > Streptophyta > Magnoliopsida > Poales > Poaceae > Microstegium > Microstegium vimineum. The sequence goes on from CM039122.1 coordinate 43,240,560, forward strand.
GAGGAAGGGAGAAGGAGAGAACATCATTACAGCGGGGGTTTGACGGCGTGGACGATGATGCGAGTCGACGGCGTCGAGGAGGAAGACGTCGGTGGCGTCGAGGGAAGAAGACGGCGGCGGCGTAGAGGGAGAAGACGTCCAGCGAGCAGTCGCGACGGTGCTTCCCAAAAGCCTGATACGCCCCCTACCCCGTGCAGGGACACGAGGAGACGCCAGCTTCGGAGTCCGCTCTCCCGGCACCGATGGCACGTCGGTGACGAGATGGGGAAGACGGTGGCAACGCAGCGTAGTGGACACGATGAAAACCAACTCGTATTGAGAGCGAAGTCTTGCTCTTTATTTATTCACGCGTCAGGACTAAGAACCTGCTTGGTTTCCATGCCGGTAGCCGCTCAATCACAGTATTATGAGATGTGCTTTGCCTGTACCGTACGAGTATGATTTCTTCTTTTGATAAGATAAGAGGCTTTCAGAGTGTAGGATCAAATGATGACGGATCATGTGAAGTACCGTATGTGGGTTTTTTTTCTCCGCGTACGATGTCTTTATCCTCTGACTTTCCATTCACGTATTACAAGGTGACACTGTGACAGTATGGCACTGTTAGACCCCAAATAGCTCCAACTTTTCTAACGTATTGTTGTTCATACACTATTCATAGGAGTTATTTTTATCTTTTCTCTTTTCCTCTCTCATAGAGTTAGTGAGAGCAGTATATATTACTACTTCCGTCCTCAAAAGAATGCAATTCTCCACATTTCGAGAATTCAACCAACTTAAACTTTGACTAAATTTATATAAAAAAATTATTAAAATTCGTGATATGAAACTAGTATTATTAGATTAGTTATAGAATATATTTTTATAATAAAATTATTTAGAGACTTAAATGCTAATAATATTTAATATAAAATAGGTCAAATATGAACAATGATCAGCACGATTTCCACAGTTGTATTTTTCTAGGGACGGAGATAGTACACAGTTTTAAAATATAGAACTTCGTCCAAATTGGTTCCCAGCATTACTCTCTTTTTCCACCTTCGTGTGGACTGTTCAATCGGTAAGACAGCACATTTACATAGTTAAAAAAAAAACTAGTACCTGACAGGGCACTAAAATAATAATAAAAATATTTTGCATCACATGGCTCGGGACAAAATTTTATGCTCGATATTTCTATGTACGATCATGGACAAGAAATTGAATTGCTCGGTTGAACAAGTCTTTTTTCAGAAAGTCAGTCAGTAGAACATTTAGGCCGCTCGCGTTTTTTTTTTTTTGAGTTGCGTCTTATAGCATCTTCAAAAGACTTGCTATATTGTTTCTTAATGTTAGGAATACATATTTTGTTGAAAAAACACACTCTAACAGCTTTTGTAAATGGTTATGTAAATATAGTTATCTTCTATTTTGGGTTTTTCGTTAGTTAAATATAGAAGACAAGAATGACTCTCTAGACTGTGCATTAGATATAGAAAAGTTGTTGGAGAGTATAAAGATATAAAAAATGATTTTTACTCAAATAACTCTTTAAATAATGATTTAGAGAGTACTCGTATATTTTACCAATGCTCTCGGAGATGCTCTTAGCTTTGCATTTTCTGAAAGAGGAATCTGTCAAGACTTCCCTTTTGGTGTCGTGTTTGAGCCAAGGAACAACAGAACAGAGATGGGCGCCAAGTACACCTCAAAGCCAGCGAAAAGTAGCCGAAGCGAACCACATTCCTGCTGTGGGCTGGCCTATATATACATGTTAATTACTATGCCAGTTCATTTCAAGTATACTGATCAATCAAAACAATATTGATCATTTTTTTATGAATAACAACCGTTGGCCGCCAGAGTTTTATCAGGTAAGTATCGGCACACCCAAAAACAACACATTTTTTTTTTGAATTTTGTCAAAAATGAAAAACTATATATTAGATTAAAAACAGAGTTACAGCTGTATCATTGACAGATCGTGATGGTAGCACGAATTAGAACGAGGACAAATGCATATGCCGGCATGCATTGTCGCCGGCGGACAGACTCGTGGTGGTCGTCGTCGGGCACTGGATTTTTCCAAGAAGTGGCCGGAACACAACAGCACGTTTCGGCTATAAACTAGGAGTACTCCCTCCGTATCATAATTTGAGGACGTTTTGGACAAGAAGTTTTAAATCAAACATTGAGAATCTAAATCATCAATACCTTTGAAGTTGTTGACATTCTAAATATGAAAGTTATATGAATAGATTTGTCTTAAAAATACTTTTATAAAAGTATATATATATTATTATTCCATAAATATTTTTATAAAAACAAGAGGTCAAAGTCGTGTTTGGGAGACCGTGTCGCTGTCCAAAACATCCTCGGAGGGAGTACTTCGGGGAAAAAGAGATGGGCGCTTTTGCCCCAATCCATTTGGTTTTGCCTCGGACTAATAAGAAATTAACATCAGCATCAGTCCAGTTTTGAGAACGGGAGTGAAGAGAGCGGCGCCTTTTGTCAGCTAAACACGCACGGGACGGGACGATGATCGCCGATTTCGCCAGCAAAGCCGACCTCCTGACATGACATTTTACTCGGTTTCATTTGCTTGCTTGCCTCCAGCCGAAGGCAGGCGGCACACGGATCACTCTGGGGGGCTGACTTGTTTGACCACCACCGATCTACTAACAATCAATATGTCTAGGGAAGGAAGGAGATGGCTGCAGAAAAGGAAACGCAACACGTAACAATACTGCGACCTGGCCTGCCGTGCTGTGCCATTCAATGAAGCCTGTATACTGCGTGGTCACGCACGAGCACCAACAAGATCGCGCCACCGTAGCAGAAAGGAAATCTTCCCACAAATGACCGGACCCACATGTCAGTGATCAAAGGCATTAGATTGCGGCCCGATAGGATAGATACTTCTAACGAGATCGGAGATCCTATAACTCTGAATAGTAGGCTAAACCATATCTTCTTTGTTTCACGGGATTAATAAATCAAACTTTTAAGATCAGATCGATCGCTTCAACTTGACAATTGCCACCGAAATTTTCAAACCCCGCCGTGAACGACATCGTCGGCGCATCGCCGCATGGTAGTTACTACTCCATCTTCAGTCAGCAAAACCAGCGCAGGAGCCCAGTGTGCATTCCGTCCTCCCATTTAGATTTTTAGAATTGAATTCATTCTAATAATTATTGTAGTTAGCCATACAAAAAAGATATTATTGTTAGTTATAGAACAGAGATAATTATAGTTGCCAAATAACCTAAAGAGCCGTTTGGATCCTAGTCCTAGGAATTGAATTACTTTAACTGAATCATATTCCAGGAAATAATGAGAGATGTTCCTACGAAAAAAGTTACTCTAAATTGGTTCATCCTATTTTTTTTAACCATTTGATCTAGTCAAATTAAGGGCTCTCATTATTTCTTCTATTTTCTTTTTATGAATTTCAATTTTGATTTTCATTATTTACTCTAAATCGGAGATTTGATTTAGTTCCACCACAAGGAACCAGCCCAGCTGAAATACGCTCAGTTCGCATTAAAAACTATGATATGAATCTCTCATTAAGTACATACATTAAGAGTATTACTGGAATCATGCTTTGAGATTTTGAATGAGATGGCGTCGTCGCCTGCTGCAATCAAGGACCGGGCTCCTCAGTCCTCAACTCCATCTCCAATGGCAGCATCACATCACATCACATGGGCTGATGGGCGCGTACCCCTGGCCACATGGGCATGCCGCATTCAGGTTCAGGCTGCGGCGCCTGCGGCTTGGTTCGGTTAGCACTTTGCATAAAAAAAACTAAAAAAAACTGTAGGACTAGGATATTTTTTTTTATTGTCAATATGGACGGATGGTTCTCGAATACGTAAAAGGTTTGTGCATTATTGTAATTAAGAAGAATAGTTGAATCATACAAAAGACACGCACCATACAAAAGACACGTTTCTGACGAGCGTCCTCGAAGGTCTTACAGCAACAAAACCAAACTTCGATATTACATAAAAAGTCTACAACCAAGCTAAAAACGTTGTTCCAACCTATGAAGTCGGACACCTCCACTACTGAGAAATAACTGATTGGGCGAGTCACCACTCAGCAACCCAACCCAACGCGCTGCTGGGGCTGGAGCAGAGCCACATCCCTTGATCCCCGACGACTCATCCACCCGCAAAGACTTGTAGCAGTACTACTCACGTACGTTCACGCGCGTGCTACTTCATAAGCCGAGCGGTGACTCGATCAATGCATCATCCAACGACAACGACGCCCGACAACGACAAGCGCGGAGAAAAACTCGGTCGCAGATCCAACAGGCGCCTCAAGTCAACTGGGCAATCAGCAGGCATGGATGAGTGGAGTCAAGCCATGAATCGTTGTGCTGCTGCTGATTACTGGCTAGTGCGAGACCTGGACTCAGCCGGTCGTCTCCAGGGCCGGAACCAGAAATCCAATATAAAACGAGTTTGAAATTAGAAGGGATAGAGCCTACTAATTTTTCACAGATTTAATTAACGTGGAAATAACAGTCCGTTGGGGGAGGCCAGCCCCCCTCCGTGGCTAGTTTTTTTACTACTCGCCCAGTTGTTGAGAGACTTCCAATTCAAACCACGGAACGGCCTCGACGATGCTGGTACGGTACAATAGGTATGAACAACTCGTATGGTACGGCGGTTGCCGGGAATGCGGACTGAAGAACCAGTGATTATCCGTACTGTTTTTTTTTCAAAAGAAATCATTTTATGACGTTTCTGGGAACTTCTTTTCATAGGCTGTGTTTAGTTCCCACACAATCTCCAAACTTTGGTATTATGCAAAAAGAAGATTCTCCGTCACATCAAACTTGCGGTATATGCATGGAGTACTAAATATAGACGAAATCAAAAACTAATTGCACAGTTTACTTTAACTTTGTAAGACGAATCTTTTAAGCCTAATTAGTCCATGATTGAACACTAATTACCAAATACAAACGAAAACTGCTACATGATTTTTTTTTCACAATTTTTGCAGCATCTAAACACAGCCATATCTCTTTTAATGCTACGGTAACTCAACCAATAATAAGGACGATATGATAGGATTGGTCTTCTTCAGTTCCAGATTGAAACCGATCGAACTCACAAAGTGCGTCAGATAGCACTGAATTCTTGTGCAATGGCCTGGTTTTCCTTGTGTCCTGGCACCAGTACGTGAAACTCCAAACGCCGGACGGATGTCTAGTGTTGTAGTACTACTAGTACACAAGTACTGTACTAGGTCAAATCGTGCCGTTTTGGAGTCGAGGAGCCCAAACTGTTGGAAAGTCAGGGGGTTGTCATGGACCACCGCCAACCCTATCCTGATCTTGTCCCTTCCCTTGGCAGACTCGCAGCAACTATAGCTGAACGCTTTCTTGTTCGTTTTCAAATCAAATAAACAAAGCAAGAAAACACGCCTTCCTGACGTCGAATCGCCTCCCTTTCTGAACTCAATCCACCAATGCAATGCAACGTCAAGTCGCCAAGTGGCATAGACGCCCAGAGATGCGCAAGACAAATTTTGGTGTTCAAAATGCAGGAGAGCGTGCAACCTTCTCATTCGCAATATAAAACTGTTGGGTTGGATTCCTTCATATTTCCAATTGGCTTGTAGGTGCTGCTAGCTAGCTCAAGGAATCCAGTATTCCAGTTTGTAGTTATCATCCGAAAATAACACAGTTTTACATGTGATCCTGAGTAACTAGTGGGACTCCAACAATGACAACCAAGTGTGTACATTCTGAAGGGTACAGATACAGTACAAAGAGAAAAAAGAAACTTGCATTGCATACTCCAGCCATGACCTGAGACGAGTCAACTAGGCTATCTCGTCTTCGGAGAAAATACCCCTCGCACTTCCATAAAACAACAAGGACAAGGAGCAACTAGGCCACATGCCCACATCAAACAAAATTATTCAATGCACATACACATACACATTGAAAAAAATGCACATACTTCCTCCATTCCTTAAAAAAGAATCGCTATAGAATATATGCGTGTAATTTTTTTCAACTTTAACTAAATTTATATAAAAAACATGTAAATATTTATATCTCCAAATAACTTTATTATAAAAATATATATTCAAATAAATATTGATATTTTGTTATATATACTTGATTAAAGTTAAAAATAGCTAACTTTTTCAAACGAAAATGACCCTTTATTTAGGGACGATGTGAGTATATAATTTCATTTCTTTTAATATTCCATATATCCACTATCAATAAACGGTCAAATTTAGATGCACACACGCAGATTGAGTCTCCCGTTGAGGTAGTCTAATTATTGTACAATCAAAGAATTTATATCTAGGATTCCAGCTTTGTTAAAATTCATCACTAATAATCATCTCTCAAAGGCTTCAACTCAATTCTATGACTTTTTTTTTTAAAAAAAACTAGACAATAGAGTGGTGGGGCAAGCTATCGGTATCAAATGGTAGCAGTTTTTGCTGGCGACCACATTATTGCCCGCAGAGACACAGCCAGGAACCCCCACGGTACATTCGGATGATCAGAGTGCTCCTAACCCCTAAGAACCAGCAAACTAGTATTATTCTCTCTGATGTAAAGTGCTGAATCATCTCAAATCAGGACTCGAATCAAATAGACGAGGTAGGAAACTTCACACCGCCTCCTCGAAGTCTCTGCTTCCTACTGTACAGTATCTTCGTGTTTTCTCAGAAAATGAAGCACAACAGGAATCACTTTTTCTGTGTGATGCACGCGTTTGCATAATTGCATGGCAAGGTTTACATGATGGCTCTGGCCACAAGGCCCAACAGATGATGGATGGACGCAGTGGTCGCCGTCATGTTCATGTAGTGCTCGTCGTCCACTAGCTAGTCGTCAAATCATAGGTTAGAGCAAGTACAATAATTAGCTTATAACCAAGCAAATATTGATGTGGAGGAAAGAGAAGAGGAGAGATGAAAGCTTAGCTCCTATGCAAACACTAAACTAGACACGGAAGCCTAGGTAATAATGGACCCAAGTAGTAAGTATTATGAGGAGAAATAGGAAAGAGAAACTTTTTACAGTCAACTAAGAGACAAGTTATTGTATAAATTGACTCTAATAGTTTGACTTATAGCGAAGCACATGACTCTATTATTGAACTTGCTCTAAGAGCAGATTCAATAAGTTTGGCTTTAAGCCAAGTCACATCATCTTGAGACAAGTTTAAAAGACAAGTTGTACAATAGCTAGACTCCTCATACAACTTAAAATTTTATTTTTTATTAAATAGACTCACATGATGTAGGGAAATGAGTCAATAACAAGTATGAGAGGGGTGGTGGGGACCTACATGTAGCCTAGGAGAATGTGATGACCTTGGTGCCAAGTTTAGAGCCTATTTCATTCCCTCTCCTCTATTCTCTCTCTTCCAAATAAGATTTTGCTGAATTGGCTTAGCTATAAGTCAAGCTAAGATATATTATTGTACCTGCTCTAAGCTCTGATACGGGCTTAAGGACCCATCATGTCTGACCAGAGCAACAGCAGAGCCATGCGTGCCACTTGCCCACTTCAGATATGCCGTAGACCTGATGGCGATGAGCTGTCAAACCATCAATGGTGACATATCAAAGAACTCCAAACTTCGATCGAATAGTTCATGCCTGCAAACCCGATGACGACTACACACACAAAGGATCATGCCCTGCAACTGAAGCTATTGAACTGACTGTAAAATTAGTGCCGTCTACCCTTCCAGCGAGCTAGCATAGGACAATGACCATGCATGCTACAAACTTTAGCCAGATATGGGAAAGACTCGTCACTTTCCGACTACTGTGACATACTGTAGTACTATTGAACTTATCTTCTCGGAATTCTGATATTTAAACAAGCATACAAAAAATTCTCTCTTAACCTATGTCAAAACACTAATGAGATGTTTGGCTTAAAGAATGAGTTAGTCCATCATCTTTGTACTCTTCACTTTTTTTATAGCACCGCACAAATGAGATCAAATCAATAGAAATAAGATAGGAACCAACTCCTCCAAAGAGTTGCTAATAACATATTGTGTGATAGATCTATTCACAGATTGAGCATCTCCAACGGTTTTGCATATTGTAATTGACAAATTTGAGAGTTTGTCAAGTCCCAAATAAATATAATAAAGATAAAAAGAGTCAATCTCCAACGGTTTGACAAAACTGACTTGACAATTAACAAAATTGACTTGGCAATTACCAAAATTGTAGAAATTGTTGCGGCGATTACCAAAATTGGTCGAGCGCGGAAAATGCCAAGCGCGATCCGCTTGACATATATGCCAATTCTTCCTAGGAAATTGCCAAGTTAACAAAAATGCAAAGTCTATTTGCCAAACCGTTGGATATAAGTTTTTTAGACTTTTTTGTAAAAAACAAGAATGCAAAGCTCATTTGCAAGTCTTGATCGCGCAACTGGTATGCTCTCTAAAGTGTCACAACAACCTGATGTCGATGTCTGTGAGAACCTACAGCAGCCTGGTGGAGTGGTGGTCGTCCGTCCCCAAGACCCTCCCCTTGGGACGAGGACGGAATCTGTTAATGGTTCCAACCTGATCCCTGGGGACCCTCCCCTTGGGACGAGGACGGAATCTGTTAATGGTTCCAACCTGATCCCTTAGTGCTCGGATGATCCGCTCGCCCCATCAGCGAAGCACATGGTTAACCTAAGAAGACATATTGTGATGCTCATTCGAAAAGTAAACAGAGTATACAAGGCACGTGCAAGTTCATCCAACTGCCTGAGATGAAAGAAATTAGACTGTAAAGTTGAAACGAAAGATAGAGGGTGATATCTTTGTAACTGACTACAAGCTTAAGACATGTCATTCTGGTTTTATCTTCTTATTTTATCGAACTCACCTTTGTTGGGACCAGAAAGGCTTTCGGTTTGTTCGTTTGGCAGAATTATGCACTGTTCGGGCAAGATTATTCACTGCTGGCTGATTTCTTGTGAGAGAAAAACACTGTTCTGGCTGGATTTAAACCGGCTGAAAAGCCAAGCGAACAGGCTGTTTGTTGTTGCTGTTTGACAAAACTTAAGACCAAATAACCAGAGCTCTTAGAGCTTCTGTTGCATTCGCTCAAAGGATTCACCTTCCCTTGCCTTCTCACCAGTTCAACTACTTTCTTTGCATCTCCCAAATGTAAATGTGTTTTTATCATCATTCAGCCAATCCAATCCATTTTATAATGCATAAACACGCAGGAAAAATTGAACCTATCCTATTACCTTATGCAAACATCTGTCAGATCCATGGTTACTGTAGCTCTAAACAGTTTAAGCCATCAAACGCTGTGAACGCAAAAAAGGGAACAAAGCGTGATATTAAATCAGACACTTCTGAGGCAAGCTTCAAAGCTCCAGAAGCTGCTCTGTTGTGATTAGCCTCACTGAAAAATTCAAGACAGCAACTTCGTAGTCTGTTCCAAATGTCCTGTACTTGTTCAACCTTGCAAGAGTCATTAGTTTTTTTTGCCAGAGAGCAGTCAGATACTTTCAGCACGACTACATTCATCCATCAATTGAAACCCAGCAGTTGAACAGCTTGCCTGTTCATTCCTCCCAAACGATTCCATATAAGCCTCACTTGTCTCGCCAACTACATCTTCTACATCTTTCTATCGCTCAGCTATTAGGGAACATCAGCAAACAAAATACATCACTTCACATCACCTCAGGCACATAGTGCATAAGCATGTTTTCTATCCCAGATTTCAACGTGACTGATGAACTTGGACAGCCGCTGCAGGCACCTTGCATTTTAAGCTTAACTATCCCGTTTTCTCTGAAAGCATAGTGTTCTAGTGAGACAAGGAAACCACATTCTTAATAGCAGACCATACATGAGGGGAGGGAAAGACTCACAGATCAAATCCTCGGTATTCAATGTCACCACCATCATCTTGAACAGCTGGTCGAATACGAGTCTCCAGCAATTTTTTTATCATGGCAACTATTTCTGAATCATCCTAGAAGGAAACAGTGCAAGAAAGATTCAGTATCACAAGGCAAATAATGACCAAGATAACATATACTGATTTTGAAATGTATGTTGTCAGTGCTAGGTAACATCATGGACTCTTAGTATAATAAGAGGATTCAGGGTCTCAAAACATTTTTATTTGGTAACTTAGGTACAAGTATAGCTCTAGATTTGGCGGCATCTTAGTATAACATCTTCATATGAGTTGATGATCATTGCAATCCTATTATTTCTACCCACTGGTGCACATACAGGACTGAATCAACACATTCAAGAAGCATTTTACACCTACCTATAGGTGACAGGCGGACATAAATAGGATTTAATCCACACATTCAAAATGAAGATCTGGTGGGCATCCCTATGGCATGTGTGGGCATCCCTACCGTAGCAGTACTGTACACTTTACATGCTGCCTTAATAGAAAACACATTTCCCCATTTGCAATGTTATTAGAAGTTAGAACATCCAAGAAACTATCCCCGTAGATTTTATCTGTTACAATATAAAGCATATGGTTCTCAGAATCACTTGGCAACAACCAGCCATCTTCATTAGTAGAAGCCCAAATTTTAACTTTTCCATTCCGAGGACCTTGCACCATCAACTAAAGGTGAAACCAATGGTGAAAATATCTTATTAAAACACAATTTTCTTTTTGCACATGGAATATTTAAGAGCATAACTCAACATTGTTGTCCTCGTAAAAGGAACACCATGGATAAATATTTTCTCCAATGTATCAAACATTTCATAGATTACCCAATGCTGGGCTATCTTAAGTTCATACTTCATAGTAATTGTAGCCAGCTAGTACCCCCACATTGACGCTTTATTTTTATTTGAAAATGTGATACGAGACTGCTACGAGACCTTTCAACAGAAACAAGAACTAAGACTCTAGGACATTAATAAACCTAGCTAATGTGTTACCAGCACAGGTTTAGAAAGCTTAATACTACAGATTTATAATTGAGGACTACTATTAGCATGAAAGCGAGATTTTCAGAGTTAATATTATTAGCAAATGGAGTACCATGAACAGATAAGAACCCAGCCAAAATTAGTCATCACCAAGGCTAAAACAGTGGAGTGAGCTCAAAGAAAGTAAAGACAAAGGCTAAGCAGGTTGATGAATAGGCTAGGCTACAAGGTTTCATGAACCTTCATCAAATTCAGTAAAACAATATAGTAGTCTGCTACTAGGGGCCAATACAGGAGTGCAAGTAATCAAGGTGCTCATATCAGAATGCATTTGCAGCATCAGGCAAAATTAGTTCAAATTGCTTGCATGGAGTACGTATTTTTTAGCGCTAAGAGCTGTTAAGCTGAGCTTCTAGTGCACTGCCACCCACACACCTCCCACTAGCAAAGCCAATTTGATGCCAACTATGGATAAAAAAAACTCAGTCTGAAATGGCTGCTTGCTTCCTGAGAAAGCTCATAAAGTAGGCCTCCCTTTCTGGCCACTTGCATTGCAAGCATTGAACATTGAAGCAGTTGACCACTATATATACACAAACTGATGATACGTTCAAAGGATTTAGGATTTTTAGAATGATTACCGCTCATAGGAAATACTAAGCAATGCAAATGAATGGATAAGCCCCTCATTAAAGAAATTCATGGAGGCATGTGCAAACGGCAATCTCAAGCTGATATGTGACAATTCTTTTGTCCAAGAGCTAAAATATCAAGATTCCTAAGACAGAGAGGCATATGCATTTTGATATGAGCAAAAAATATTATCGCAATGACAAGAACTGCACAAATGCATTGCTGCATTCTTGAATATATGAGATAAAGCACATGTAAAAATAAGCGCAGAGGAGGGTAACCTTGGCCTTCTGTGATTGGAGCAAAATCGGATCCATTTCAGAGATTTCTCCACGACAACGGGTCGGCGCTGACCTGAACGCAGCAGCAACCGGGCGAGCTTTGTCCTCGGCGTGTACGACGACTAGCGCTGTGGACGGAGGGCACGTGATGACTGGCGGGGCCAAGCACGTCTCCTCGGTAGGTGCGATGACAGTGCGGGCGGGGGCACGACGTCTCTACAGGACGCTCGCACCAGACGGAGGCACTGGGGAGGAGGGATGAGCGACGAACGTGGGTGGGGGCAGACTGAGACGCCACCGCCGGCTGCGACGACACCGCTGGAGGGGGCGTGGCGTCTGCAGGTGCCGCTTGCACTAGGCGAAGGCGCCAGAGAGGAGAGTAGATGGAGGAGCCACGGGCGCGCGAGTCAGGGCTGGACGGCGGCGCCGTCACCGTCGGAGGGTGATGGTGAGGCGACGGCGGCGGCGGCGGTCTAGGTCTAGGGCGAGAGCGCCAGGCGGAGGCACCGGAGAGGAGAATGGATGGAGGAGCCACGGGCGCGCGAGTCAGGGCTGGACGGCGGCGCCGTCACCGTCGGAGGGTGATGATGAGGCGGCGGCGGCGGCAGCAGCAGTTTAGGTCTAGGGCGAGAGCGCAGCCGGCTCGCGTGTCGCGTTTACCCCTCTGCTTTTGCGTGGGGGCTGGTTCGGCGCGTGCGTGAGCGGCGGGGGAGGGGGAATGGGAGGCGACAATTACGATACTAACCTTATCGGCCTAAATTCGATTGCGCCTAATAATTTAGTTAGGAACTACGAGGAACTAAGAAGTACCCCAACCACGAGAAAATGTCTCTTATCTAGGACTTGGCAAACTCTCAAATTTACCAATTAAAATATGCAAAACCATTGGAGATGCTCTTAGATCCGTTTACCGTTCCGATCTCAAGAAAAAAAAACATATAGCAGTTGTGGACAGAGATCTTGTTTTTCTTACCAAATCCTCAAGAACATGACGCAACAATACAAAAGAGGCAGTATGTGAAGGAGCCATCTTTTTATAGTCCTCAGCCTGTTCGGCTTCATGGTTGTGTTTGTTTCCTACATTCTTAGAGTTTTTTATGTTAGCTTTGAGATCTTCCAAAAGCTAGAAGCTCATCAAATGGTGTTTTTGGGTCTTTGGCTTCCGGAAACATGTTGACTTTTGGAAGATCGCAAAACCAACTCGAAAGCTATCGAGAAGCTAAAAATAAACGAAGCCTAAGCCTCTGTTGCTGCAGCTATAGCTCTTCTCTCTCAATTCATTGTACTAACAACACCAGTAGACTGCAAACAATAGTTTTATTGCTGCAACTGAACAAGCTGATTCCTTTATACAGTAACAATCTTATGAGATCGTCAATCCTCTAACACTCACAATCTGATAACTAGTACTAGTAAGAGGAATCAATACACCATCTTATCTAGGAACAAACACACTATATATATAGTAACATTTAGAAACAGTTTATTTATCTATATATATTCACATGGCACTACCGCGGCATATACATGGAATCGTCCAGTTTAGTGCAGGTCTGGTAATGTCAGTGGGTACAGTTTCCCCTCTCTCCACCGGCCATTTTTAGTGCCTTGTTTATTTAGATTAGATGAACCATTAATTCTCAGTAGTGCTCTGATGTGTTCCCTCCAATAGTTAGCAGAAACAATGGGGGTCTCCATCCGGTCGTAATCAATAGTAGCTATTAGCTTGGAACCGTGAACTTTTGAGTGTTTCGTCGTAGTCTTCTGCATATATAATCTATCGAAGTGTTCGTCCTTTTCGGCTGGATGCTGATGCTCACTAATCGAAGCCACCTTTTCTCGCGCCTTATAGTTCGGTCAAAATCCAAAAGGGCTACCACATAGTGTAGCACTTCAAGGAGATATTATCCAGACAAGGAGCATCATTGTTGTTTCTGTCAATTGGTCTAGCTTGCTTTCGAAACCAACTTCAGTGGATGACCATCATCATCACAGAACGGAAACACATGAATCTATTCATCAAATTTTTAAAGAAACCAGTCTGTTTCCAACTAAAATCTTTTGTTTCAGCAGGCCCAATCAATGGAACGCAACCACTCCATATGAAATTCTTCTTCGCGTTCTTGACTTCCCTCTCAAAATAGGTATGTTCGTTCTCCTCTATGATGTCATCTACTCCTTTCGTTCTAAAACAAATGTAATTTAGTTTGGTTCAAATCATTTTCTTTTCTCAAATTTAACCGAGTTATAGAAAGTAGTATCAACATTCTTGTCACACAATAGTTTTACTATAGAAACACATACTATTTTTATGTATTTATTAGAGCATCTCTAAGTTTTTAAAATCCAATTCCAATCTAAACATTTTGGCAAGAATGAAAAAAAAAATCTTCAACAACTCCCTACGTGAACTCTCGATCTTTGCACACTTCTGAAAACCAACCATGGCGCAGAAATATACACACGCTTATGGAGCTGCCAAATCATGACTTCATGAGGCAGAAAGATGTGGTGAAGAATAAATAGGATAGGACTCCTAATGCAAATATATAAAAGAAAAAAGACAAAATAAAATTAGTTAGGGTGAATTGAAAAATACTTCTATCACAAATTATAGGACATTTCAAGAATTTTAGGACGTCTCCAATGGTCTAACTTATTGCTAGCTCATAAATTTTTTAATCACTAAATAATGTAAAAGACAAGAGACTAGCGTGAACTCAAGAAATAGTCTTATAACACTCTTCTCTCATACCACGATATTCAAAACAATCTCTTCACCATATAAGTTAGCTTAAGAGCTAGTACTAGCTTATACTGTTGGAGACGCCTTTAGATTTTTTAATCACTAAATAATGTAAAAGACAAGAGACTAGCGTAAACTCAAGAAATAGTCTTATAACACTCTTCTCTCATACCACGATATTCAAGACAATCTCTACACCATATAAGTTAGTTTAAGAGCTAGTACTAGCTTATACTGTTGGAGACGCCTTTAGAGAGTCAAAGCATTTTAAGTTTGACAAATGATTATAGAAAAATTATAAACATTTATGACATCAAATAGACACACTATAAAAATATAATTGATAACAAATATAGTGATACTTAGTTAGCATTGTAAATGTTATTATATTATCATATAAGTTTGGTCAAATTTAAGGTACTTTGACTCTAAGATTCATATGATGTCTTATAATTTGAGATGGAAGGAGTAGTTTAGAATTCTTGATGTAAATTGAAGGAAACCAATAAAACGTGCCCCTAAATTTTTGGTCACTCGAAAAAACTTGGGGATTTTTTGGACCCCTTCATTTTATAGGAATTAAAATATACTTAATATATTAGGCTATTTGTTTAAAATTTGACATTCCACAACTTTCCTAAACTCATAAATAAGACTATCTCAAATTCATAGAGTTGAAGATAAAAATGAATTATATAGTTTATCATATTATATTTCTACTTTACAACAAATATATTTAATACACAGCCATATTTTATGATTAATATATGTCTAAATTATAATTATTAGAATAAATTCAATAACTCATAAAAAAGTATTGGAGATGTACGGTTAAACTTTGGATTGATTTAGAAACAAACTAGAATTGTATTTCGTTTTTTTGAGTGGGGGCGAGCACATTTTCATGGCCGCACATATGTCATGGAAAAGGATATAACGCACTAACGTGGCGCCGCCGGAATCCGCTACTGTTTCGGAGACAGAGGCATATCCGCATATACTCCTATGTACATGTACGGGCAGCATCTCTTTCACTTGCTTGCTACTCGCCAAAACGAATAATGCAATTAATCGCATAAGGTTGGAACTTGGAAACATCTTCTATTACTGGACTTGGTAGCGGCGTTGCCACTTGCTACATGTCTTCTGTGTTGAACAGTCGAACAGATGAGCTCCTGAGGGCTGAGGCCGATCCACATTGCAGAATGGCACGGTTGCTTCATTCCTAGAGATATTTTTGCTGGATCATGCAAAAATTTGTACTTGTGTTTTTATTAAGATAGAAAAAAAATCGAATATAACTCATTTGAGCGACGTTTTAAGAGATACTACGTCATACATAAATGTTTGGACCCTCACTAAGCTATACTATTATACATTATACAGAGACCGACTCAAATTGTGACGCCGGATAGATAGGATGCTAATGCCGGAGCTGCCAAGCGGCAGCTGTGTTGCTTACGTAGGCCCACGTCCCCGTCTTATGAGAATAGCTCAGGTAGCCCCAATTTTTCAGGATTTGACTTTTTTTTTAACTAATTTCACATTTGGACCCCTGGAGAAACTATTTCCAGTTTTGGACCTAGGGGGTCGGCGTCATGCCCCACGACGCCGAGGTAACACAGCTCGACGCCACAGGCTACGGCGCCGAGCATTGCGACCAGAGCCAGCGAGGCAGCCGACGTGGCAGGAGGCTCGGCCCCGTAGATCATGGCGCCGAGTTATTATGTTACGTATCTGGTCCTTAGAAATACAACAAGTAATATTGTTTCTTGTACTAGACAAACTCACTATCGTAACTCAGGTGGTCAAGCAGCTATGTGTTCGAACCCAAGTTTTGGTACGTTTCAAGCAATATTTTTTATAGAATTTTTTTTTACCAACCAACCGCAATGTTTCAAAAATCAAATAAAAAATAAATTATAAAAACCGAATGTTTAAAAACCATATAAAAATAAATTAAATATTTTTTATTCTAGAAAAAAAAAATTATGCATGTCATTATCCATAACCAACCGCAATGTTTCAAAAATCAAATAAAAAATAAATTATAAAAACCGAATGTTTCAAAACCATATAAAAATAAATTAAATATTTTTTATTCTAGAAAAAAATTAAAAAAATTATGCATGTCATTATCCATAACCAACCGCTATGTTTCAAAAATCAAATAAAAAATAAATTATAAAAACCGAATGTTTCAAAACCATATAAAAAATAAATTAAATATTTTTTATTTCAAAATCAAATAGAAAAAATTAAAAAAATTTATGCAAGTCATTTTTGTTTTGAACACAAGACTTGCACCTTTGCAACCAACAACTAGACCAATACTAGAAACAAATAGTACTTGTTCTATTTACAAAGCCTAGATATAAAAACTAATAGCTCGGCGCCGTGATCTATGGCGCTGAGCTCGGCGCCGTGGCCTGTGGCGCCGAGGTGCCTTTCACGTCAGCACCAACTTAGCCCGTGGTCAAAATACTCGGCGCCGCAAGGCATGACGTCGACATGTGTTACCTCGGCGCCGTGGGGCATGGCGTCGACCGTAGGGTCCAAAACCGAGAATAGTTTCTCCAGGGACCAAACGTGAAAATAGTTAAAAAAAAAAAGACTAAATTATAAAAAATTAGGTCAGGTAGCGCCTACCAAAGAACATTCTTTTGTATGCCTTCTTGGCCGACGGCGACCGAGACAGCCTCCCGCTGCAAACCAGATTTTTGTTGAAGGCGTGAAGCTGCACACGTACGTCGCGGCGCCTGCAGTTGGTGCAGAAGAAGATATGGAGCTCCAGCATTCTGTGCCGGCTGATCTTGTGGGCCGGAAGATATGCTGTGACCATCTGACGTCACGTGAGGGTCACGCTGCTCTTGGCCTCTTGCACTGCAGTCTGCAGAGACGTGGAGGCCGATCGATACGCGGACAACCCCGAGGCCACCGATCCATCCATACCCGCCGACACGAACCTAATCCGCTCTCGCTCACGGGTCACGGGGCACGGCTCACCGTCCGCCGAGCGCCACGCCGGCGCGGTACGTAGCCGGACGGCGGCCACGCACGCACGCACGCGACATGAAGAGCTCGGCGAGGCCGCGCGCGTCCGGGGACGTGGACGTGGAGCTGCTCAAGGCGGTGGCGCAGGCGTGGCACGCGCAGTCGGGCAACCCGCGGCCATCGTCGCGGGCGTCGTCGGGGGCGGACGACCCAGCCGGCGGCGCTGGCGCGCGAGCCCGCGCGGGCGCGGCGCCGCACCGCCCGTCCCGGTTCAAGCTAGAGGCCATGGCGGCGTCCGCAGCACCGGCACCGGACGCCCGGGCCCGCCAGAGGTCGTCGTGGGACTTCGCGCAGTCGCTGTGGGACCCGTACGAGCTCGTCGCCGTGGCGCGGAGGCTCGAGTCCAGCCTCGTCGTCGCCGACCACGCCGCCGCGCCGCAGGATAAGGGCGGCGACGACGCGCGGGGAGCCGGGAAGCCGGGCGGGGAGAGCGGCCGTAGCCTGAGGAACCTGCTTCATCGCTCCACGTCAAGGAGGTTCCAGGAACCAAACAGCTAGCGCCTGCGTGCTCTCCTCCTTCAGTCCGCCTGTCTCATGTCCCAAATACTGTAAAAAAAAAAAAATTGGGACAAATACTGTATTTTTTTCAATTGTAATTTTTCACATGCGCAGCAATTTAGATTTAGGGATTGTCTACAGGTTAATTTGTTTTCCTCCTCATTCTAACCCAAATGAGCGGCTCAAATAAACTTGAGTCTTCTCGTCTCTTCCCAATCCTGTTCTTTTTATTCACCCTGTTGTTGTGCTCCACTCCATCAAGGCGGCGCTATCCCAACAAACAACATGCTCGATATGGAGTCCATCCGCTACCCTTCCCTCCTCCCTCTCTTATATCATCAAAGGCAATCTATCCGAGCTCGTATGTCACCACAGCCCACATGCGGCTCCCGTCACTAATTATGCTTTTGGTTCGATGGTGAATTTATACGAGATTCGACGATCCATGGATACTATGGTGGGGATATTCATACTGCATGTTCAGTCCGATGGATGAGATAAATTATACTCCCTCCATCCCAAATTATAAAACACCTCGATAATTTTGGAGAATTAAAGTATCTCAAGTTTAACCAAACTTATATGACAATACCTAAACTTATATGACAATACAATAACATTTATAATGTCAGCTAAATATCATTAGATTTGTTATTAATTATAATTTTATAGTATATATATTTGATATCATAATTTTTTATAGTTTTCTCTATAATTATTGGTCAAATTAACTTTAGATTATTTGACTCTCCGAGATTCTTAAAATTTCTTATAATTTGAGATGGAGGGAGTATTTTTGTTTGGTTGGATGGATAAAAGTTGATGAGATAAGACTGTTTATATCTAATATTTACAAATAATAAAAACTAATTAGACACTAATAAACATGCACCAATTCTATTTTTTTCATACAATCTCTAATTAAAAATAAAAAAAATCTTAATTAGCACACAAAACATGCACTAATACACATTAGCACTTATCAAAACTAATCCTACCATCCTACCATCACAGTACTCAATAATAATATAGCATACTAATAATCTTTAATTTATTTACTAATGACAAATATTAGAAGATATGGACAAGTTTGTCCAACATATTTTTATGGACGAACTTATCCAACATCTATAGATAATATTCTACTGTGGTGAATATCCGTATGCAAGTCGCCCACGAACCAAATGCTAGATATCCATAGACCACAATCTTCCATCCAACATACCCTAAATCGGCTTTGTCTCCACCATTCCCACACTATCTTGTTTTCACAATGACAATCGCCTCGTCACTATATAACCCAACCGATTATCCACCATCACTAGTGGTAGAAGAAACCCTCTCTACCTTATCACACCGCTATCTTGACCGCCTCCACCACACCCTAGAGCTCCTTCTAGGGCCGTTGAAGATATGTGTACTCCTCTTTGTACTTAAACCATAGACCCTAACCCCTAGCCCTAAAAGCTGGGGTTGGAGAAAACGAGGCCCTACTGATTCTCCTCGTTCACGAAAAAAATTTGGTGTATGCGTGATCGGGTGATCGGGTGGCGTGGGTGTTATCGAAGACGGAAGTTTTTTATCTGACAAGATAGAACATTTCTAGAAATTTTATTTCAGGTATAATATTACAAATGAAGAAAAAGCATATAAGAGAAACGCATACCATTTACTTCAAATCAACCCCTATTTCTTCCTGGACTCCGCATCCTCACAAAATTATATTCCTTATAATGTTGTGGCTAAAGAAAAAGCTAAGAGACAAAACCCCTTAACACTTGATTAGCCCCCTTCTTGGAGCGCACTTGACGACGGACACCATCAAGTCGAGAGTAGTTGTTGAAGTTCCACTTTGGCCCCTCCCTCCGTCCCAAACTCTTTTTTTTTTCTCATCCTATACTATCGTTCCTTGGACATGTGTGTTGTGCGAGAATCCAAGCAGTCATATTCCTGTACCGACACTGGGTCGTTTATCACCTTCGGCCTTAATTGGAAGTGCATGTGTTTATCTCACGAAGTGTATTGAGTGAAAATTACACTATATTGACTTGTTGGTTGCCTCTTCCCTCGCCCCCATGTGGTCTCTACATCGATCGACGATCTCCCCTCGCTTATTCAGGCTGGTTCCATGCTCTTGATTTCCAAAAGCACTTAATGTTAATTTAAGTAGGCTCATTTCACTTCACTCTTACATTACGTTTTGGTTAGAGGTAACTAAAAGGAGGGAATGTGAGTTTAGAAGTAGTTTTAGAAGAGGTATATTAAACCAAAGTCGGAAGAATAAGGTTAGTTGTACCAAACATCGCATCAGAATAATCACAATGGACAATCTTGTGCGAATGAGGATCCAAGATGCCGGCAGTTGGAGGAACACGAGGAAAACTAACTGCTGAAAGGAACAAGAGCACCGGTTGGATGAACAGCAGCAGAAGGAGCAACCACGCCATGCTCCTTCTGCGGACGCAGGGGATGAGAAACGGGAAGGCCTCGCAGGGCGAGAAGCTGCGGACGGGGAAAGGGCACAACGGATCCTGAAGCAAGGAAATGGAAACGATTTCCATTAATCTCATATTTTTTGTCTTCTTTCAGCAAACCAATAACGTACTATGAAACTAGACGTCTCCACTAGTTTCAGAGTTAGGACTTGGGAGTGCCCTTATGATTCATAGGTCTGCTTACAATTAGTCCCAAGTTAAAAAGCACATCCTCTGATAAAATGCCTTATTACTGATTATACCACCTATACATGACGCACATACAGTAAGGAGGTGAGATTAGAAATAAGTTATGAAATCGTGTCTTACTTTTCATAGTGTCCACGGTGCTACAACTCGGCCTGGAATGCCTAAGCTTCCAACGGTAGTAGTCGGGAAAAAAAATTCAGAGAACTAACAGCCATTACACGATCAGTGTTTCCAAGGAGCGGCATGCACTTATGAACAACTCACTACCAATACAGCAATACTTGATTGCACACTAATAAGTACCATCTGGGGCTGGAACTTCTCAAATACACAAGATGACAGTTAATGGCTAAACTGGTACTAACAACACTAGCAAAAAAATATGTTACTCCCTCAATTCCAAATTATAAGTTGTTGTGGATTTTCTAGGTACATCAGCAGCAAACAACACTAGTGTACAAACACATCTCTCCTTTTCCTACTTCCTCCATCCCATTTTGGCTTGTGGATAAGACCCGCATGTTATGAACCTCCTGGCGATTCATTTTTAGCTGCTGCCTTACTCCTGGTTAGTAGCCCTGGGCTACAAATTATGTCTGGGGCAGTAGATGTTGTCCCTGATGCCTCCTTCCTGCCAAGGAAAAAGTTCACATTCAAGGCATTCTGTGGAGTGCAACATGTAACGGGCAAATGAAAAGGTAAAGTAAGGATTTGGGAGCCAGCATTGGTCAAACCTCTTTGGTTCAATAGAGGCTTGTGGTGCAAGATTATTCGAGCCTGAGAGATTAGTTACTCGTTTCCTCATCCTGCATATTAGTGAGCAATGTAACAAATCAAGAACATGTGAGCAGTATAGCCAATTGTTGCAGTAAGGAGCGAAATTCTTTGCAAAGTTTTAGATTACCTGCTCTCAGTGAGAATGGGAGGTGGGAGGTCATGACCCATATTCTTTTTCTTGCCACTATTTTTTACCATTTCAGCTGCTGCTGAAGAACACTCCAGGAGCTTCTTGGCGCCCATTCTGTTCATCCAAGTTACCTACATAAAGAACAAGACGAATTTAATAATAAAAAAAAAGTAGCAGTAACTATCACAACAAGTCAACA
The DNA here is from genome assembly GCA_022036555.1 of Microstegium vimineum. Lineage (NCBI taxonomy): Eukaryota > Viridiplantae > Streptophyta > Magnoliopsida > Poales > Poaceae > Microstegium > Microstegium vimineum. Next base: position 43,262,493 of record CM039122.1, read on the forward strand.
ACAGTACTCCTTCCATTCCAAATTATAAGTCAGTCTAGCTTTTTTAGGTGCATTATTTTTGCTATGCATCTAGATATAAGTCAAAATGCAGGAGCGTGTGCATCCTGTTCTCGTTCGCAATATCATATCACAGTTGGGTTGGATTCCTTCATAGGAGTATTTCCAATTGGCTTGTGGGTGCTGCTAGCTCAAGGAACCCAGTATTCTAGTTTGTAGTGTTCATCCGAAAATAACACAGTTTTACATGTGATCCTGAGTAGCTAGTGGGACTCCAAAAATCACAACCAAGTGTGTACATTCTGAAGGGTACAGATACAGTACAAAGAGAAAAAACAGCCATGACCTGAGACGAGTCAACAGGGATATCTCGTCTTCGGAGAAAATACCGCACGCACTTCAACAAAACAATAGTACTAGAAATATAGCTCGTGGTAGCTTGCCCAGCAATAGTACTAGTATGCATAGCAAAAATAAAGACTAACAGATGGTTTAAAAATAATGGCCAGCAATAGTACTAGATATAGGTTATAGTGGCTATGCATCTAGATACAAGTCCAACTATCATTGTTGTTGTCCACATAACAGAAATATAGCTCGAGGTAGCTTGCCCAGCAATAGTACTAGTATGCATAATTCCTGACATTTCACCCTTGACTCCAATTGCAAAACGGGGGGAAAATAAAGACTAACAGAGGTTTAAAAATGTTAAATCCTCATAGACCTTTGGGTGGTATTTAAATGAAATAATGAATAAGCACTCTCAGTGGTAAAATCCCAGCTGGGTGATTTTTCAGAAGTAAAACCGAATTTTCCTATTTCTAAACTGCATCAGTTCTCAAAGTCACAGGTTGTTACTCCACGCGTTCAGGGAATTTTCAGTTCGTCCACCTTACAACCAAGGAGCAGCTGAGCAGGTAAAAAACAGATCATGGACACAACCGAGATGGCAAAACCTCAATGCCCAATGGAAGTGGTACCAGACTACCAGGGACAAAAAAAACTGTGCACATGGAAAAGCTAAAACTTTCCCAATCTAACAGCTGTGTTGTAATACCAACAGTGAACCTTGAATTAGGTAAGTGCCTAACCCGACGCAGTCTTGTCTTCTGGGCTGCACAACCCCGCCAGCAGCTCCGCTGGGTTGCCGCCCCACAACGGCAAAATCGAATCAACCATGGCCGCCTCATGCGCATCGCACAGCGCGTTGGCCTCGTCGCACCACTGCCGGGCCTTCTTCATCCGCGCTCTGTGGATGTCGACCTGCACAGCCACCCGTAGCAAGGGAAAGTTACTAATCTTAATCTGAAGTAGGAAAGGTGGAAGAAGGGGCTGAGCAAGCCAGGCGACCTACCTGTGTGAGGAGGTCGTCGAGGATGGAGGCAGCGGCAGGGGCAGCGGCAGCGACGGGCTGGGATGAGGCGGGAGGGGAAGCCGGTGGCTGGGGAGCGGGGAGCGGGGCGAGGAGTTCGGAGGCGAGGGACTCCCAGCGGGCTAGGTCGCGGAGGCGCCTGGCGCGGAGGCGGAGGAGCGCGCGGCGGCGGCGGCTCAGGCCGGCAGCCTTAGGGTCGGGGCGCGCTGCCGCCTGGGTGGAGGAGGGCGCGGCGTCGGGGTTGAGCCCGCTGGGGCCCTTGAAGACAAAGCCCTCGTCGTTGCGGATGACGAAGTCCTGCTCCGCGTCTCCACCGCCGCCGCCGGGCGCAACCACGGCCGAGGGGGCGTGCATGGGAGGGGCCGAGGGGGCGTGCAAGGATGAGCAGGAGGGTGCCTCGGCGGCCGTGGGGATCTGGTGGTGCGCGGGCGGGCGCACGGCACGGGGAGCGGAAGGAGTTGGGGAAATTTTGGGTCTGGGGGTTTGGGGTTTCAAATCCGGTCGGGCTGTCGAGTAGTTGGGCATTGTCGACTTCACTCTGCAGTCGATGAATCTACTGTAGTATGCCGTTAGCTGGCATGGCATCCAATAGACCATCCCAGCTTCCCAGGCGCTCTTCCCTGCGACGGCCCATGGGAGCCCACGGCCTGTTAACTGTTTCGTATAAATGTAAATGTGAGCCGGGCCGTGTAGGCCTACTAGTACAGTTGTCATCAGAAGAAAGAAGCCCAAAGAGAAACTTGTCGTCCGTAGTCCCCGTGGAGATCGACTGCTGCAAAGGCACATGGCGCAACCGCATGCTTGTGCTGAACATTGTTTCGGATCCGTGATACTCGATACTTTGCTTCACGCCGCCGCTAAACTCGGACGGAGGTCAATTTGTTTCCGGACGGACGCATGCACCAGCTAACACAGTGGCAACAGCAAGCAATAATAATATCGATCCAGGACGTTGCCGATTAAAGTGCTCGTGCTCTGTGTATAGCACTAGCAGCAGCGGGCCTGCGCCCAAGACCCGGCCGGCCGGCGCTGCAACTGCAAGAAAAAGGCCGGCGACCACCACGTACGTACTAGTACTGGTGAAACTGCACGCAGACTCCACGGTCCACAGTCCAGTCACACGCGCACTGGTTGGTATGGTGGCGGCGCGGGCTGCCTTGACGCACTTGGATTGTTGTGTGCTTTGCAGTGCTCGATCAATACGTACATGGTGATGACTGATGACTACTGAATCCTAGTGCTAAATTTTAGCAGTGCACTTTTAGCTCTACTTTTAGCACTAAAAATTAAATAAGTGTGCTAAAAGTGGCAAAAGACTATAAGATATACTAAAAATTTTAGCACCAAAAAATTTTAGCACCAAATAAGACTCTAAAGTTTAGCACATGACAAATAGATTCAAACACCCCATAAATCTTACCCCTCCTTGTCACGTTCTGTTTGTGACTGGATAAAATATTTCTTTTAAAAGATGAATATAGAGGATGAAGAGTACAGATAGGCTTACATATAGCGAACCGGCGTCCTTCCTGTTGGATAGAGTTGCTGTATAGTGTTAGCGGTGCATCATTTTTTCCTGTAAATGTTTCTACGGTAGGCGGGTGCGGATATTCTCATCTTCCATACTATCATAATAAGTTTTAGAGTGATAAACAACTCGATAAGGTAGAGCTTGAACTTCATGCATCGGCTAATGTTTGTATACGGGTGCTACAATTCTAATTAACTATGATAGTCTGATTGCAAGGATATTTCAACCGTCAACGGCATTAGTGAATGAACATTGATTTTCCCTCCCAACAAATCCGCATAAACATTAAGCATAACTCAAATTTTATGTAGGAGCAGATGCATATACAACAACAAAAGCAAAGCATATACATTTTCATGGAGCAATGTATCCCGTTTCTTGGTTCAAATCCAACCACTAAGGTACCAAAGTTTTCAAGCTCAACATTGAACAGTACAGACCAGTGATAGCAACTGACTAAATGCATAGAAGCATCGACAACCATATATCTGAAGACCGTAATCCGAACAAAATTGGCTATGCAGCAGCAAAATCTAACATCAGAACTTGATAACTTATATTGCATACCATTGTAATCACTTAATTTGATCATACTTCAAACTAGATAACCAGAAGCAGTACAAAATCGTCGACGAATTAACCACTGTGAACTCAACGCCAAAACAGACACAGAGAGATCGAGGCCTGTCGGATTCAATTTTCGAGTCCAGGCACCTGCATGCGCCGGTTGGCCTCCGTCTTCTTGCCGCCGAGGAACTCGTCGGGACGACCTTGAGCTGCTTGCGCTTCTTGGACTTGGCGATCTTCTGGATCGTCTTCGGGTTGGTGACCCGCTGCAGCTTGGTGCCAGTGCGGAGCACGTTCTCCTTCTTGCGCTTCTCACGCTCCTCGCGGGCCTTCCGCTTCGCCACCTTGTTCTGCCGGATCTCCTCCTTGAGCTCCGTCTTGCGGGCCTGGTACGCGCGCTTCAGCGACTTCTCCCGGACGCGCTGCTCCAGCGGGATCGGCTTCCGCGACACCGCCAAGGCCGACGCCCGCTTGGTGCGGGGGTCCTTCCACCGGCGCCCCGACACGCGCCCTGCGATGACGCCGTCGTAGGTGGGCTGGCCGAAGGAGGCCGGCTTCGAGGGGTCGGAGAGGGAAGGCATGGCGCGGAGCTTGGAAGGCCGTGGCGCGTCGGCATCGACGTCCATGGAGTCCGCGGCCGCCGCCTCGGCCTCCTCGCGGCGCTTGCGCTTGCCGCGCTCGCCGCCGAGACCCTCATCCAGGTAGCGGAAATCAAGGTGGGAAGCCATTGGGGAACCGGTCGGGTGCTTGGTGTCGCGATTTGGGAGGAGAGGGAGCACGATGAGGAGGCGGCGGTGGGTTTATTAGGGTTTGTGACTATGAGTAGCAGCGGATGCCGCCTGGCTGGATGGGCCGGGCTGGGACGAATACAACTTGTCAGACCGCTTTGCCAAAGCCCATGTTTTCCCTTCTTTTTTTTTAATAAAAGTCCCATTTGTTTCCTAATGAGACGGGGACGGGTTATGTGCCAGAGAAAAGTATATACTATTATACTAGTCATCATCCTAGAAGATTGACCAAAAGTATACCGGGATGTGAATAGAATGGTACTAAACGGGTATGTAGTTCAGATTTTGTTTTCTTTATTAATAACTAGTTCAGAAAATATGGATCAAAAGCTGAGCGGAAACCAAACATATCTTCCTCTTATATAGGCGGAAATATAGATCAAAGGTTGAGTGAGACCAAACATATTTTCCTTTACAAGGGAAAAGGATAGTCGTTTCCTCCACATATAGAAACTACTCCCTCCATATGTTTTTCCAAAATTGAACTTGTCCACATTTGTTTTATATCATATTTTATTATTCTATAAATTTATTATCATTGAAGGCATGTTTGGCCGTGCTTTTCTTTATCTCTCGCTTTGGCTCCTCCTGATGAGCTCTAGATAAACCATTTTTCATTAAAAAATAGAGAAAGCCAAGCCAAACTAGCACACATGATTATGAACCCAACTATATTAAGTTTGTATTACAATAGTTATCCTATATTATTGGTTAAATTATTGATCAAAGATTATGATGTTTGAACCATAATGTGCGTATACCAACTTATAATAAACTGGACCGAAGAGAGAGTGTATCGAGGCATACAAAAAAGGTACTGTTCAGTTTAAGAGGTAATAACAAGAATGCAACCAAGGAGACAGCAGTTGGACGGTAAGCACAATGAAACAACCAGACAACCCACAAAGGTCGTGCTCCAAGCGAAATACAGAAGGGTAATACTAGGATGACGGTAAAGCACTAAGCCCAAAAGATAACTGTTCCATATTTTCTCTTATTTCCAGTTAAGAATTAAGGTCACAAAAATTTGAGTAAAAATTAATACTGAGTTTGCTCAGTTACTCCAAACCCAAACCAGGTCAGAAACGAGATACCTGAAGATTGTACAAGGATTTTGACGAACAAAATGGTGATCTAAACCTACGAGGAACAAATATTTAACCAGGACTAGTTACCTAGTCCAAGGGAGAGAAAAAATGTATTAAACACACGGTTTCTCTTTAACCCAGTTTGGCAATGACCGCATCTGTGACTTCCTGGGTGGTGCTGGTGCCACCCAAATCTTTGGTTCTGTACTTGCCTTCTGCAATGACACGCTTAACTGCCGTTTCCAGCCGGTCAGCAAAAGATGGAAATTGCAAGTGCCTCAACATCATGGCAGAAGATAGCAGCAGCGCAACAGGGTTAGCTCTCTTCTTCTCCACAATGTTCTCATTTCCAACATTTCCTGCAGAAGCACCTTGCTCAAAGATAGCATGGTCCTGACCCGCATTACCTGAAAACATGCAGCACATAAAGATTCACAGGCCTTCCAATTCGTATACTGCATCTGCTCAAATATGAATACTAACTTGCACAATCTTGCTATACAGATCCCATGGAAAAGATTAACAGCAGTATGAAAACAAAAAATGCATAGATAGATGCAGTAAACAAGCAAAAAAACATCAAATAATGGGCAGATGCAGATTCAGCTTTACATAAAACTATGTATGCTATTTGCACGTGTAGGATTCGTAAATCATAGTTAAAACTATACCTCCAGGCATGACACCAGTGCCTCCAGCAATACCTGCAGCTACATTAGCCACCAGATTGCCATAAAGATTTGGGGTGACCTATAAAAGGAACCAAAGAAAAGTATGTTCAAACTCCACAGGTAATCTAATTAAATCATTTGAAATCTTCAGATTATTCTGGAAAAAGCCCTATAGAACAAGAGAAACAAAGAAAAATGTGAGCTTGACGACACTAGGAAGTAACATGCTTTTATATAACATTTGCAGAGCACAGTTCATCGGTACTCAAATAGTCCACAAAAGACCAGTATAAGATTGTAGGTATATAACATGTGGCATATCCAAGATCATAAACACAACAGGTGTTGTTGTACTTTGCCTTTGTAGAATAAGAAAACCACATCAAACATCACTTAGGTTTGAAACTGTGTCAATTAAGTGTTCAGAGTGAATACACGTACCATAACATCAAATTGTTCAGGCTTTGCAACAAGCTGCATACAACAATTGTCCACAATGATTTCATTATATCGAATTCCAGGGTACTTCTTTGCAACCTCACGGCAAGACTCCAAGAACAAACCATCAGCAAGCTTCATAATGTTGGCTTTATGCACTGCTGTCACTGTCTTTCGATTGTTAAGGTATGCATACTCAAAAGCATACTTGGCAATTCTTTCAGAGCAAAATTTTGTTATCACCTAGAAAATCAACAAAGTTATAGTAAACAGTAATGAGGTGAAATATTCTTTTAGATGGCAAAACAGAAAGAAGCAGCAATATCGTATGCACTTACAATAGATATGGGCATATGGCATAGTGGGAAAATTTAGCATGCCATAAGAATGTGTGCTAAAAGAACTTGCATTATGTTCCAACAGCAGATACAATTTTGGTGAAAAAGCACTCATGTAAAGAGAGGTTTATTACACTACAACTTGTAAAATGTAGGTTTCCGAGGTATCTGACTTTTGAGCAAGAACACCAAAGAGTATTCGCTGCCAAGTCAAAACAGGGTACCATAGTCAACCAGTATTACAAAATTTAAAAAACTAAACCAATATTTGGAGTTTAGGCCCACCATTAAATTCATGCCATCAGAGAGCAATGTCATGGAACAGACTAAAAAATGAAGTTCACAAAAATAGGTTACAAAATACTGTGGTATTTTTGGCAACTTTCTCAGGTTACATCAACTACATACTAGGAACTCCAATCGCTATCTGTTACTACAATGTTGACAGTTACATGGGGGTGCACGAACAAATAACACTTAACACCCCTTTGAACTTTATATTTTATTGATGAAAAATTACATTCACTACTCCACACATGAACATAGAATGTTGAAATGTTTCGTGACATGGAGAACTTAGAGAATAAGGTGATGCAAGTTATCTTTAAACTCTAACATGCAAGTTATGTGCTCAGATGTCAAGATGTCACTGACAAAGAGTAATGGACATTAAATTTGCCATTACTATTATATCCAATGTTTAAAAAAAAAAACTAGGTATTAGGCAGGCGGTCAGGCACTGCCTAAGGATCATAGGTGATTGGATTTTTTTTCTTATAAATTAGAGTGGTCATGTTAAATAGAGAAGATATGGCATATTAGAAGAAAGACCCTCACAGGTCCATGATTTCCATGACCATACTTCATCTTCCTCCATCTCCAATAGTCCCATTTTATCATTTTATTGATCAATACCAAACCGACTCTAAACTTAAAAAAAACATAAAAAGCACCTAGGCAAAACTCCTACTGTCCTACATGCTAAGCTTGGTGGTGCTCACCACTTTTTGAAATAGATATTACAATGATAGTTAATATTCCTTGAGAAAAATATATCACTTTCACTGTTTCCATACTATCAAGAATGACAGGGATAACATACACCCTTCAAAAACCTCCAATAGCTTTGTAGAAGACCTATAAATTATAAGTGCATCTCACTTAACCTGGGGACACACTTAAGCAAGTCACCATGGAACGCTGTATGAACTATCCAATGAAACAGATATCTCAACCTCAGATTCACAGCAAGTAGATCAGCTTGCTGGACACATGAAAATAAAGTAAACTGCCAAAAAAGCATCAGGTTTTTCCATACAAAATGCAGAAACGCATTGATTTCTCAACTGAATGCGGAAACCCCCTCCGTTCCAAATTATAAGACATCCCAAGAATTTTGGAGAGTCAAACTATCTCAAGTTTGACCAAACTTATATGACAATATAATAACATTTGATGTCAACTAAGTATCGTTAGATTCGTTATCAATTATATTTTTATAGTATGACTATTTGATATCATAAATATTGATAGTTTTCTCTATAATTATTGGTCAAACTTAAGATGTTTTGACTCTCCAAGATTCTTGGAAAGTCTTATAATTTGGGACGGAGGAAGTATATTTCAAGATTCAACCATTAACCTACCAATCAGAAAAAACTAAACAAATATAGCAGGCATGTGAATGTCAAACTACCATCGTATCTATCATATGACGGACACACAAAAAGATTGCAAATTAATTTTCCCAAATAAAATAAACAAGACTGCCGATTCAACTTCCTGATGCAATTCTATCATCATGCTTGTGTTCACCAGCCAATCTGGAGACTGGATGTGTATAACACTACCAACAATTAGACCAGTAGATTCAATAACTGACACAGTATCTATAAGCTTAGCACATTTAGCCGACATATTAGCTTCCAGCGTGCCACACACTGCATCAACGAAGCTATTACTTGCAGAGCAATTCATGGAATTCTCCATACCTTGAGACTCTCAACGACGCCAGGAACGACCTCATGCTCGAGGCCCGAGTACTCGCCCTCGGTGTTCTCCCGAATGACGACGATGTCCACGTTGTCGTGCCTGGTAGGCAGGCCAGGGAGGTTGAAGCAGTTGACGAGCGCGGCGTAGAGGTCGAGCTCCTTCCGGAGCTGCACGTTGAGGGAGGAGACACCGCCGCCGACAGGGGTGGCGAGGCCGCCCTTGAGGCAGACCTTGTTGCGGCGGATGGAGTCGATAACCTCGGCGGGGACCGTGGGCATGTCGCCGTGGACCTCGTATGTCTCGAAGTAGACCGGCGCGTGCATCGCCTCCATCACCTGCCGCACGGCGCCCGTGACGAGGGGCCCGATGCCGTCGCCCGGGATGAGGGTGACGGTGCGCGGGGCGCCGTCCCCCGGGCGGGGCATGTAGGTGACGCTGCGGCGGGACGCGGCGCCGGCGAGGGGAGTGGATGGGGAGGGGGAAGGTGACGGGGCGAGGAGGCGGCGTAGGAGAGGGGTCGACCGCCGCGCCATGGCCGGGGGCTAGGCCGCTAGGGTTTCAGGGTGGTGGGTGGATGCGATCGGGGGAGGGGGAGCGAGGAGGAAGACCGCGGCACGGCAGCGAGGATGGCAGGGAGAGGACTCGAGAAGGCGTCCGAGGGGAAGCACGGGCCGGCAGGTTTCCGCGTTCTGCTGGGCTCCAGCCTCCTGCTCGTTGCCTCGACTCAGCTCATTCTTCTTCATGTGAATAAAAAACGAGCTAACCCATAAACTATAGCTCAAACTTTGGGACTAGGATTGATATACCAGAGCCATTTGGTAACTAATTAAAAATAATTCAAATCAGTTTTAGGGCCTGGAACGCGGGATTTATTCATGTTCATGTACTTTTTCCTGTGAAAATGAACTGATTCCTATAAAATTCCTGCGTAATTTCTGTGAAATTTCTACGTTCCAAACAGACCCTTATAATACATTAAAACAGGAGAGCTACAGATTAACTAATTTTTAGTCCAACTAAGTAGTTAGCAAATTAGCTAGACAACTTAGCTAAGAGTGTGTTTGGTTCCCACCTTCTAAACTTTAGTGGACTAAAATATTTTAGTCACCTTTTAATACCTCTTGAGTGACTAGTGGAACACTGGAACTAAAGTGTTTTAGTCACCTTTTAGTCAATTTATTTGACACTTTGGTCCCTAAGAGCATCTCCCATAGTCTTTCTAAATTACACCCTCTAAATTATCATTTAGAGAGTCATTTGCATAAAAGTCGTTTTGTATATCTTTTCATTTTCCAATAGTTTTTCTATATCCCGCACACACTCTAGAGAGTCATTCTCGTCTTCTATATTTTGTTAGCGAAAAATCCGGAATAGAGGATGACTATATTTAGATGACCATTTGGATAAGTTGTTGGAGGATAGTTTTTCATCAAAATCTCTATTCCTAACATTTAGGAAAGATATGGAGAGTCTCTTGGAGATGCTCTAAAGTAAGGCTGGACGAAAAGCTCGCAGTTCGGTAGCTCGCTCGACTCGGCTCGTTAGTGGCTCGGCTCGTTTATATTTTTCAATGAGCTGAGCCAACACTTTAGCTCGTGTCATTAATGAGCCTGACTCGAGTTGTCTCGTGAGCCTAATGAGCCAAAGTTATTGACTCTAAACTTTATTAGTTGTATAAGATTTCATGGTTTACACTTTACAATTAGTTAATGATTGGACTTCGACTTTATAAATTAGAGATTATATGAATTTATTTGCACTTTTCCTAAAAAAACAGACGCCTGAAATCTGCATTTGGTTCAGGCGATGGTGTGATCCTTTGATTTTGCTTTAAGATTAGTACATCTTTTTGTCTCATGGCTAACCGTCATTGCCTGAGCGGATGCTAGTTTTTCATATGTCTGGAAAATAGCAAATCTCATTTATTTGATTTTAAATGGATCATAGATAATCAATAACAAATTATGGATCCATTATATATAATATAAAATATGGATAATATATGTATAGTGTACTACTATAATATATTAATACATATTATTTTTTATTTGATTTAAAACTTATGAATAAACAACTTTTATATTATTATTATTCTTAAATTTTAAATAAATACATGTTTTTTTTGTCTGGCTCGCGAGCCTAACGAGCCAGCTCGAGCTCGCTAACGAACCGAGCTGGCTTTCTGGCTCGTTACGATAACGAGCCGAGCCGAGCTGGCTCGTTACCTTAACGAGCCAGAACGAGCCGAGCCCTAACGAGCCGAGCTGGCTCGTTAGTCCAACCTTACTCTTGCAGGTATATCCATGGGTGAAACCACCACTCCCATACACTCTCTGTTATTTGCAGATGACCTCATTATAAGTGCCAAAGCAACAGTACAAGAGGCAAACATGGTCAAAAGTATCCTTTATAATTTTTGTCAGCAATCAGATTAGACGCCAAACCTCTAGAAATCCTATATTTATTTCAGTTCAAATGTTCCCAATGGTATAAAAACAGACATTAAAAATATCTTTCTTATTCAAGACCTTCATACTAACACCTTTCACCTGGGGCACCCCATGATCTTTAATCATAGAGACAAAAACAGAGCTTATAAGTTTATTCAAGCTAAATTCATGGCTAAATTTAGTACCATCAAAGCTAGTAAACTTAATCACGCGGGCAGACTCCAATATATCAAATTTGTCCTCATGTCCATTCCCATTTATTATATGTCTACTGTGTTTTTTTTCAAAAACTTTTCTAGATAAGATCACCAATATAATGAGAAGATTCTGGTAGACAGGAATTCAAGAGGATGCTAACACAGTGCCCATTCCTTACCGTTCTTGGGATGACATTTGTAAGCCTACTGATCAGGGAGGCCTAGGTATAAGGGACATTGCTATGGTCAACAAGAGTCTTTTAATTCGTTCGGCTTGGAGCATTGCTAACAATAATAACTCACTTCTCTCTGCCATTCTCAAGGCTAAATACTTCCCGAATAACTCTTTCTGGAACGCTCCTAACACTGGACCTAGATCCATCTACTGGTCCTCTATTTTGCATGTAAGGAGCCATATTACAAGCAACTCGATCTATCAAATTCATGCCGACAATTCTTCTGTTTGGTCCACCCCTTGATGCCCAGTTTGGGAGGACATCCACAACCACCTTAACCTCCCGGTACAAGCTAACACTCTTCCAGGTAAAGTCTCTGACCTGTGGCTTCCAAACACTAAAAGATGGAACCAGAACCAGATCCTCAATACTTTCTCTCATCAAGCAGCTACCTCCATAAACAACACCCTAATTATCAATACCAACAACAATGACCTCCTGTGCTGGAAACCTTCCAAAAATGGTATCTGCACTACAAAAAGCAGCATACCAATATCTCCAGGCTCAACAAGCCCACCTACTACCCATTAATGGTGCTCGAAGCATTTCTCACGATGCGAATGAAATCCTACAGAAGGTATGGAAACACAAAAACAACCCTCCTCTACTTAAAACCTTATTTTGGCGCCTAATAAGGAGAGCTCTGGCCACAGCAGACCGGGCAGGAAGATTCTCAACTCACATTGACCAACATTGTTCTTACTGCATGACTATTGAAAATGACCAACATCTTTTTTTCAGATGTCCTATAGCTCAACAGGTATGGTGTACAGCAACGCCACCTATCCTCACCAACAATATTCCTGATGAACAAGATGGAATACAAAGCACTTTACCTTTGTTGATAACTTCTAACCCCAACTATGATTTACTATGCACAACCATTTTCATCTTGTGGTACATTTGGAAAGCTAGAAATGATTGCAGGTTCCAAAGGAAAAATGGACGTCCGCACAAATCCATCATGCAGCCAATGCTCACCTTCATGCACATTTGGAAGCCATTCAACAAGAAAGTCTCACACATCAACAACAAAACAACTCAACAACGAATAACCTCAACTCTCCAACCTTGCAGATCTCTGACATTTCTCAATGTTTCCAAGAAGTTATTCCAAATACAATTTCAGGTATAAAGTGCTTTGTCGACGCCTCTACAACCCCAGACAACCAAAACAATCAAAGTCGTCGGGCAGGAATAGGTATATATTTTGTCAACATGCAGGGAAACTATATGTACATAAATGACGTGATGTCTCAAACATCATCGGTAATTATGGCGGAGGCGGCCGCCCTTGCTTTAGCGGGCTCCATAGCCAGCAACTTGCATCTGTCAGACGTAGCATATCTTACCGACAACAGCCAACTACAGAGGTTCCTTCTATCGGCTGATCACTCCAATCCACCTAACTGGAGAATGAAATACTACACTCAGGAATTTGATAACTATACAAGAAACTATAATTTCAAGTTGTACAAGATCAACAGAGCGATGAACTCCATTGTTGATGCTTTAGCAAAACATGTTGCATCTATGCAAGCCAATACCACCCAGCGGTCCCACACTGCTTGTAATTTCTCAGATCACGCTCATCTCTGTCCTTGCCTCTTGGCCCTTAATTGTATACATCTTCATGATGTAACTCTACTAACAGCCCTTTGCTATTAATTTTTAATATATATAAGCTTTCGTAAAAAAAAATGACTAAAATTTAGTTCACTAAAGTTTAGAAAGTGAGAACCAAATAGTTTTTACTATTGATTGATAAATCGATTAATATTATTTATTTAAAAGAAAAAAATATTATAACAAAACTAATAAGTTCAAGCAATTAGGACCACGAAATTAAGCTGTGACTCGTGAACCAGACGTTATGGCACCATCGTTGGCTTTGGCTATGAGAAGCGACAACGGCCGTCGGCCTACGCAGGCCCGTCTTTCTACGTACTTTGTGTGTGTGCACGGAGACGAGGGTGTGCTTGTGTGATGAACAACTACTCACTAGGTAGGTACTAGTACAAAGCTTCTGAACAGTGCATTGAAGCATAGAGGAGGGGCCGAGGCGGAGGAGGGGGAGAAAAATCACACAGGGATCAAACGGCGCCATGTGAGCGCTCTGAACCTGTTCACTCAAAATAGCAATCACGCGGCCTCGCTCATCTCTTACCCCAGTACCTCTTTCTGTGCAAGCTCCAGTGTATACTCACATCACATGGCTATACTCCATCGATGGGCGATCGCTCTCGGTCCAGTCCCCATCTTCTTCTTCTCTCTGCTGTTCCTCTCTCCATCTGCTGCTTTCTAGCCGATCCATCAACGGACGGCAACCAAAGTCTAGAGACCGAGCGGCCGGAGACTAGACGCCATGCCGGCTGGAGTTGGACGGCCACCACGAGGTTCAAGAAGAGAGCGGGCGGCAGCAGCCAACAGGTTTGGGTTGGGATCGCATCCACTGCTGTTCGTTCTGTTCATCATATATGATATTTGATGAAACAGCAATTTAAAACACAGTACCTCCCTGAATTCGACTCACATACGAACAGAGTTGGCACAGAGGAAGAGGAGGTGGCAAGTCTGAGCAACGAGTTTTTCAAGATCCTGCCCCGGAATGTACGAGAAGGCACTGGTAAGGCCGCCACGGTCTTTGCTTTGCGCTAGCTGAATCCCATCGGCTGCGCCGGCGGTAGCTAGACTAGCGAGGTCTTGCTCCCTGCTTGAGCTGATCGTCCTCTATATGCTGCAGGGACTGCCTGCCAAGTTCGCTCCGGTCCTCGGAGGTCGCCGGCGCCTCAACCTGCAGCTCGCCGGCGGAGATCGGATGCCACTGTGGGAGGTGGAGGTCTTCGTCGTCGACGAGAAGCATGACGACATGTACCTCGGCGGCGGCGGCTGGAAAAAATTCGCCCGCTCTCACGACCTCGAAGAAGGGTACGTGCTCGTCTTCCGCTACGGCGGCCGCGGCGATCTCATCGTCACGGTCTTTGACCTCACCACCTGCCGCAAGGAGTACTACCTCAATGACGACGACGGCGGCGGCGCCGAGATGCGTGGCACGGAGGAGGAGGAGATGGCGGCAGGTCTGATCAATTTCGAGTTTTTCATGATCCTGCGCCCCGGAATGTACGAGAAGGCACTGCAGGTAATTTGCTTTACGCTGAACTGAATCTCTCTCGGCTGGTGGCTGCTTGCTGGTGGTGCTCTTGCTCAATGCTAGCTGATCGTCCTTGATCTGTGCAGTTACTGCCTGCTAAGCTCGCTCCGGTTCTTGGAGGTCGCCGGGACATCAAGCTGCAGGTCGCCGGCGGAGATACGATGCCGCTGTGGGACGTGGAGGTCTTCGTCGACGAGCACGGCGACATGTATCTCGGCGGCGGCGGCGGCGGCGGCTGGAAAGAGTTCGCCCGCTTCTACGACATCCGTCAAGGGTATGCACTTTGTTGGAATTAGATCTCCTACCGTTAGGCCCAACGGACTAACAGACCTAGGTCTGCGCCCTGATCGGGGGCGTCAAACCTTGTGGTTGGTGGGCCCCCGTCGCACAACGCTATAAAGACTAGGTGTGGGTCGGGGCGCTAGGCACGAGATACGACACATGAGGTTCACCTAGCCGCCGCCAACTCCCCACTGACATCTAAACCCTAGACCGATCTAGAGGGGACGCTGCCAGCGGCGGGAAGCACCACCAACGCCGGCGAGCACCGGATGACGACTGACGCGATCATCAACTCTACACCGACGGCCATGGCGGATGGCGGCTCCAACCCTAACCCCGGCGCAACCGCCGCCGCCACTGCATCTCCTCTGGTTGATGGATCCGGTCTGCATACGACCTCTCTCTCTTTCTCTCTGTCTACATCTCTCTGCATCATACGAACTGCATCTTCTATCTACCCGAACTACTTGTATCCTACTGGATCCGCTCCTAGACGATCCTAGAAATCTATCACACTCGTCTTCCGCTACGGCGGCCGCGGCGACCTCATCGTCACAGTCTTCGATGACCTTAGCACCTGCCGCAAGGAGGTCTCCGGCGCCGGCCGAGGCCCGCTGCCCATCGCGGAGCCGTCGCAATTCGCCGTGACCCTCAAGAAGTCCAACCTGGAGGCGAAGAAGAAGCAGTACCTGGTGAGCCAAATTCTGTTGCTCGCCCACACATGTAGACATGGCTCATCCTCTCATGCATGTCTTGGACACGTACGCAGCACGTGCCGATGGAGTTTCACATCGCGCATGGGTACCTTCGCCGGCGCCGGGTGGTGCTGCAGATGGGCGGGCGCTCGTGGCTGGTGAGCCTGAAGCAGCGGCGGCCGTCCCGTGAACGCTCAGGCTCGTCCTCCTTCAGGTACGGGTGGCACAAGTTCTGTGTCGACAACAACCTCGAGGTTGGCGACTACTGCTTCTTCCAGGTGATCCACGAGGGCAGCGGCTGCCGCGGCGACAGAGGATGAAGAGTGGGAGCAGCACGACGACGACGATAAACAAGTGCTCAAGGTGGAGGTGCGCAAGAAGAACGACACATTCGTCTCCTGATCGATCTCATCGCAGTTCCTGCATCTGTCAGTATAGGATAAGATGATCTCTGTTCTGAATTACTACAATGTTATATATATACTGGTGTGGGTTTGAATGGTTCGTAATCAGATGAACACCTAGCTAGCGTCCAAAGATAAAGTTAGCAGCAACTCGTACCAGCTACATTGAACATTTGTGGTGATCATGGAATCCCTAAATGCTTCAGTTCATGAAAATCCTAGATTGATTGTGTTGCTCGTACTTGATGTGGAGGAATCAAAATTATTCTTGGAAGAAGATTTGGGCAGGCCAGGGACAGGGAGAGTGATGTCCCTGCTCCCATTTGGCTTGGCTGTGCTGTCCAACCGGCGAGCGGCAGCACGACGCCATCTCATGCATCTTGCAGCTGACCTGACCCCGGTCTATAGTCTATCTAAACAAGAATGCAATGTGCTTGATCTCGACTTCAGTAACTGGGATATGTGAGTGGCAGATCGCATAGATAGGTAACTGGAGGTCATGTACTTACTTGGACACCCCAAGCATTTACAATTGTATTTTGAGGGAAGGGTCGGGTTACACATCGCATATATGACTGTAATAAGTTAAATGATTTACCGTCAATGATGAATCTAAAGGGGGGCTGGGTGGGCTCCAGCCCCCTTACAACCTGTGTATTAATACAAATATGGAGTGATTGAGAGAGAAAAAAAGAAGAAAAAGGAAAAATAGAAATGTTAGAGAAAGAAGAAGAGATTAGCCTCTTCTTCAATCTTGTTTTGAGAGGTTGAGAGGGAAGAAAAATGAATGAAAATAAGAAAAAATAGAGAGATTAAAAGAAGAAAAAGAGATCAACCCCTTTTAATTTTGTTCTGGATCCGCCACTATTTACAGTCACATATGCATTGTATAACAGCGATTAGGTTAACTAGGTCTTGTAGCAATTAGCAACGTACTATGTCCCAGGAAGGGGAATGAACGCACATGGACGGAGGCACGCAACGCAACAAACATTGCAGCAAGCGCACGGGAAATAAGAGCAAGTATTATGATAGACTGCAAGAAGGTTGAATGCTAGCTTGGGTATAAGAATCAAAAAACTCTATGAGATAGACATGTGGCTCATCTATTAATAAAATAGAGTACACTATTGTATGAGTAAACTGAGAGAAGACTATAAAAAACCTTACAACCCACTTGTGGGCTGTGCTATAATACTTGTTCTAATGTGTGCATGGACAGAGGTAGCAGCATGAGCAGCTTTGCATCGCTTCCACAAACTACTGACCTCTCATGGCCTTGGCAGGCTCTCTAGCCTCTATAGGCGTCAACTTTCCTGCCCGGTTTCCTTTTCAAATCATTATGCAAATTGCACCCCTTGGCTATTGTGTTGATGGTTTTCTCTTTTGGTAGCGACCGGTGTTGATAGCTCCCATGTGATTGTTGAAACTTTGAACAAAGGAGTGTGTGGCTTGTTGTGGGTACTCTCTCTGCTCTTGTCTCAATCCACGAAGCTCTCATGTTGAAATCGGGTCTGTTCTTCTCTGCATTGCGGTGTGGAACCGGCTCCCAGCCTGGGCCACACGCAGGTTCAGCCAATGAGCCTCGGCCTGCTACATCGTGTGTGTGAACCGAATAGCAGCCCCGAACATGATCGCAAATCATGTTTTTGCTGTTTTTTCTTTACCTATTTTATAAACTATATAATGAACAAACACTTTTAACAAAACACATATTTATAGTTACTAAAATCATGCTGGTACGCTGCAACAGAAAAAAAAAACCTAGAGTAACTCCTGTTTAGCACATATATGGCCCTGGCTAACAAATGAACCAATCAGCCAGGGGAAGAACTAGAATTTGGGCCCAAACAGCAACAACAACAACTCCATTTTATTTCCTTTTATAACCTATTCCAAGTGTTCTCTCTTCTTCCAACATGACCAAAACAAATATGCCACTAGAGATAGCTTTTCTGAAATAATTTTCTCAGGCATCTCATCACATTATTAAGCGTAATACATATACAAATAAAACTTACACTTAGTAGCGCTAGATAATCATTGCAACTAGTATTTTCTCTCTCGCTTTATGGTATGACTATCTATTCTAAGTCAGACAATCTCTTCTCTACTCAACCTTAGACCGATGAAATGAAATACCCTTCAAATATGATTTTGCCTTGCACATTCATTTCCATGTTCATGTTGGTGATGTAACACAAGCATCCAACCCTCCATCATCCTTCATCGAGACCCATTTTCATCAATACAAATCAACACTTAGACTTGATCTCCCATAGATGATATGTTTTACTTCATGTCAACACATGGCTTTACTGCTTCTAGGATCGCAACTCTGACCGTTGCACCTTGTCCATCAGCACCAAGTCCTTGATCTAGCTTCACTGTCACATGGTCCATCACACCCAAGCCTCTAACTTGACCTTCACACTAGCAACCTGGTCTTTCGTAGTCAAGTTATGTGTCTGAATCTTCTCCACCAAGCCATATGACACCATGTCATGTCTGATGTCTCATGCAATGAGCTTCTTCAATCAGCACTAGTTGAGCAATTGAACAAATCCAAGCCACTTCACCAGTATAGCTCAAGCTGATCACAATACTTGTGGACTAATCACCTATATATTTCATGTCAAACATGTATTAATTCATCTAAGTTGTCATTCAATTATCAAAACTAAAATGAAGGTTTCATACATACGGTGTAATAAAGAGTCCTATGAATAGAAGGCGCAAGCCTACTCTCCATTTTCCTTCACCGGTCTAGATGTTTATGCACCATGAAGTGCAACAATATTCGCTCGTCGGCACGACCTCTCATGAAACTAAAACTCCTTTAGGTGCCACGTGTAGTGCTATTATAATTATTAGTCATGTACTCTCGTTGTTCTATAATATAATACATTCTAATAATTTTAAGACTACTTAAGAGAATACTCAAATGATACATATATCCATGGATTAAACCAAATTAAAGATTTTCTTCTCAAATTATGATTTTCTTTTTTTTTCAATAAACTTGGCAAAATCTAAGCATAATCACTAGATATAATACATTATATTTTCGTACAAATTTTAGAAGTCATAGTGTACTTATATATTAAGTTGGATGAAGTATGCCTCCAATTTGCATGTTCCCCGCCATGCCCATAAAATTTAACCTATTTTTCTGTTAAACCTTAATTGCGGTGGCTGGTGAACCGGCAGCCGCCCCGTGAACGCTCATCCTTCCGGTACGGGTGGCACCAGTTCTATCTCAACAACAACCTCGAGGTTGGCGACTCCTGCTTCTTTCAGATGATCCGTGAGGGCAGCGGCTGCCGCGGCGATGAGGATGAAGAGTGGGAGCAGCAGCAGCAGGAGGAGGAGGAGGAGGACGATAATAAGCAAGTGCTCAAGGTGGAGGTGCACAAGAAGAATGGCAGATTCGTCTCCTGAACGATCTCATCGTAGGGCGGCCGACCGGAGAAGTGAACCAGCATGCATGTTGACGATGAGAGCTAGCTGTTCCTGCAACTGTCATCTTGATTAATCTATCAGTATAGATTAATTTGGTCGTGATCATGGAATCCCAAAATGATTGGGTTCATGAAAAGCTTAGATTGAGTGTGTTGCTCGTACTTGATGTGAAGAAATCAAAATTATTCTTGGAAGAATATTTGTGCAGCTAGGCTAAGGAGAGTGTTGCTACTGTCCCTGTTCCTTTTGGCTCTGCTGTCCAACCGGCGGGCGGGAGCACGACATCATCTCATCTTTCAGCTTTTGTCTAGCTAAAACAGGTAAAGTTAAATTTGCCCCTAAGGGCACATGCCCTCAGGGTGTGGGTCCGTTAGATTCGCTCTAAGATTCGTACACAACAGGAGAGATACATAAACCCTGAGGACATGTGCCCTCAAGGGTAAAAAAAACTATGTTCAACTAAAACAAACATGCAATGCGTTTGATGTTGACGTCAGTAACTGAGACATGCGAGTGACAGATCGTATATGTAGATAGATAAGTAGATAACTGGAGGTCATGTACTTGGACACCCCAAGCATTTTTTACTTCTGGTACAATTGTATTTCTAGGGAAGGGCTAGGTTACTGTGCATGTGACACATCACATATATGACTGTAATAAGTCAAATGATTTTCTGTCACATTCAAATATGCATTGTATAGCAGCGATTAGGCTAACTAGGCCTTGAAGCAATTAACAACATACTATTTATGTTCAAAGAAGCTAGGGGTGCATGAATGCACATGGACGAATGCACACAATGCACCAAACATTGCAGCAAAGGCAGGGGGATAATGTGTGCATGGACAGAGGCAGCAACAAAGGCAGCTTGCATCATTTGATCGCTTACACAGACTACTGGCCTCTCACTCATGGCCTCATGGGTAGCTTAGGCTCTCTAGCCTCTAGGCGTCAACTTTCCTTCCTCGTTTCCTTTTCAAAACATTAAGCAAAACCTTGGTCACTTCGCGTTGATGGCTTTCTCAGCTCTTTTGGTAGCGACAGGTGTTGTCGTGTTGATAGCTCCCATGCATGTGATTGTTGAAACTTTGAACAAAGAAGCGTGTGGCTTGTGGGTACTCTCTCTGCTCTGCGTGTCTCAATCGACGAACCTCTCATGTTGAAACCGGGCCTGTTCTTCTCCCATGGGCCACACACAGTTTCAGCCAATGGGCCTCAGCCTGTTAGTTATTGTGTGAACCGAATAGCAGCCCCGAACATCACGATTTCACAGTTTTTTTTTCTTTTCCTAGTTTTATAAAGTAGTGGAAAAGCACGAGCGACACAAATGTGTTTATGGTTACTAAAACCATACCCATACTTTGCAACATGAAAAAATAATACCACAATAACTCTAGTTTAGTACATATATGGCCGTGACCAACAAATAGTCGGCCCAAACAGCGCAACAACAACAACTCCATTTTCTTTCTTTTTTTAACCTATTCCAAGTGCTCTCTCTTCTTCCAACATGACCAAAACAAATATGGCACTGATTCGAAAAAATGGCACTATAGATAGTTTTTCTCATGCATTTCATTACGTTACTAAGCACAATGCGTATACAAATGAAACTCACACTTAATAGCACTAGAAAAACTGTTGCAACTAAAATATTTTCTATCTTTACGGTACGACTACCTATCCTAGACCAGACAATCTCTTCTCTACTCAACATTAGACCGATAAAATGAAATACCCTTCAAATATAATTTTGCTTTGTGCATTCTATTCCATGTCCATGTTGGTCATACAACACAAGCATCCAACCCCCATCATCCTTCATCAAGACACTTGATCGTCAATACAAATCAACACTTGACTTGATCTCTCATAAGATGATATGATCCACTTCATGTCAACATATAGCCTTATTGTTTCAACGATTGCAACTCTGCTTGGTCTTCACCATTGCACCTGGCCCATCAACACCAGATTCTTGCTCTAGCTTGACCGTAACACGATCCATTTCACCCCGAAGCCTCTAACTTGCCCTTCACACTAGCAACCCCGTCCTTCGTAGTCAAGCCATGTGTCTTTATCTTCTCCACCTAGACACATGACACCATGTCATGTCTCATATGTAAAATGAGCTTCTTCAATCAACACTAGTTAACATTTCAACAAATCCAAGCACTTCACCACCATGGCTCAAGTTGCTCACACTAGCTAGTGCGCTTGTGGATTGATAACCTTTGTATCTCACATTCACATCAAACACATATTAGTCCACCTAGGTTCTCACCCAATTATCAGAACTAAAATAGGGCTTTCATACATATGGAGTAATAAAGAATCCTAAGATATCGAAGAGAAGGGGTACGGCCTAGTTTGCTTTTGTTCTCCATTTCCCTTCACCAGTACAGATGTTTATGCACCATGAGGTGGAACAATATTCCTTCATCGTCATGGCCTCTCATGAAACTAAAACTCCTTTAGGTGCTACAACTGTGGTGTATTGTTATTATAATTAATAGTCTTGTATTTTCTCCGTCCTATAATATAATGTATTATGTGAATTTTAAGACTAGTTAAGAGAATACTCAAATGGTACATCCGTACATCTGTCCATAGATTAAATCCAATTAAAGATATTCTTATTTTCTTTTTAACAAACTTTGCCAAATCTAAGCATAGTCACTAGATATAATACATTATATTTCAGTACAAATTTTAGAAAGTCACAATGTCGTATATACCAGGTCGGATGAAGTATGCCTCCAATTTGCATGTTCCCCCGATATGCCCATGAAATTTAACATGTTTTTTTAACATAATTATATATGGAGTAGTATATTGTGTAGGAAGTGTACTTAAATTAATTGGTTGGACAAGAGATATGGTTAAACCTTAGGTTCGAGGTGAGTCATCTTCGACTCAAAACTTAATTGGGGTTGTTTGATTGATGGTTTATGTGGTTGATAAACTGATGATAATATTATATTATAAGAAAAAACATTATAGCATAATTGATAAGTTTAAACGAGCATAACAAATGTCTATCAAGGTTTAAATTTTTGACCTGATGTGGATACAGTAGGTGTCTATCTTCGTGAATCGTGATATGTCCACATATTCATAGAGGTAAGTAAGCATTTACGTCTATGACCGTGTTTTGTAAGATGCACGTGTATGATCATTTCCAATACACCAAATATAACTTCAATGTCACGATATCATCATTTCCAATGACCACACTGTCCCTTTTTAACTTTCAATGATCTTGTTCCAAAAAAATAACTTTGACTAATTTTATATAGAAATATTAAAATTTATTATGCAGATCATTGAATTTATTTTTATAATAAATTTATTTGAAAATACAAATATTTCACGTATTTTCTACTGAACTAATTAAATTTAGAAAAAAAAAACAGGAGCAGGAGTGTAGAACTCGTCTCCGACCTTCCGCTGTGCTCAACAATGGCGTTTTCCATCAGCGGCGAACGTTCCAGAATCTGAAGCCCCGTCGCGGTTTACCTGGCTCCATGTGACACGGTAGACGGAGCAGTTTGGCGCGGAGCAGCCAAAGGCAAAGGCTGCCGTTCACCGCGGCGATGGAGCCGACGAGGCGCATCCTGGGCCTCACCCGCATTTTTTCTGGCCCAAACGCCCCAAATTCCATTTTTTTTTTCACCTCTCCGACACGGCCACCCATCGAGCGGCTGGCGTTTGCGCCCGCCGGCCTCTCGCCTAATCCGTGGCCATCCCCTTGTCTCTCGCTGCGCTTCTTCACTCGTAGTTGTAGATAAGCAGCGCAAACCCCTACCCTCTCTCGCCTCTCCCTATCCATCCCCAAATAATCCCCACCTCCCGCTGCTCCTCCGCACCCCCCGGCCGCCTCCGCCGCCCGCCATGGCCTCCCTCGCCTCGGCCTCCACCTCACTCCTCTTCCCGCAGGCCTCCTCATCCAGGAGCCGCGCCCGGCTGTCCACCGCCCTGGGCTTCTCCGCACAGCCGGCGCGGCTGCGGAGCCGGGCGGCGGCGGCGGCGGGCGGGCAGCGGCGCGGGCGCCTGCTGGTGGTGCGCGCGGCGAGGGGCAAGTTCGAGCGCACCAAGCCGCACGTCAACATCGGCACCATCGGCCACGTCGACCACGGCAAGACCACCCTCACCGCCGCGCTCACCATGGTGCTCGCCTCCGTCGGCGGCAGCGCGCCCAAGAAGTACGACGAGATCGACGCCGCCCCCGAGGAGCGCGCCCGCGGCATCACCATCAACACCGCCACCGTCGAGTACGAGACCGAGACCCGCCACTACGCGCACGTCGACTGCCCCGGCCACGCCGACTACGTCAAGAACATGATCACCGGCGCTGCCCAGATGGACGGCGCCATACTCGTCGTCTCCGGCGCCGACGGGCCCATGCCGCAGACCAAAGAGCACATCCTCCTCGCCAAGCAGGTCGGCGTCCCCAGGATCGTTGTCTTCCTCAACAAGAAGGACATGGTCGACGACGAGGAGCTGCTCGAGCTCGTCGACCTCGAGGTCCGTGAGCTTCTCAGCAACTACGAGTACGACGGCGACGATGTGCCCATCGTCGCTGGCTCCGCCCTCAAGGCGCTCGAGGCCCTCATGGGCAGCCCTGGCCTGAAGCGCGGCGACAATGAGTGGGTCGACTGCATCTTCAAGCTGGTTGATTCTGTGGATTCATATATTCCAGTCCCACAGCGGCAGACCGACCTCCCGTTTTTGCTCGCTGTTGAAGATGTCTTCTCCATCACCGGTCGTGGTACGGTTGCCACTGGCCGTATCGACCGTGGCACCGTCAAGGTTGGCGACACAGTCGATATCGTTGGAATCCGGGACACCCGGACCTGCACTGTGACTGGTGTTGAGATGTTCCAGAAGACCATGGATGATGCCATGGCTGGGGACAATGTCGGGCTGCTACTCCGTGGTATGCAGAAGGAGGACATTGAGAGAGGCATGGTGCTGGCGAAGCCTGGCTCTATCACACCACACACCAAGTTTGAGTCTGTTGTGTACGTGCTTAAGAAGGAAGAGGGTGGCCGGCACTCCCCTTTCTTCCCTGGTTACCGCCCACAGTTCTACATGCGGACAACCGACGTGACCGGGAGCGTGACTACGATTATGAATGACAAGGACGAGGAGGCGAAGATGTGCATGCCTGGTGACCGTATCAAGATGGTTGTTCAGCTCATCCAGCCTGTTGCTTGTGAGCAGGGTATGAGGTTTGCTATCCGTGAGGGTGGTAAGACCGTTGGTGCCGGTGTCATCAACAAAATCATTGAGTAAACTGGATATAGCATATCCACCATGAGAATTTTCATTGTTTACTCAGCGAAATGATCTGTAGTTGTTATTATGCGTTGAGTTTTAGGGGTTGCTCATGTGAAATTGTAGTATGGCACTTCTTTTGTCAAGTGAATTTGCATACTTTATGACATTCACGACAAAGACACACTGTTCTGGTTGCAACTGATTTGGCTAAGAGGTGCCATCTACTGTTACATGTTCCATTGTTTCTTGATTGTGTTGTCCTATAGTAGTATAATGTTGATATGCTTAAAGATGATTCTTGGTGATGCCACAGGCACATGAATGCCACTTATTTGCACCCTTTATTAGAGTATATGAGCAGCACTAAAACAGATACAATCTTGCTTGCTGGACTTTCTTAGCGAACCTATCTTGGTTAATTTGTAATGGTTTTGTAACATGGGTGAATTTAGTGCAAATTAGTTACTATACAGTCTTTTCTTATTCTTCCATTATTTGTCACTTGATTGTTTTTGTGGAATGTTTGCTTCATTTTATGCTGGAGTAGAAGTTTTCTTAGGCCAACCCACCCTAGCCCACATGGATTGAGGTAAATACATGGGCATCCAAACAAGTCCTTAGAGATTTAAGGTGGTTACTGTAGTTATTTATAGCAACAACATTCATTAATTGTGTTCTTGTCTCGAGCAGTAGCAGATTCGCTGCTTTCTGAAGCTGTTCGTCGTGTTTTGTTGGGTGTTCCATGTTTTAGACTCATGTATTGTAAAATAATTCTCTATTCTGTTTTTTTTTGTCTTTCAAACTACGCAGGAGAGCTGTGTCATTTTGTTAAAAATAGAGAAAAAAAGCACAATGAGCTGAGAACAGAGGCACAACCTAAGTACAAAACCCCACTCACACACCCAAAACTCCCTAGACCAGATAACAAACTCACGACAAACAGAAGAGAAAAACTTGGCCACCAGAGTCTAAGCTAGTGAATCAACGATCTGAAGAGGAGCTCGCTGAGTCCTAATGCTCCTGTCAAACACCACAGGCAACACTCGTCCCTAATGGTTTGAAGGAGCTCAGGAATGTTGGGCTGACCCCAGTCAAAAACACAAGTACCAGGGAATTCATTCCCTTACGCGACTCTTTGGGAGTACTCCTGATGGTGTGCCCCCACCTGCCACCAGGTAGAGAAGCGCCTCGGTACAGGCCCACAGCAGCGAGGTTCAAGCTCTACAGGATCAGGGACCAAATTTCCTCATACTGGTGGTTTGTTATGTTTGATGATGCTACTTCACCTCTTCTCTCGTTCACATCATGAGTGTGACTGTGTGAGCTCTACTTCTCTTGTCGAATGTTTTATTACATTGTTTGTGGCTCTAAAGCTGGATATCATTATGGAGATGACCACTAGTTCTTTCTTTAGACAGTACTAGCTGTGTTTTTCTTTGAGAAATGGTCCTATTAGTAGCAGAACAGTATGAAAATGGGCTGGTATGACATTCTTGTTTTTATAACTGTTGATGTTTGTGGAGTCACTTCTCATCTTTCAATATTAAAGGGGAAATTAAGGGGCTTGAATTTAGTCTATTATATTGCTGTGTCTGAAGTAATGCACCAGAAACTGAAAGCTAAGTGTGGAAGTCGGTCAAAACCTTTCCTTCATGCACACTTCTTGTTTAATCATACAGACCAGGTCAGATCTCTGCAGGTTTACCTCACTCCAGCTGCTAAACTTTCTTGGCGGATCTATTTTGATTCGTCTGTTAAAGTTTCGTGATTTAAATCAAATTTTGGCAAATTAACAACTTTACATGTGGCCATCTCTTTTATAGGGTTCTTGAATTTTTATGGGACACTCGAATTTCTTTTTCATGGAATGTTGATTAGTGGTTACTAAGCTTGCTTCAGTTTATGTTGAAGTTTAACATGTTTTAAATAGTTTTATTTACTGTTTATTAAGATGGTTATCTCAATGTAACTATGCACGCCAACCACACTGTTGCACACTTGCATCAATTGTCGTTGGACTAGAGGGTTATTTGTGTTAACTCCCTGTTTTTCTGTTAAGCTGAAGCCATTTGCTTGTTACTGGCTTGCTATGTTTGATAAGGGAAATGCAGCCCCACATGCCCTTGCGGCCACAGTGTTTGATAATGCTACTGCATCTCTTCACACCTTCAGACATTCGAATCATGAGCATTGACTGTTCCATCGTTTATTACAAATTTTGTCTCTCTTATAAAGATGGTTCAACATTGTGGAGATGAACACGGTTTCAGTAGACAGTACTTGAGTATTTCTTGCAGAGATGCAAGCTAGTACGGAGTATGTGCGTGGACTGCAATTGACATTCGTTGTATACTTGTATAACTGGACATGTCCATGGATTCGCCTCGTCATCTTCGATGTCAAATGAAAAACTTTGTTCTGGACACTTTGAAAATCATTACATCTCTGCGACTATAAGGGTAGTGTTTCTCATGAATTAAGCTTGGTTTAAGCTAATCGGATTTCTTACCTGCTGTACCACTCGTCATGGCTGAGCAGACAGTAGTTCCTATTTGAGTTCCTGTTTCTGTCTGAAGTACTGTGCACGAACAGAAAAACTAAACGCCGAATTGATCCAAACCTCTTCATGCTGGCGTTCAGTTCTTTCTTTTTTTTTTGAAAGATCATTCAGTACTCGTTTGATCGTGTACAGACCAGGACAGATTAATGGGTGTGTTCTACTGTACATTTCGCAACAAAATTTCACGGCTACATTTTTTCATAAGTTCCTGTCGAGGTGGCGTGTGGACGTGTGGTACCTTGAGTTCCTCTTGGCAAATAAACTGATCAGAAACGCCGTCTTCGTTTCTTTTTGCGACTTTGCTAGAAGACTGAAACGACCAGAAGGGATTTTTTCAACTTGAAATGGAACGAAAATTCTCTAATCATTGATGCTTACATTACATTTTGGGGGCAATGTACCGAGTCCAAGGGATTTTCACCTTGAAATGCAACGGAAATTACCTAACCATTGAAGCTGACATACCCCGAGGACCTCACGCACTATGAAGAACTGAGGTCAGATGACTAGTGTTTTTTTTTTTTTTTTTTTTTTTTTTTTTTTTTTTTTTGAAAAGTAGTACTGGAATTCATTATTGTCACCCAAGCATGAGCATGACTCCAGCTCCATCCGTCCGCTCTTAAAAGAGTATAATTCTGGATTTAGAACAAGTCAAAATTTCTTAATTCTAATCAAATTTATAAGAAATACATTTATATCCTCAAATAAATTAACTATAAAATATATTTAATAGTTAATCTAAGTACACTTTTAGTACCATAAAAGCTATACTTTTAAAAAATAAATAGATTGGCCGAAGGAGAAGATTGGCAACACAAGCTCCGGTGCCGCTGCGGAAAGATATTATTCCGCAACGATGTCCGACTCTCTTTTTATTGATTCCAACTTTCCAAGATAAGTGAGGACAGGGGAGGAAAAACGTTGAGATTTTTCATAGATGAAGCCACGTTTCCCGTCGTCAGCCAAAAAGATGACCGCAGTTTCGTGGTGCTTTGTGTTTTCGAAAAAAAGAAAATTGTAACCACGGCCGCCGTTTGCTCGGACACGTCTGCGGTGCGGCCATGTCTTCCAGTAGTTCAATGGCGTCCAAAACCTGGTAGTAGCAGTAGGTGACAGTCCGTGATCTGCCCCCGCGCCGCCAAGCAAACGCCGTTGAAACGACGAGCCGACGAGTAACAACGGGGTGGGGACTGGGGATAGATGACGATGAGGCGCTGACGGTTTCCCGGGGGCTACCGAAGCGGCGAAGCTGAGAAAACATGACACGACAGGCGAGTCGAGGTCAGGGCACGCCTCGCCTCGAGCCAGGGCCCCACTGTCCAGGGAGAGGGAGGGCACCGCACCGCACCGCGCCCGCCTTTTCACCCCACTCGCTCGATCGGCATCGCGTCGGCATTCTCCAGCCTGCGCCTCCCCTCCCTCCCTCCCTCCCTCGTCTCACACCTCCGCGATCTCGCGGAACCCTGCTAGATCCCTGCCTCAGCCATGTCCAACCCCTGGGGCGGCCTCGGCGGCGCCGGCGCGTGGGCGCTGGACGCCGAGCGAGCCGAGGAGGAGGAGCGCGACGCAGCTGCGGCCCCGGCCCCAGCCCCCACCCCCGCCCCCGCCCCCGCAGCGGGCTTCCCCAGCCTCCGCGAGGCCGCCGCGGGCGCCGCCACCGCCACCGGCAAGTCCAAGAAGAAGAACAAAGGCACCACGCTCTCGCTCTCGGAGTTCGCCGGGTTCGGCCCGGGGCGCCGGCAGGCGCCTGCGCCGCCGGAGCCCAAGGGTCTCACCACGGCGGAGATGATGATGCTTCCCACCGCCCCCAGGGAGCGGTCTGCCGATGAGCTCGACCGGTCCCGCGGCTTCCGCTCCTACGGCTCCGGGGACCGCGGCGGCGGGTTTGACGAAGACGGCCGCCGTGGACCCCCCGGCAGGGGATCGGATCTCGACATGCCCTCCCGCGCCGACGAGGATCGTGACTGGTCCATGAGCAAGAAGTCGTTCGCGCCCTCCCCCGCCGCTGACTCCGGTTCGCGGAGCAGGTACGGTGGACTCGGGGGTGGTCCGCCCGCGTCCGTCGGCCGCGCCGACGACGATGGCGACTGGTCGCGCGGGAAGAAGCCGCTGCCGTCAGGCCCGTCGCGCTACCCGAGCCTCGGCTCCGGCGGCGGCTTCCGCGACTCGCCCGTCTCGTCGGACTCCTCCGACCGCTGGTCCCGTGCCGCGCCGACCAATGGCGAGCGTGAGAGGCCCCGCATCGTGCTCGATCCACCCAAACGTGACGCCTCGGCCACCCCTACCCCGCCTGCTGAGGCGGGGCGCAGCCGGCCGAGCCCATTTGGAGCCGCGAGGCCACGGGAGGACGTGGGCCTGGACTGGAAGAAGATGGAAACTGAGATTGATCAGAAAAGGACTGGCCGCCCCACCAGCTCGCAGTCCAGCAGACCAGAGAGTGCTCAATCGTCACGACCTGGGAGCCCCGGGTCACAGATAGCAGCCACCGGTACTGAAGCCGCACCGAGGGCGCGGCCGAAGGCTAATCCTTTCGGTGACGCAAAGCCAAGGGAGGTGATTCTGCAAGAGAAAGGAAAGGACTGGAGGAAGATTGACCAAGAGCTGGAGCATCGCCGTATCGATAGGTATGCCATATATTGATTTGAACCTACTCTCACAAAGCATGCACCATTACCATTCGTCTGTGAATTCAATACTAATTAAGACTAGGAACACTGAACGCTCGTATATTTGGTTTTGGTGGTTTATGCCGCTGATAAGCCGGTTGATGCTGTTTTTGGCTGTAGCTGGTAAGCTAGGCTGCCATTCGTCTGTGAATTCAATACTAATTAAGACTAGGAACACTGAACGCTCGTATATTTGGTTTTTGTGGTTTATGCCGCTGATAAGCCGGTTGATGTTGTTTTTGGCTGTAGCTGGTAAGCTAGGCTGATAAGTTCAAGCGAACTCTGCTTAATTTTGTGGTAGCTAGAGCATTTTCCTAGTACTGCTAATAGCCACTTTGTTGTTGCTTCAACTAAAACAAATGACCTAATACAAGTTAGTTTTTACTATTTCATTCATGTTTCTCAAAAATGTTGTCTCTGTTTGTTCTGTCAAAATAGCTCTACAGTGTGCTAGTAGGGCTGTTGGGAAGTGTTAAGTTTGTTGCTTAATGCTGGATATCTGCTTACTTCTGGTTCATGAAAATATGGACCAATGATGGAACAAAATTCCTGAATTGATTGAGAAATGGCATAGTGGTGTGGGCATCCATAACAGTGCTATGGCTATTAGTTGTACATTCTCCTTTTGAAGATAGTGAGTTAGTGATGCCAGCATTTGGTACATATTTCCCTTGAGCTTCTAATGTTAATTGTGGACACCAAAACAGGTATTGGTTGGGAGCTGGGTGTTTATTTCTTCTTTTTAGTCAATAAAATTTTAACAATCTTGTGAGCATATGTTAAGTATTGCAGCTAACTGAATTTGATCTGTTGAAGCTTTATTGTCTTTTACTGCCATTTCGGTTTCCATGGTTGGTTAATTTGAATGAATGTGCACATATACTAAATACTGTAGCATCAGTGTTTTGATTTGTTTAACACCATCCTACTCGACTGATACTGATGGGTTTTGTTTTGCTTTCCATTAGTAATGCTTTACCAATCACTTGTTAAGTTGGCTGTACAGATATCATCTTTCTATTTTTAGTTTTAGCAGTCCTAAGAATTTGCTGGTAAGATAATAAATACTTTTAAGTTCATTTTGCATTCCTCTGTCTGTTGTAAAATAACTATGTTTTTCATACACTGTTCTGCTTTTACTGCTAACTGCATATTGAAATGTGTTTTAAAATCCTATCATATAGCATGTTTCTATAATGTGGTGTTTCATGTAAACTGTGAAATCTAAAATCTGCTTTGGAAGCATTATGTTATTTGGACGAGTCACCTTGTATGACTATCATCTACTACTTGAAGTACAGTAGTTTACCCTGAGTCATGGATCAATATGGTTGCAATAACAGCAATGTGGAACAATCCTGCCACTTACATTTCACTAACAAAGGCACAAAGCCATCAGTGCTTCAGGGACTGTTTTGTTTGGAGAAAATGTTTGAATATCATGCAATAGGAAGTAGGAACTTTTTATTTAGCATTTAGCAAGTTCTCTGTCAATCCATAAATGCACTGAATCATGAATGTTTTACTAGGAAATAGCATCAGAATGTATTCATTTAACTTCTGGTTGACATTTCTGTTTTTTATCTTTTGGATTTTGGATGGAGAACACATTGCTTCTCTGCTGCTACCAGTGTCCTGAGTTCCTGACATTATTAAGATTGACGTTAGGAGGGTCTCAGTAATTTTACATTCCTTCAGAAATAACTGTTCAGTCTGCAGTATGCACAAATGAATTGTGAGAGTTTTACTAAACATAATAGTTCCCTTAGTTTAGATACCGAGGTCCATTGCTTTGCTTTTGGAGAGCTATGCATCTTTTCACTTTCCTTGTTTCAGTAATCTATCATTTGGTTGTGAAGTCTGTTCCTTTGGTGTTGGATAGAATTAATAAGTCAATCTGTGGCATAGCCTGTCACAAAGGGTGATCTGATTTTGTTACGAGGGTTTGTGGTCTAAAAACATGGAGTTCGATAAACTCAAATTAAGCAATCCTTCAAAGAACCCATCCAGTTAGTTGCCTATTTATGGCTGATCCACTTAGTTTATTCTTGCTGCATGCTTTGCCGAATTAGGGATTTGCTAGTTTTTTTTTGTTTAAATACATATACATGTATCACACAATTTTTTTTTTCATTTTTTGCTATATTCTATGAATAATTTCCAATTGAACTTGACATGGAAATGGATATTTCAGACTGGAGACAAATGAAGAGACTGTGCTGAAAGAAGAGATCAGCCTACTTAAGGTGGAACTGAATGAAAGCGAAGGCAAGATAAGTGATGAGGAGGCAAAAGGCCTCTCTGATAAAATAACTCTGATGGAAGAGCAGCTGGAACTTCTTAAAATTGCGATGGATGACAAGATCAGATTTTCACAAAGACCTGGTTCTGGAGCAGGCAGGGTTATAGCATCACCTCCAACTAATTTGGTAGATGAACCACAAATAAAAGAATCCATGGAAAGGCCACGTTCCCGCAGCGGCACAGAGCAATATCCAAAACCAACTGAAGAAAAATGGGGGTTTCAGGGGAGCAGAGATAGAGGCTCTTTTGGTGGCAACAGAATTTCAGACAGGTGTGCTAATTTCTTGTGCTTGTTTTGTTATGAGTTTTTGATTCGAGCCAAAACAAACTAAACTTACTATGATTCTTGCAAACTTAGACACGAACATAATTTAATTGGACAGTCCTTGTTTTTCATTGTTTGTTAATTGTGATTATCATTTAATACTGTAACCTTAGCGCATGTTCTTCCACAGGTTATGTCCTCCTACGATTTTGACCTGTGAGGTTACTGCTCATTGTACTATTGTACCCATATATATGTTTTACTGTGTATATATCCCTGAATTAAGTTTGGCTTTGTTATGTGTCGGCCAACCACAACATAACTAACATACAATGAATCGACGTTCAGAATTCTATTACTGCAAACCATTTCTTAAGCGTGGCCATGTGAATTTAGTTGTTTGTATGTAAAGCATAATATAATACCTACATTTGCAGGTCGTCCGCAGGACAGAGGTGGTGAGACTCTAGTGGTCAGATTTTTTCCCCTCTTCGTTTCGAAACTGCGGAGAAAATAAGTTATGTTCCTCTTGCTACTTGACTCCCATTTTGTTTGGCTTGGAAGAGTGGAGAGGATCGTGGGCAATACAGACTACATTGCACTAAGCTGTTAATTACCATCTTTATGGTATTTCTTCCATTTCCTTTTTTTTTTTGGTGTGTAATTTTTCTTTTGCCCTCCTCTTCCATGTCAAAATAGGTGCTTTGAACCTTTCATAGGCTAACTATTGTTGTTGATTCCTGCATAACTATAACTTTGCTTTAACATTCTTTGTCGATGGCTTGTTTAAAAGGCGGTAGATTAGACCATATCTCTTCTGATTCGTCTAGGGACAACGATTCGTGTTTCTCGCCAGTCTGAGGGCGATACCGAAGGAATCCACATGACCATGGTATTGTGCTGTCGTATAATCCTCTATTGTAGTCATGGTATCCTCGTTGCATGTATGGTACACTGCAATTGAGTTCCTAGCATTTTGGAAAATCCTTTTAATGGAAACCTAACATTGACCAAAAAATGTGAAAGCAAATGGTTCGCTTTCGTGGAAAATATAGTAAGATTGTGACAGTTGAGCTCTTAGTGTTGTTTAAATCTACACGCATCGTCAATTTTCCTGAGCCGTTGACAATGTTCATTGGCTCTTCGTTTCGACCAATTCCCGTCGAAACAATGTGGCATAACCTTGTTGGCCTTTCATTGCGTTTGAAGGGCTATCGGGCGCTTACGATTCTTTGATGGTTGACTATGATATAGAGAAGGAATGACGACGATCTCTGTTGTCCCTGTCATGTTTGCTACAAGCTTAATTGCTTCAAGCAGTTTATATTTCTTTCACTATTCAGAACAGCTCACTGTAAAAGAGCATTGAATCCTGGAAGTCAATGACACATGCCCTACCATTTCTTTGAAAGATTCAGCTTAATAAAGTAGACTGATTTGATCGATTCTACTCCGTTCTGCTTGCAAAGTAAACTATAAATAAATTTATAATAAGTAGGCAATGAAATGAACTATATTAACCGAGTTTCAAGTAGACTGATTTTGAGTCCCTCCATTCGGATCACAAACTGGATCAGCAGAAAAACTTTTGGGTACAGGTTATTTCATGATTTTCACGCGCACTGACACTGCAGAAAGTAACATGCATACATACTACACACACCAAAATAATCGTGCGCACCCAGATCGATCCATGGCTGCAGCAACGACGACGATTACATGTATGAATGAATGGCGCGCACGGATGGGCACCTCACATGCTTTAGTTGTTCTTCTTGCGGTTCTCGATGACGAAGAAGAATGCGAGCGCGCCGACGGAGAAAGCCGAGAAGACGCCGGCGGCGACCTTGAGGGAGGCGTGGATGCCGGTGATGCCAGCGACGACGAAGGCGGCGGCGGGGCCCGTCTGGCCGTAGGCCACCTCGGTGCCCGACGCGTCTATGGCGTAGGCGCGCACGAAGTAGGAGGCCGAGGGATCTCGCGGCCGACGACGTACTGGAAGCTGCCGCCGGCGGTGTACGCCTGCTGGGTGAGCTTGAACTGGCACGCCTTGTCCTTGCTGATGTCGTCGTTGGTCTTGCGCCACCCGCGGTCCTTCTGGCTCACCGGCGCGTAGCACAGCTTCACCTTCACGTTCTTGTAGCCGGCGTCGGTGCCGGCTGGCTCGCTGGTGTTCAGACCCCACGTCACCGTCAGCGAGTCCACGCCGGCGTGCAGGACTGCAATAGTGAATCATTTTTTTTTCACTCGAATTAATCAACTGTCAAAGCAAGAGATTGCAATTTTTGGCCCAGCACTCGGTCGGATCAGAGATGAGCACAAGTGTCTCGGTATATTCTACTGCACTATTGGCCGGCCGGCCGGTCTGCCTGGATGGATTTTAAAAATCTTTCTCAGTGTGTCGTTTCTTCCGCGGCCGCAACGTAACTTTGTAAGCAACAGACGAACATAGAGTTGAGCTGTCTCAGCAAGAAATTAAGAGAAAGACGACGAGCACCTGAAGCATATTCTCCGATTTCGTGCACCAACAATGTCATTATGGCCGGGTTTTTTCCCGTAAAAACAACAAATTTATCCAACAAAATATTAGTAATGAAGAAACTATTCATGATCAATCCTTGTTCGTGGGTTTAATTAGCCGCGGGTGCACATTGGAATTGGATGGCATTGGCATGTATAGATTATATTAGCGGCAGAAGTAATCAAAGTGGTAGCTAGACGCGCACCTTGGCCGGAATTGGCGGAGGCGGTGACAGCGAGCGCCTTGGGCAGCGTGGAGAGGTGCACCCCCGCGGCGGCCGGCGCCGGCAGGCAGGCGGCGGCGAAGAGAAGTGCCACCAGCACAGACGACAAGGCTGCCTGGACGCTGTGTTGCCGAGCCATCGCTGTGCTATTGGAGCCTGGCTGGATCGCTGTTGGTCGTCGTCGATCGGCGACGAGGAGAGGGATCTGAACTCGGGGGTTGGGGTTGGAGCCTGGAGGAGGAGTACGGACAGGGCTGCGAATATATAGGCGGGCGCGTGGCGGGAACGGAAGGGTGTGTGTGTGTGTGTGTGGAGCGAGTAGTTGACCTTGCGGCCATTATATTGTTAAGCTGAACACGCTGCCAATCATGTGATCAAAAGTCAGAGCTTTACGAGGGCACCGGCACATCACAGGGGCAAAGGGCAGGGGCAGCAGCAGCTAGTATAATACGGAGTAATACAATAGTTTTCCCGAACCTGATTTGCTTGTACAGGGGCCCCAAAGGGCTCCCGGCCGTGTGGGAGTGGGATGCGGCAACTGCAACTGCAGCGGCCGACTCCGACGTCCTGAGAATCCGCGAACCGGCACACGCAGCTGCTGAACGAACTACGTACGGCTCCTCAGAAGTCAGCTGCCGTCGTCTCGTGTCCTCCAGGCAGGATCCAGGCACTCAGGCAGGTCACACGGCCGGCCCGCGCAAGGCACATGATGACACTGGAGCGTCGTGTCGTACGGATCCAGCGGCGACGAGACGTGCTGTTTCTTCATCCGTCAGTCACCTGCCGGCGGCCAAATGTTACGGTTCCTTGTCGCTAATCCCCAGAGAGTACAGTACTTGTACCACTGCAACGAAATCGAAGAAAGAAGCTCCATCCATCGGCAGAACAACATCGGACTCTCGAGTGGCCGGCCGGACCATCGAATTCAATTCAAACGACAGCATGACACCATTTGACGTGGCAATTACCCTTGGCCGATTTTGGTTGCCTGCTGACAACCAAAGCGGTAATAGGTACAGATCGAGCAGGGAACAGGAGGGTCATGTGACTCTTAGCGCAGATTAAGGGCTACGCCTACGCGGGGGTGCAGCGCGCGTTTGTTTGACTCGCTCGCCTCTACCACCGCGACCGCGTAACCAAGAAGAATTAGAATTAGAATTAGCTAGCGAGAGGGCGCACGGCTTATCAACTGGTGGCAGATGTCATGAGAGTGATAGGAGGCTCCCGGTTGAGCTACCGATCAGAGCTAGGCTACTGGCGATGATAAATAAATAGAGAGGCTAGCACCGAATTATTGAGGGGGTGATGATCGATGTCGTCTCTAGGCATTGTTAAATTCTGAGTACCTTATTACATTGCTGTTGGACTCAAGCTGCGCGCAATAATGCTGTTAGCATTTCCTGTTAGTCGGCACCTCAGCTTTGATGTAACCCCGCTATGTTTTTTGGGGGTAAAACTGACTCAAAATTGTCAGTGTATTATACATAAAAGTGATTTGTTTTAAGGCCAAATAGATAATTGTCTCCATCGGCATTGGGGGAGAGACCTGTCCACAGGCGTCCGAGGCGCTGGTGGGCAGACACGCGACCCTCCACTGGCCGCCAGTTGTGGGCGCGGCCAACTGTGCTTCCTCCGCCTATGGTCGTGTCTCTATCGACCAGGGTCCACTCCAGCACTGCACGAACCCTAGGCAGGGCGAGACTTGGCGTTAGGGGAATATGTCGTGACCGCCTCCGCTAGGCGACACAACACATCGAGGTAGCTTCAGGTGCGGCCTTCGTCGTACCCCTCGATCGTAGTCGTCATCCGCCCACCGACGGTGTTTTGGACGGCCTCCCGAGTCTGGCCAAAAAAGAGTCGCTGCCAACGATAGGGAGAAGATTGGGGTGGCCGACAGTGGCGTGGCGGTCTGCAATTGACCGCATAGCGACACCGGAGGTGGCCCCACTTCCCCAGTCCAACAACACCGAGTCCCCGTGGTGAAATCCCTAGTTTGGTTTTAAGTAATTGATGAAACCTTAAGTACTAACCTATCGTCTCTAAGTATGGATTTGAGATAGGTTTATACACATCAAGTGATCATGATAAGGGATGGTGAAGATCACATTTGGAGAATCAAGTGCTCCAACTTGAAATGAAAAAAGAGAAAAACAAAAGGAGATCAAGACAAAGATATAACTTGATAGGTCTTTTTGTTTTGGCACTGAATACACTATAGAGGGTGTGAGTGTGTTTAGGATTGATAGCTATACTATTAGGATGGGCGGAATCTTAGTGATTCGGTTATCAAGTGCCACTAGGTGATCTAACTAGTTGCATATGCAAGAGACCTAGTGTGCAAAGTAAACACCCTTGAAAAAGACCTGTGAAAATACTAACACACATGCACAAAAGGTGATACACATTGTGTTTATCAATTGTAAGAAAGGGTGAAGAGAATAAATATGAAGAAGTGCTCACTATGGAGCACCGGACACTGGTCACCTTAGGACCGGACACATCTAGTGTCTAATCCTTGCCTCGGGCTGGTTGCTATGTCAACAAGCAAGTGAACCTTGATAAAAATCTTTGTGTCAATTCTCAAACCGAGGATTTCATTTGTGTGATTGACTAATTGGATATTCTATCATCATGTCGGTAAAATCTCCTCAATTCTATCATTGTATTTAAATTGATTACATTCTTGCAAAGTAGAATATTAACTTATCTAGTGTAAATTTTATCTCTAGCCTAGGTGAACCCTTCATTATTATCTAGCTTGCTAGTTGTGCTTTTTATATTATAGAATCACTAGTAACTAGAATTGTTTGATAGATGACTTGCATAGTGCTAGTGCTAAACTTTCATATAGCTGTTTCTTTTACTAATCACTTGTGTAAGTGTATTTGTAGAATTTTTATTAGGCTATTCAACCTCCTAGTCATATTAGGACCTTTCACATAGACACACCTTCCATGGCTGCGGTCTACCTCGGTGTTGTCTGGGGTGGCGGGTACCAGAGGGTACGGTGGCAACAACCTTCCCTGTTAGACGATAGTAGCTAGTGGAACGTCCCATGTCACTGACTCCCGACATCGGTAGTGGCGTGAAGGGGCCAGATCTGGCCCTCACACATCGTGGCACGTCGGTGGCCGGTACCGGTGGAGGAGACTATAGCATTGGCAGTGCCGGTGTAGCCTCCATACACAGTTAGGGATGAATCTTTTGGTGGCGTGGAGGTGGGCCCGATCACCGATTAGGCACGGTGCTAGGGGCGGCCGACACATTGGTGACGCAAGTGGCGCTAGGTCCCACAGGCTTGCAACTATAAGTGGAGAGGGAGGAGGGGGGGGGGGGGGGGGGGGGGGGGGGGCAGGGGGGGGGTAGGGGGGGGGGGGGCGTGGGGGGGTGCATAGGCAACGGGACGGGCGTGAGGGCGGGTTCTAGGGTTCACCCCATTGCTCCCTCCGTAGCCAAGTAAAGACTCATACATAATGGATGTTCCCTCCGTAGCCAAATAAAGACTAAATATATCAAAAAATCTAAATATTTTATAATTTGGGATGAACATAGTATTATAGATGATCAATCCATTTATATGGTGTATATGATATGATTTGGCATCACTCCATCTATAAAACTTGGCCTCTTATGCCCTTGGCCATGTCTTTCATTACAAATTGAATTGAATCTTGAAATTGAGCAATTTTTGGGCAGTTAGGACAACGTAGTTTTTGGATAGGGGTGGTTTGGCATAGGTTGGAGTAACATGTTTAGAACCCACTATTTGTCAAGAGCAGGCTTCAACTACTTAGAGCTACTTACATCAAAGGCCAAATGGGGTTATAAGCGATATGAAAATAAATGGCAAAGTGTATGGATATAGAAGAGGAAAAGTCATGATCTCCCTCAATTATTGTCATTGTTCCATTTATTGCCATAGTTTGATTTACCTCTTTCAACTAGAAAAAAGGATGTTGGTGCTCCTCGAACTATTGAAACCGCCACTACCGCCGCCCCCACGCAACCCTAGTCTACGAGCGAGCGGGTTGCGGTGACTATAGCGAGGGGACAACGACAATGACACATAGGAGGTGGCACGTGCGTGGAGAATCACAGTCTGATCTTAGTGCTCGAGGAACAGTCAAAGACGAAGACTTGTCGCAACTTTGTTTTGTGACAAAAGCAACTAGTGAAAAGGAGGATGTCGAACTCGGTTGATGTGGGGTGGGATGCCAAGCGTGGGGGTGCCTTGAAGCCTGGCTTCACCATTGAAACAACTTTGTCCATCCGATCATGGTGAAGCTTAATCAGAGTATATGTGAGCCATTTAATTCTAGATAGTGAGATTTTTTTTGGTGTACGAAATGGAGTAGATGTAACTTATCTAGGGAAAGTTTCTAGGTGAACCGAGTCCCACTCTACATAGTGATTTAATTCACATACACAACAAAGGTCAGTTTAAACTGGTACAAAAATAAATGGAAGTTTTAGGAGACGAAAAACAATGCATAGAATGATGGTAGCTTGTGACATTAAAGGTCGGTTGTAACTGATATGAAAATAAATGGAGGTTTTAGAGACAAAAAATAATGCAGAGAAAAAAATAAATGGAGGTTTTAGAGACGAAAAACAATGTAGGTTTTAGAGACGAAAACAATGTATAGAAAAAAGAAGATTTGGTAGAAGGGGATAATAGGTCGCGAGCCCATGCTCCACGAAGCAGGCTGCGCGTGTGGCGCGCATAGCCCCGACGACAAATCGAAGGTTTGCCGCCCGGCTCAGTGGGGCTCAGTGGAAGCCCAGACGGCGAGCCGGGGCAAACCCGACCCAACATGTCAGCGCACGCGCGCACCTCCCTGATTGTGGTCTTGATCTGCCTCCCCTCAACAACGGCCCAAGGTGCCTTCGATGGCTGGACTGCACACCACCTGCCCTGCAGTTACACGTGGCCCAACAGAGCACAACCCCCCCCCCCCCCCCCCCCGTCTTCCTCGGGCCTCCTCTCAATAGGTCAGCCTGGCTCAGGTCTGCACCCCACGAACAACTGATCTGCCTCCCCTCAACAACGGCCCAAGGTGCCTTCGACGGCTGGACTGCACACCACCTGCCCTGTAGTTACACGCGGCCCAACAGAGCACCCCCCCGTCTTCCTCGGGCCAACCCCCCCCCCCCCCCCCCCCCCCGTCTTCCTCGGGCCGGACCACACCTCATCACATCAAACAGCTGAAGGTCCTTCTGCGCCGCGCTGCACCTTCTGACGTCCACAGGGGAACCTGGCTCAGGTCTGCACCCCACGAACAGCGAAACTTGGCCGGGCCGGGCCTCGTCTCAACAGGTCAGCCTGGCTCAGGTCTGCACCCCACGAACAGCTGATCTGCCTCCCCTCAACAACGGCCCAATGCCTCCTCTCAACAGGTCAGCTTGGCTCAGGTCTGCACCCCACGAACAGCTGATCTGCCTCCCCTCAACAACGGCCCAAGGTGCCTTCGACGGCTCACCTGCCCTGCAGTTACACGTGGCCCAACAGAGCACCCCCCCCCCCCCCCCCCCCCCCCCCCCGTCTTCCTCGGGCCGGACCACACCTCATCACATCAAACAGCTGAAGGTCCTTCTGCGCCGCGCCGCGCTGCACCTTCTGACGTCCACAGGGGAAACCAGGTACCACAACCTTTCGGTGGGCTGGCTTTGGCTTCGAAATGGGCTCAAACGAACAGCTATGACAAATGAAGATTCAGTACAGCCATGTACTACATCGTGTAGCCTAGCTTTCTAAAACGTTGTTTTCCGTCTCATGTCTTCCGTCCTGTTTGTGTTTCTGGTAACTGGCCTGGTAAGCATTACACTGTTGAGTATAATCTTGGAGGTGGGAGTGTCCCACAAGTAATAGAGAAGTTACGCCAGCGCTGTAGAAAGCCCAAGTAATAGAGAAGTTGTAGTAGGTTGCACCTCCGTGTCATCAAGATTCAAATGATCTTTAGTTTGACTATATTATTACGCTTTTAGCTGTAGGTAAACCTTTGCAGAAAAAAAAAACATTAAAGTCAAATGACACACTTTAACAAAACTAGATAGACAGTACTGTATGGGATACTGATGTGAAATCGACTAGCGAGTACAAGAACTGCATACTCAATAAGCCATTGCTAATATGAATTGAGAAAGTGGTGTTCGAGCTGCACACAGATCCTGAAACTGCTTATAGCCTGGATCAAGTTTGAGATCTACTGTATGTTAGCATCTGAACAATACTTTAGGTAAAGGGAACCATAATATATAAGAAAAGTCATACACTACTGAAATGCATTTGAGGTGTGAAAAGAAGTGCAGCAGTGTGCGCGGAATATAATGATCAAGTCGTGATTCTTTTTTTGTGTAATTTCAGGTACAAAATAAATACTATCATCTCTATGATCAAGTCTTATATATTTTTTTTTTGGCCTAATGGTCAGGACCAAATATAATCCATAGTTTTAGAAGATGTGTTAGGTCGGATGTGAAAACTACCAGCCCGAAAATGAACAAAGTAAAGTCTTTGCTATATCTAAGTCTATCATTTTTTAGAGATTATATGATAAATCGTCACCCAAAATAGCAATCATGCACAAACACTAGTTGATGAACACCAAACAACTGGAGGACGTCGATTTAGCTGAACACTCCTGACGGAAACATTCATGAACCCTGGTGCATTTTAACTCCACATAGATGTGAGTTTTAGTACATTATGCCAACACATTCTGCTCAAACCAAACTTTTACTGACATGGCAAATTCAAACGAGTCAGGATTTAGACTCAAATGTATCCATTTGACTTCCCTTATGATACAACTTTAGTTACACGATGCTACAAACAAGATTGAAATAACTCCGGTTTTACATACAGATTGGTCTACAGTCTACATATACGGTACTGTTAAATACAGACATCAAGTGAGACAAACAAGGTCGGCTGCAAGGAATATCATCTTCTTCGCCTAAACCCTTCGGTGAAGAAGGGATGCCTCAGTGCCTCTTGTGCTGTTAAACGGTTTGCTGGATCATACTTCAGCAGACCTTGCAAAAGGTCAATGAAATCCCCTGCAGCTTCATCCACATTTTGCATCACCAGATTCTGCTCATAAACATAGACATAAGTTTCACATGCTACAGACTAATAAAATGGTAGTTTTGTCAAGCATTGCAAGACATACCTGAAGCCGGGGCAATTTCATCACAGCTTTCATGCTCTCCCGAGAAGTGCAACCCTCAGGCCAATTCAGGCGCCCTTTTCTGATGTATTTGTCAGAGTGCCGACTACAAACAAGGATTAATAAGCACAACACATCGACCAGACCTCACAGGACAGTTCAGACTACATAGGTATGAAACATACTCTGCCCTCTTAAGCATATGGTACGGCAAAGGTCCGAGAGCCCTCTCCATCATAGCCAGATGTTCCAAGTTTTCATGAGTCTGGAATAACGCCTCACCCTGCAGAACCTTGGTAACTCAGATCCCCTGTGGTTGTACATGCCAAATCAAACCTAGGCCCAATTACATACCGTGCAAAGCTCAACAAGAATACAACCAACACTCCAGATATCACATGGGTAACTCCATCCAAGTCCTGAACACAAGATCCACGGTGTCATAAAATGTCACCAAATCAGGCTGAACTAGGAAAAGCTATTCACTGGACACGATAGATACCCAATATAACTTCAGGAGCCCGATAGTGCCTCGTTGATACCACATAACTTTGATCCTGTTGATCATAGGTAGTGCTACCAAAATCAATCACCTTGATAGCACTAGACTTGGGTACCTGCTTGTAATAGGATCCCTCCTTTGGGGATCGGGATGAAACCTAGTAGCAAATGAAAAAAAAGGATCAGTACCATATTTTTTTCATCTTCACTAAACAATACAACAGAAATAAACAAGCACAGCACAAGGTAGATCTTGGGTAGGTGAGTAATTAGTAATAAATAAAAAGAACAAAATATACTTTGTAATCGGGCACTTTAATGTACTCTGGAGAAACAAGAAGAATGTTCTCAGGCTTTAAATCAGTGTGTATGAGGCGCAATTCATGCATAACTGCAACACATTACAGAGAGAGGGTAAATACATAAACATCCCATGATGTTAGATATTCCTTAAGAGCTTAAGCAGGAGTAATGAATTGATGACAGGCTGCAATGCAGCACAGATAATGCACAAAACTAAAGTATATGCATTATGGTACAGGAGGGATAATAGAAAGAACTGTGCACACACATGCTATACATTCCAACAGTTGTTTGGCAAACTCCCGAACTAGGGCAATTGGGAATGAGCGGTAATTGTTTTTTCCGCAGAAAATCATATAAGCTTGGTCCAAGCCTCTCAAAGACCTGCTCACCATTAATCCAAATTCACCAACGTTTAAGCACCACATGGTCATCTTTTTGGGTCAGTTCATAATTGTCATATAATCTAACAATGTACTTACAATACAGATATGGTTACGATAGTCAAACCAGTTCCGAATTTGAACACAACTGCAAAATAGACCAGCTTATATATACAAGCAATCTTATGAATGTAAAAGCACACAGAGAGGTGCTAACTGAACCAGCGGACTCACCTGGATCTACTTTCATCATATTTACCAAGCTGCTCAAGCATGCCGATTTCTATCATTGCAGCATCCCTGTACTTCTTAATGCCCCTGATGATCTTGATAGCCACCATTTCTTTCCTTTCATTATCCCAACACTCCAACACCTGACCAAAGGTACCTGATGTATGTATTCCAGACACAATCAGTTATGAACATAACCTGCTGCATACATTGCACATCTTGAGTTTAATCAATTATTTCTGAAGAACTGCCATCCAAACTGACCTTCTCCCATTTTTGCATTGATCTTATCTGCAGAGATAGAATATAATCATTAAGAATCGACCATGGAAACAGATTCATATGGCAACAAGAGATGATGAAGGCAGATAATTACATCGAGATGTGAGGTTATCTCCAACTGC
Source organism: Microstegium vimineum (assembly GCA_022036555.1). NCBI lineage: Eukaryota > Viridiplantae > Streptophyta > Magnoliopsida > Poales > Poaceae > Microstegium > Microstegium vimineum. The sequence goes on from CM039122.1 coordinate 43,306,968, forward strand.
AAAAACATAATGCCCATCCTTATCATCTGCTCTCAGAGGGGGGAACCATCACGAGGCTGCTCTTGGTTGACTTGAGAAGAAACACAGCCCGAGGAGAGGCCCAACGCTGCAGCACTGATGGCATTCACAACTTCTTGTCCACAGAGTCCAAACTGAACATGGAAAGAAGAACCAATAAATTTTCCATCTAACTGAGATATTAAGCAACCAAATCAATACAGCACCCCTGCTATAGCTAGCTTTTATAATAGCAATATAGAGATGGGAAGTATGTTTCTTGTCTCAACATTATACAAAACCATCTAGACAAACCCGCTTATATCCTAGATTCCAAAAACATTAAGACTAAGCAAATAATTTAACTATATCCCAATTCCTAAACAGGACGGGCAGATTATGAACAACCAAAAAATTATAACAAATAAAAAATGAAAAACACTAAGCCTGTACAGATTATATCATGCCAATTCCTACGAAAAGAGCAACGGCAACCACCCGGCACCCATCATACGCTGAACAAATCAACCACCTAACCCTAGCAATGGTATTAGCATCTGCAAGGAATATGATAGACCGACAATATAGCGATTCAAATCTACGAGGGATATGACAGATCGACACCAGGGCGATTCAATCTACGGCTACGAATACTGATTTTGTACAGATCCATCACTTAACCCTAAAACAACAGCACCCAGAGACGCGCTGCGCATGGAAAATCGACATCCAGATCCACGAGAAAAAAACAGAAACGGGTTATACCTGATACATCTCGGCGGGGCCGACGTCCCACCCGTGCCGTGGCCGCGTAACCTGATACATCTCGGCGGGGCCGACGTCCCAGCCGAGCCGCTGCCGCTTGCGCGGCCGGCTGTCCAGCGGCGCGCGGGGCATCTCGGCGATGCACTCCATCAGCAAACCGATCTGGTATCTCCTGGAACGAAACCTCGAATCGAATCGGAGGCTAGGGAGGCTGGGCGAAGTGGAGGCGGCGGCTGGATTGGTCTCGGCGTGCAGGAGAGGAAAGCACGATTGATTCCGGTGCGCTAACCCTAGCGTCCCCCCGCGCTTTATGGCGAGGCAAGAGGGGAATTGGGTGGTGGCGGTAGGATCGGACACGGGGGCACACGATACGCGAAAACGAGCTGTGTCGCTGACGCTGTTTGGTTGTAGTAGGTCCGGGGCCCAGTGAAACACACTGGCCCACATGTCATTCCACGTTTACGAAAGCGCTGGCATGCGTTTCGGTGAGATAGGTTGCCGCGTCTCTCCCGGGGCGTGGAACCCTCGCTGTGTTTGCTTTTGCCAAAGCGGCCAGCGAGCTGGTTTTGCTTGCTAGAGCTCCGGTCAGTTCTCTTCCGTGCGTAGCATTACTGTGGAGTAGTAATTAAAATTTTGTTTTTATTTTTATAAAATAAAATAGAAGCCTATTTTCCCCCACTGGCATCAGTTTCACGTGTTTTGAGCAAAAAAGACAGACAAGCCTGTTTTCTTTGCTTATAATGGTGTAATATTTTTCTCTCACAATTAAATAGGTATAAAAAATAATATCAACTGATTTATCAGTTGCAAAATAACCGAATCAGTTTTTCTGTATATTTCGTCCGGTAGACCTAACCCCAAAGGCGAAAAACCATGGATTGGCCCTGAGACTTTGGTTTAGGTGCAGCGATGACCTGCGCTACACGGATGTGCGATCGTGACTCGGGAGGGCTGCTGGTGTGTGTTCAAGTTCGTTGGCGGCCCACTAGTCAGTGATACGTGTACAAAACGGGGGTTGTTGGGCGGCGCGCGACCCGTGGTTTGGGTGTAAACCATGGTTAGGTTGGCTGGCATCTCGTGCTCCATTAATTTTTTCTCTCGAAAACATTAATTTTTTATCTCAAAAGCAATACTCCGAATCTGATTCCTAGCAGGGTGGAATTAGACGTGGCCTCTGCATAAAGATTTTTTTTTCCTGTTTTTGCCGTGCTACAATAAACTGCTACTGAGTGCCAAAAGCGCTCCTCTTTTCACAAAAAATGACGTTCATTCATGCTACAGGCCTACAACAAAGCCAATCTACAACGCGCCGACCCTGTTCGCAGCCACAACAATCGAAGTCACCCTGATGCGAACTTACATGTACACTTTCACATCGGACAGCATGCTTCATGCTTGGTGCCTCTGACGACACAGAAAACCCAACCGGACCGTTCTGCGGAGATCAACGGGGTTGGATTTCTTGAAGCAGAGGGCCGATCCTTTGGGCGCCTAGGAACAAAGCGTCAAGTAGCACCAGTGCTCCGACCTGGAGTTCCAGCAGAAGAAAAAAAAAATACACGTCAATCCACTCTCCCTCGCAAAGTAATTAGTTCGTCAGGCCCATCTCCTTGAGATGAATTACCAGGCGGCCAGTGAAGACAAGCCGGTATCCCAGTCCTTCCTTGGCGGCCTGCCTGCGTTGCTGGTCCGTCCACCTGCAGGGAAAGATATTGCAAGACGATTTGATGACTGCTCTATGTAGGAGCTAATGGAATGGAATAGCTGTTTCATAATGCTTAAACAAATTTGGTACTCCTATTTTGTATGATTTCCCCTTTCGGACTTCAGTTTTCAGAAAGGTTGGTGGTATAATCTGAGCTCCTGTCAGCCTGTCGGGTTAAAGTCAGTAGCAAGCTCATAAACTGCTATTTCAGTTTTGCCTACTCAGCCCTTGTTTAGATGCAAATTTTTTTGGAATTTTGCACTGTACCACTTTCGCTTGTATTCGACAATTATTATTTTTTTATCTATATTTAATGCTCAATGTGTGCGCCCAAAAATTCGATGTGACAGGAACTTTAGTAAAGTTTTGGAATGTTGAACGCATCTAAACAAGGGCTCATACCTACTCAAGCTCATAACGCCATGTAAGGCACTTTGGTCAAGAACATGTGTAACGCGGGTTCATTTTTCAGAACAGCTTGAATAGGCATTTTGGTCAACGTACAGCGGCTGACACAGCTCAGGTCATGGAACTTACCCAAAGAATTCAGAAACCCCTCCAATAGCAGCCAGCTTGAAAGGCTGGGAACCTTCCCTCTCAAAATCCTGAAAGAAAAGAAAGACGGTTTCAGTTCAGCATGCTAATAAACAAGCAAGAAACGAATCAAGGGATCAATAAAGCGATTTGTTTTTGCAAGGTACGACCTCCTCTTCGGCAGCTTCAAGGCCTACTTGTACCCAGAACAAATTTTCAAAACCAGTATTGTATAGCTGTTCACAGGCGGCAAGTGATCTGCCCACATTTTGGAAGAAAATGAGAAATTGAAGCAACCATAAAAAATGATGCACATGAGGTCTTGTTTACCCAAAGAGTGATAGGATGAACTTGTCAACACAAATAGAAAACTGCCACCATAAACAGTTCAAGTTGAAGATGTACAAATGTAAGGAAAACAATAGATGACGTTCCACATTGTTTCCTTAAAAAAAAAACGTTGATCCAGAAACACTGAAACACCAAGACAGCACTCCCGAAAAGGCCCCATTACTGAATGTGCTATCCAAACAAAAGCAAGCTGAAAAATATAAAATGTATTTTGGCTACTCCACATAAATGAAGAATCCAGCTTCAGCAAGAGATTAAGAAATCACCTAAGTCCTTTCTGGCACACTAGTATTATATCTGTATCTTTTGAAAACTTCTCCTCAACCTGCCGTACAAAGTTCCTGCCAATTTCATTCACAATCAGTCTCAATCACTCTACTAGGATCAGAAAAAGATAGTTCAACTTCAGTTGATGTGAACCCTACTTATTAAGTGACAATGTTGTGCTGCCACTCCACCAGCCACCTATGCAACAATCATGCAATAGTTTAGTCGACTGAAGTCTTCAATTAGTAATCTTTTTTTTTCTCGATCATGCAGAAGAGCTGTGTATCTTTTGTATTAAAAAGAAAAAAAGAGATCAACCAGTGATCTATAAAAAGAAGAAAAAAAAAGGCATGTGGAAAGCAAGACTATATTTATTTGGATGCATAATCCAAAACAATGTGCAAGAAGTAGGACACGATTTAGATCCAGATGGTAAATTGGTAATAGTGGCATACCCATTACAAAGTTGCTGACTTTTTTGCTAAGTCCGCCGACATCAACGGATTTATCCACTTCAAATATAGGAATCCAGGTAGAGCCTTTCACCCAAGCCTGCAACACGCCAGTTTTGGAATAAATAAGGACAAACACAAAACAATATACACCAGAAACAAGTTTTTTGTATATAGTACTTTTTACGGGAAGCGTTTTATATGTTCAAAAATAATTGGTGAAATACAGACCTTTTGACGCTCGTTTGAGGGCCTAACATCTAGAAGAGCCTTGTCCGTCAGTTTGAATGTATAACCAGCTTCCCTCGGTGTAAGAGTTTTAATTTTCTGCTCCCTAATCTTCAGGCAGAGGATTCCATATTCATACAAATAAACAGCAGTTCAGCATTTCGAATTTCACAAGTCACCAAAGAATCAGAGATCATATAATGTGATGGTGCTAAATTCAAGGACACATTACATTTCCACGAAAATAAAAGAAAAGAAAAGAAAGACAATCCAGCAGTACTGCAGTTTCAAGCTGTGAGTAACTTGAGGAGAAATTTGCACCGGAAACAAAATGAGCAGGGTAGATATCCAGAAACGAGGTGAAGGAACCTCACCAGGGTCTCCCACCTCCTCCTGGCAGCAGTCTGCTCCTTGGTCTGCCTCAGCTCTTCGTCCTCCTGCTCTCCTCCGACCACTGCCCCCATCCTAACCACCCCGCTCCATCTCTGCTCACACAGAACCATGATTGGAGTCCCAAAGCACAGCAAACGAGAAGGGACGCTCATGTAAAAGCCGAACCTTCGAAGGGGGGAGTCCAGGGCCGAGACGTCGGGGGCGAAAGCCGGAATGCGCCACGGTCGGGGTGGCGAAGGCCCCGGCAGCGACCCTGCAGGCGAGGCCGAGAGGTGGTGGCGCTGCCATTTTTCCTGATGTGCTTTGCTTCCAGTCCAGTTCCAGACAGGAAGGGCAGTTCCTTGTAGTTGTAGCTAAAAATGGCAACGGGGACATACCCGCCCGGTACTGAACGTTCTCTTCCCCACTTTGCAGCAAACATCCCGTCCCCATCCCCGTTACTCGTCTCGGGTACAGTTTTTCGCCTGTTCCCGTCCCCGTTCGGGTAACAGATACCTGGTGGGTATGGCATACCCGATAGTGGCCATAGCTCGGAGGCGTCTTCATCGTTCTCTTCCCCGCTGAACGATAGGAGCTCGGAGCCGTTCTCTTTCCCATTGGAGTATTGGACGGCACGAGCACGGAGGCATTCTCATCCCGCATAATAGCACGAGCACGCTAGAGTTGCGCTCTATCAATGCTTCATTAGCGCGGTGGTGCTGGCTATTTGGATTTGTGTGGAGTCGTGGCCCATGGATGGAGCGGTGGTGGTCTGGTGGAGCTATGGAGTACAGCAATGGAGGGGGAGGGACTGGGATTGGGGGCAGGCAGCGAGGGGCGGCGACCGAGCGCGTGCGTGGGACGGGATGAATCGCGAACAAGCGAGTCGCGAGTGCGGCGAGAGATCGGTGAGGTACTGTGTCAATTAGGGTTAGGATTCCTTTTACAAGAATAAGTGGGCTTGGGCTAATATTTATTTATTGGACCTATTTTAGCCAGACATATATGTATAGCAGGTCCCCAACGCGTAACGGGGATAGGCATATAGAGAACGTTATCGTACCTGCTATACCGACAGGGATTGATTTTTGCCTAATTGGATCCCCACGGGGAGAGAGATGATCCTATCCCCATCCTCTAATGGAGCAAATACCCGTTGGGTATCGGGTATCGGGGGCCGTTGCCATTTATCTATCCCCCGTTTGCGTTTGCAATTGGTGCAACGGGAGGCCGTTGGGGCCCACACTGAAGACTCTAGAAACGTGCAACTCTAGCCTGGTGGGGCTCGACAAAAGCACAAGAACTACCCCCCACCTTCCCCAATCCGCAGCAAGTCCCAATTCCCCACCGCTCCCACCTCTCTCCCCCACCCGCGCTGCGCGGCAGCCGGGTGCACCAATCCGATGGCTTGACTGGCCCCCCAACGCACCGACGGCGCCAACAAGCTCACGCCACGCCGCCGCCGCTGGCGGCGGCGGTGGCGCCCGTCGCGCCATCTGCTACGGCGGCCGCAGCATGGACACCGCGCTCTGCGACGACCTGCTGCAGGAGGTGTTGGGCCTTCTCCCGCGCTCTGCGGCGCCGGCCGTGTCCCTCGTCTCCCGCCGCTGGCTCGCGCTCCTCAGGGCCGCGACGTCGTCCCTCGCTCTCCGCCTGCCTGCGTCCTCGGCGGCGACTCTCGCCGCCCTGCTGTCGCACTACCCCTTTCTCTCCGCCCTGACCGTGGCCTCCGCTGGTACGCCGGTCCGCGACGCCGACGCCGTGCTGCTCGCCATCGCGGCCGCGCCGGCCGCTTCACGGCTCTCCACGCTGCGGCTCTTGCCCGATTGGGCGGTCTCCCCCGCCGCGCTGCTCGCCGCCTGCCCTGCGCTCTCCGGTCTCACGTCGCTCCACCTCACCGCTGTCCGCCCCCTGTCTTTCCGCTGGCTGAAGCTGTTGCCGCGCCTCAAGTCGTTCGCCCTCGTTAACTCCGCCGCCGCCAGCGTTGACTCAAGCTCGGATGACGCCGACGGCGAGGCCGAGGTCGCGGGGGCATTGCCGCTCGAGAAGCTGTCGCTCTGCGGCATCCGCTCCGGCGACCGCGGCCTTGGATGGCTGTGGCGGCGGTGCGGGAGCCTCAAGTGGTTGCAGCTGCGCGCCTGCGACGCCACCGGGGACGGGCCCGCGTCGCTGGCCTTCGCGGGTTGCCTCGCTGGCTTACTCGCGCTTGAGCTTCGTGCCTGCCGTGCTGTCGCCGACCGTGTGCTCCTCCTCGCAGCCGACCATTGCCGCACGCTAACATCCCTCCTGGTTTATGACGGCGGCAGCAGCGAGGCCCTTCACCGGTTCATCCAGCAGCGTGCTGCTGGTCTGCGCACCTTGGACCTTCGCCTCCCGCTTGACCTGCACAATGATCATCTCGTTGCCATTGGAGCTGACTCGGTTCACAATCCTACACATGGCCTAGCTGCGCTTCGCCTCCAGAGCTGCGTCCTTATCACAGGGGATGGTCTCCGGTCCCTGGCACGAACAGCCACCGGAGCCGGCATAGAAGAGCTTGCCTTGGTGAGCTGCGACGTGGTGGAGCTGGAGCCCGGGTTGCTGACATTCCTCAGTCAAAGCATGCCACGGCTCCGTCGACTTAACCTGTCTTACAATGAAACACTGAATGACAAGGTGATCGGCGCCATGCTTTCGTCCTGCCGGAATCTCATCGACATCAGAGTCAGGGGGTGCCGGGGCCTCACAGGAGGTTCTCTGGTATCATTGCTCAGGCACTGTGGGCAGTCACTGGAGATCCTTGACATCTCCCGCTGTCCTGGCATTGCTGTAGGTAATGTTGAACTCTTTGCCCACCGCGCCACTCGGTTGAATCATATGATCATTGAGGAGAGCGCGATGTCGGAGGAATTGAAGGCGATCGCCCAGAAGAAAGGCTTAAAGGTTGGCCCATTGCTCTGCGAAGGACCATTCTGAAGTAAGGTTATCTCCTTCAGATTCAGAATGCAACTCATGTTCTCTATACTCGATTTTAATGTAATCTTACTGGAATGTTAATAAAGTGTTGTTGCTTAGTAGTACTTGTGTATGCAGCTTTTTATTTGCCTTGTAAGCTTATTATATGGCAAGCCTCTTGGTGCCTGCCTGACATGTAAATTGAGCGCCAAGGATGTGCTGTTGTATTTGTTCAACAATTGCCACGGAATAATACAGTAAATTCAAACTAAGAGAAAGGAGCTATCCGGACATTTGGTTTTGGGACGATACATATGTTAAACTTATGTTACATATCATTGTATCAGTTTTTAGAATTATCAGCACTCTTTGTTTAAATGTAGTCGAATTCGAATCAATCCACATAGATTGACGTGAAACTTAAACAAAATTTCATACCACACGTGGATTAATGTGAATTTAATAGCATAAAAAAGGCCTTAAGCATATGTTACGTATCAGTTTTTGGAGCGCAAGACAAAAAAAAAAAAGGTGGCCACACAAATTCCTAGTGACCAGCCGAATTCTTTTTAAACAGATGGCGAAATTGCTCTCAATACAGGTATTCTAAAACAGAAGGCGAAATTGTCAGGTTGGCAGAATTGGCCAAGATACAGAGAAGACAAACAAAATGTTGAACCACCTATCGTGTGTGCTTTAACTTCAACAAAGAATATCCTATTTGTTCTAGGCCGGATACATCACAAATACACCGTGGGGCTCCACAGGATACGCATGGGGAAAAAAAAAGGGAGCACAAATACTCTATGTTAGGACGTGCTTTGGTGCTTGTACGCCTGCGGGTCCCTCGCTCTGCAAGTTCGATTGCCTTTCTGAAATAGGAACATAGCTACATGCCAATTACGCGATGGCCCATGCCGATACGGTGTCTTAAAACTCTTTCGATGTCATTTGGAGGGGGCGGGGTGGAAGATGCATGAGAGAGGTGAAGGGCGAGGAATCAAAGTGGCTTGCAGGGAGAGCGTGAGGTACTTACCACGTCATGCCTGCAGTATCGTGTGCGGACGGAGAGGCAAGGCGCAGAGAGGTCAGAGCCCGCGGCGGCGGAGATGGAGACTGCCTCGTCGCCGACGTCCACCGCGCGGGCGCAGAAGCTTCTTCCACCAGCCGGACCGCTCGAGCCGCCGCTGGCGGCGGGCGGCGCTGGCCGAGGGGGGGCTGCCGCCTGCGGCGCGGCGCTGGCCAATTTGGGGAAGGAATGAAATCTCTATCTCTACAAATGAAACATACGGAAAGCAATCGTCAACCCGGCGGTTTTCGCTCGCTCGCTCGCTCTAGGCCCGCCCGGCTTTCACCTCGCCCTCTCCCCCTCGTGAAAGGTCCCGAAAGGTCCCCGGACGCTCTCCCACACGATCCACGATCTCCCCTGCCCCCTTGGTTACCTCCACTGCCGCTGCCCCGTCCTTGCCCCTGCCCCGCTGAATCTTCTACCCTGCCCCTTGGTTGCCCCAGCCCGGCGACGACCCACGCCCGGTGGCGACGAGTCCGGCCCGCCCGCCGCCGAGCTCGCCCAGCGCCGACGGAGGCGTCGGCAGCGCTGCTCCGCTGACAGCCCAGCGACGACCCACGCCCGGTGGCGACAAGTCCGGCCCGCCCGCCGCCGAGCTCGCCCAGCGCCGACGGAGGACTCGGCAGCGCTTCTCCGCTGACAGCCCAACAAGGCCATGAGGTGTTTGACAGAATGCCTATGAGGTGTGCATCTTTGGCTATCTGGGCTCTGTATGCAAGGTTCACCAGTTCTGAATTGCTGCTACCAACCGGTGGTGCCAGTTTTTTTTCATATATTTTTTATGCATTCACTTTGTTTTGTTTATTTCCAGAATTCAAATTAGTATCTGAAGCCATAATTGATCAGTGTCCTCAGAGTTAAGCTATCAAATAATAAGATTTTGTTGCCTGACACTATGTTTCTTTTGCATTGGATTTCACAATACAACATCAATCTAACAAAATAGAAAACTAAGGCATATGTTTCTGCTGTGAATTTCTCCTGAGTTGATGCTCCTGACTGCCTTGATGCTCCCACAGCAAATTCGCATCAAGGTCCGTTTCTATTTTTGGCCCTCGTGGATCAAGTAGTTATGGCTTTTCATGAAAGTTAATAAGGTATTACTGAGAATAAAATATTTTATGTGTACTTGTAGATTTCAAAAGAAGAAAATGGCTGACCTTCTATATTTCCATTTTAATAAAATATTTTCTAATTTCTGCAGTGCTTCTTTCGTTCTTATTTTAATCTCACCATGTTATGAAGAATAGCACTTACAGAGAATTTTATCTTTGTTATTTAAAAGAATAGTGTTCTATGTGCAGAATTATGGAAATGAGAGTTCTGCAGATTGCTTCAACCATTGAACTCAATAGGTGAGCTTCTGGATCCTTACTGTACTAGGGACAAAATCAATGCTACAATATTAATGTTGCTATTCCTGTCTTGTGCTTTTGTTAATTGTAACTAGTACTGATGATTAACTGTTGTTCATATCATAGTTGGTACAATACACTCTTAACTATTTTATCCCTCAAAGTGAATACGGAAGAGAAGGAATTGCCTCTATTTGTGGTAGAAGAAACTACAGTGCAATATATACTTAAGTGGCTATATATATTCATCCATTTTTTACATGGAATCTGCTTATCCTGAAAATGTGATGGATAGGCATATTCATACTGCGCTGTTTTGGTTTGTGGTATATAGTTATATCTCATTGGACGAGCTACCTTGGTTAAAGATCAAAATTGATTCTGACACTGAACAAAATTTACATGAATTTTTTTCACGAGAAAAATTTACCATATAAGAATTCTAACAATCTAACTATGAGTCTATGCTTCCGTCTCCAAGTAGTTCATGGTTACTGTCTTTCGGTTATGCATACCCAATATCTAATAGCCTTTAGTTGGTCTGGGCCTGCTATTCAGTGTCTTTACCATAATTACCATAATATAGGCAGCATATGCAGCTCCAAGGGTTGTGGTCTCTATGTCAGCAGGTCTGACAACAGGGCTGCTTAATAAATCAGCCTGCAGGTAGGAAGTAACCAAGCTATCGTCAGTCATCCAATGCAAACTTCAACAGTTTTTAGTTTTTTTACACACCATCTGAATCTGGCACTGTTTTAGCCAACTTTTCAACCTCAGCCACTGAACTGCTGCGCCTGCAATTACATCGGACCCTTCAAGAGCATATTTAGTGGGTGCAGTTGGGCCAAGCTTGTAAGCAATGGTGCTAAGAAGACCATGGGAGGATTGGGTACGCTCTTCTCCTGTGTTAAGAAGGATGAAGGCACCAGTTCCATAGGTGCTTTTCGCTTCACCCTTCTGCCACAGCTGCCCAAGCATAGCAGCATACTGATCTCCAACACAGGAGAGATGGGAACACCTGCACAGGGGAATTCATATTTTCACATTAGAAGATTTGGTGGAACAATTTGGGTTCGCCCACTATTAAAAAAGACTGACACCATTCTTCCGTTTCAAATCTGAAGCCACCACCGCGCCAAAATCGCCTTACCCCGAGGTCATCATCGTCAACTACCGACACAGCCGTGCCAGGCCTGTCTGCTAACAGCCCGTCGGTGAAAGTTCATTGCAGTTTATCAACATTGACTCAAAATCTTCCAGGTTACACTATTAGATATAACTTGCAACCTTTTATTTTTTTCTGTGACTATTCATTGCAGCTTTTTCCTCACTGTTTGTTTTGCAGAATAATATCTACTGTAGATTGCATATGTTGCGTGCTCACTGAATTTTTGGGTGAGACTTGCAAGGCTTCTCCTTGGACTCTTGGAGAGGGACATGCAGATAGAAACTTGAGAAGTTAGTATTTTTTTAATTACCATGATGCTTGGAAATTCTTTTCCTATCCAGATACAACTTTTGCATGCACAAATATTTGCAATACTCCAGCTTTATTGATTTTTGGTTTGCAAGTAACATTACATATGTGATCTTGCCTCTATGCGTGCTTGATCAGGTTAAAGTGATTTTTTTCCTTCCCTGAATATTGGCAGAGGTATTTTAATAGCATGCTTGTTGGCGCTTCGTGGCATGGTACTATAAAAAAATTAGGTACCTTCTCTGTAAAATGTGGCTTACAAGCTGGGGATGGACCTGTGCGGCCTTGACCAAAGGTATGCAGGCACCAAGCATATACTGTAGGTAGCAAGCTTATAGTAGAAATATTTTCTAGCTATAACAAACATTTGTGAGATTTTGAGATTCAAATGCTTCAATTCAAATGTTATGCACTTTTGATAACATTTCTTATCCAAAAAATTATATACATCTAACAGAAGATGATTAAAGGAGACATGGATAACAGTTTGTTATACAACTTAAGAAAGCATAATAGACTTCTTCCTTTCTAAAAAATATGGATGTAGGTTGTGAATTTTGATATATGCACTAAGAGAAAACCAAGAATCAATTTCTAGCTGCCACTATTTATCATATTTCCATATTTGTTCATCTTTTATAAATGTTCTTTGCTGAAATACCTCAAATATATTTAATTGGATTCATCTTTCAAGTGAATTAGATCTTATATTTTGTAAATTCAACAAGGACATCCAGGTCCATTGGTGTTACTTTCGTATGACACCAAGGGTTAATGGAATCTGGTTCGTGGTTCCATGCATGCTTCTAATAGCTCTCAATATTGTTAGTCGTTCTTATAGTGTTTTAGTTGTGTCCATCTATGCAGTAAGAGCAGAACCATGTGTACTAATTGAGTGCCTATAGTCTGGAAATGGGGCTCATGAGCAAGCAACTAATGCTTTTGTGAGACACTAACGACGAGCGACATCAGCACGCATGGAAGGTGATCTCGTCTTGCTTAAGAGTGTGTCTCCCCCTTCACTGGTGTGATGAGTGTGCATTTTGGGTGATTCCTTTGTTGAGCTCCATGGATTCTTGGGTTTGCTATTGCCAATAATAGTTAGTATAGTGTGGTTTCTAGGATTTCAGTAGCGTCGAGCACTGAAACTTATTGCAAGGGATATGTATGATGTGGAGGGGAAGTTTACATACATTCTTCTGTGTGTGATGCCAATGTGTAACTGCATGTTTTGATGAATTCAGTCAATTTAGGACTTAAGTGGTAGCGATGAATGAATATTACAAACATCACGTTCAAAGAATTATGGTTTGTAATAGTAGAACATATGCTTGAACTTAAAGTTCCGATACAGTCAAACAATTCTTTTAGCTAAATATAATTATTGCTTCATATTTATCATGAAGAGAATCATTAATCTCGAAGTTGGATAAAACTACATTGTTCTTCATCCAAAAGAGATTTGTTTCAAACATGTGTTGTTAATTTTCTCCAAAGCTCCTTGAAAAAAATACTAAAAAATTATTACCTTCCAATTGAATAACATGATATTTTTCCCTGTAATTTTCAGGTCTATTTCATGATTTCATCTTTCTTTTTTCCAAGTACTTGAATGCTATTCACTATTCAGACAAATGCACACCATCTTCTGAGATACTCCCTCCGTTTCAATTTATAATTCGTTTGACTTTTTTGACCTCAACTTTGACCACTCGTCTTATTCAAAAATTTCGTGCAAACATAGTCAAATTTAAGTCATTCATGTAGACTATTTAATAAATAAGTAAGCCACACCAAAAGAAATGATATTTTGCACAAAAATTTGAATAAGACGAGTGGTCAAACTTAAGGTTGAAAAAGTTAAACGAACTATGATTTGGAACAGATTAAAACAGATTAAGTACCTAGCAATTGCAGTTGTCGTGAAGAATAAGCTAAGAGTTGATTAACCGTCATTCAGCAGGAGCAATATTGCTAGAAGGATTCCATATCTGAATTCCATGAATGCTTCTTTTTAGCAACTCCAGGAATGCTTGTATGTGAACTATGATTCTGATGGTGTACGAAAGAAGTTGAACTGATTTTATCTTTTTAATCTTTAGTGCCCTGTAACATGGTTGACTTTTATTGAAATTGCATAATGAACCATGTAATTTTATGTTTTTTACTCCCGTCGCAGCGCACGGGTACTCACCTAGTACGGTAATAATTTTCTAAGGTTTGGGTGGGGTTGTTTGTTGGGCTGGGCAGGGGGAATGGCCTTTTCGGCCTTTTGCGCCAGAGTTGGGCGGAATGCCAAATTCGGCTGAAATATTTTTGGCAGATGCAGTTTTTTTCCTGCACCCATCGAAAACAGCCAGATTTTGAAATTTTCCGCGAAATTTCGTTGATATTGAAAACCCTGCTGCTCGCTGTGTCCAGTCCCTAAACATTTGCTAAGAAACTTATATCATTCGGATCATACTCTGGCTAGCCATAGCTAGACGACCAAGCCGACTAGGGCCTCGTTCATTTGTCTTATGAAGCCCTGGATCTGTTCCTACCTGGTTTGATTCGCTAGTTTATACTGGGTAAGCTTTATCTTTTATGATCTTTAAGAACGATGACTTAAATAAGAGCAGAAAACAAAGTTCTCTCCTACTCAGCAAATATATGTCTGCCAAACCTATTACGGGAAACAAACTACAGAGGAATCAACGTAGCTTTAAGAGTCACCTACGCGAGCTACCGTTGTCTAGAAAATCAGGGGACAATCACAAGTAAACCCTAGCCTAGGCACCACGCCTACAATATGAATTACTACTTCAATCAAGTAATGATCAAGATCAAAGCACTCAAGAAGAGTGAAAGGTCCTACATGGCTAGAGGGGGGGGGGGAGAATCACTATCATCCCAAGTCACCACATAGGATTCACCCTTCTTCTTCTTGGTGAAGGATAGCTTCTTCTCCTTCTTGTCATGCTTGCTCTTCTTCTCATCATCATCACTATTATTGGGACAATCCGCAATCATGTGACCGGTGCTCTTGCACTTGTAGCATCTCTTCTCATATTCTTTGCCCTTGAAGTTGTCTCTTCTCTTTCTAGCACCATAGCCCTTCTTCTTCATGAACTTGCCAAATTTGCGCACAAAGAGGGCCATCATCTCATCATCATCATCACTAGCTTCTTCTTTATCACTTGACTCTTGCTTCTTTGCTTTGCCCTTGCTCTTGGATGAAGAAGCCTTGAATGCTAAGCTTTTCTTTTCTTTCTTTTCTTCCTTGACCTCTTCTTCTTCACTTTCCTCATTGTATTGCTCTTCGGTCATGATCTCACCAAGTACTTCATTGGGAGTGATCTTGTCCAAACCATCTCTCCTAATTATTTGCCTCAAAGTTTTGTATTTTTTGGGCAAACAACCAAGAAAGCGGTTTGAGAAGTCTTCATCTTTGACCTTCAGACCCAAGCTCTTGAGATCATTGATAAAACATCTTCGGGATGGACTCATCATCCTTCATCTTGAAGTGAGATAGCTTGTTCTTGAGCATGTATAGCTTGACATTCTTTACCGTTGAAGTGCCCTCATAAGTATCTTCTAATCTCTTCCACACTTCACTTGCTTTCTCAAGATCTTTGATTTGTTCAAACACCTTGGAATCAATGCCATTGTAGATGACATTGAGTGTCATGGTGTTACATTGCCGGTTCTCTTGCTCTTTAGGTGTGGGAGCGTCTTCATCAAGAATGACAAAGTCATGTTCGGTCACACTCCACACCTTCTCATGTATTGAGCCTAGATGCATCTTCATCTTCCTCTTCCAATAATCAAATGAGGTGCCATCAAACATTGGCGGTTTGCTCCCCACATTGTTGAATTGTATTTGAGACATCACTAACACCGAAGGTTGTTAAGCCTTGATAATAGCGGTGACCACGGCTCCGATACCACTTGAAAGG
This sequence comes from Microstegium vimineum, assembly GCA_022036555.1. Lineage (NCBI taxonomy): Eukaryota > Viridiplantae > Streptophyta > Magnoliopsida > Poales > Poaceae > Microstegium > Microstegium vimineum. The sequence goes on from CM039122.1 coordinate 43,322,412, forward strand.
TCCTAGATGGCTAGAGGGGGGGTGAATAGGCTAATAAAAATTCTACAAATCACTAGAGCAAATGGTTAGATAACACTTAAGCGAAGCTTTTTGCTCTAGCTCTACTTGGGGTGCAAAGCCACCTATCCAAAGCAATTCTAGTCAACTAAGTGCTTGTCAATCAATAGCAAGAACCTAAAGCACTTAGCACAAGCTAGCAAGAACAACTACTCAAGAAGCTAACTAGACAAGATATGAAATAGTAAATACAAGAGAGGTGGTGATTACTATACCGATGCCTTGTGATGTATGGATGTCAATAGGATGAACCAATCACAATGAATACCAAAGAGTTGCCGGGAGACAAGAATACAATCGATTTTTCTCCCGAGGTTCACTTGGTTGCCACCAAGCTAGTCCCCGTTGTGTCGACTACTCAAATAGTGTTTTGGTGGCTAATTGGCAATTCACAAGCCAAGCCCACTAACTCGGGCGCCACAAGAAACCACCCAAATGAGAGTAACTCAATGACACGAGCAATCCGCTAGAGTTACCCTTTGGCTCTCCCCCGAGGTGGGTACAAGCCCTCTCACAATCACCGAAGTCGGCCGCAAACAATCACCAATTGCGTCGAACCTTCTTCACAATCGCCAAGCTGTCTAGGTGTTGGCAAACACCAAGAATAACAAGAAACCATGCGGCGATGACGATGACCAAGTGCCACTAAGATGCAATGCAATGATCAAAGCACTTGGATCACTCAAACTCTCACAAATATGCAACAAGAGTGAAGAGAGTGAGTTGGGGGCTATCTCAAGCAAGCACAAATGTCTCAAGTGAATAGAAGGTACAAGAGTAAGCCCAAGAGGCCGGCCAAAACATTTAAATAGCCACCACCATGGAACTAGCCGTTTTGCCCCTCTTTCTCAGTTGTCTACGTTGGTCCGGACGTAGATTGCATGGGGGGTCCGGACCAACGCACCTGCGTCCGGACCCTCCTCCATTTGAATTCTGCCGTTGGCGCTCTTCTCTGTGCCTGTTGTGTGACTCCGGATGCAGGGAACAGTGGCGTCCGGATCCTCCTTTTTTTGCGTCCGGACTCAACTCACAGAGGGTCCAGAGAGCTCCCTAAGTCTGGACACGCGTCCGGTGTCCTGCGTCCGGACCACTACTTGCGTCCGGATAAATACTCCAGAGGAGTACAGAGAGCACCGAGCTCCAGACGCTGCGTCCGGAGTCTTGCGTCCGGACCATTTTTAGCGCCTGAACCACCTCTCCAGAGAGCCCGAGCCTTAGGGTTTGCCTCCGGTCGCATCTCTGATGGTCCGGTTGGCCTCTGCCCTGCGTCCGGACCTTGCGTCCGGAGCCTCTCTGAGTGGCAAACCGAGCCACCTCTTCTTCTCCAAGCTTCCATGTGCTAACACCAAGTGTTCCAACCACTTAAGCCCTGTGTTAGCCTTTTACAACATAGTTCATGGATTATATTTATTTCTTTGTGTCACTTAGGTTCATTTTATATGGATGCAATGCAAACCTAGTGGCACATGATAACCGCAATCAAAACGAGTTTTCCCTTCTTAATAGTACGGCTATCTATCCTAAAGGTGATCACACTCTCTATAGTGTCTTGATCACTAAACCAAAAATGACCCTATGGATATACCTTTGCCTTGAGCCCATTTTTGTTTTTCTCTTTCTTCTTTTCCTTAGTCATAGAGCACTTGATCCATCATGATCTTTCATCTAGCTCCATGTCTCAAGGTGAACCATCCTATCTTGATCATACACTTAGTTCAAGGGTTAGTTCATAGGTTTCATCAATTACTCAAAACCAAACAAGGTCTTTCAATCTCCTCCTTTTTGGTAATTGATAACAACCTTTCACAAAAGAATATATATGATGAAAATTCACTTTGGTAGTATTAGCTCCCCCTACTCTCATATCAAACACAAACACGTGAGCAGGGATCAATGTTTGAGTATCACTGGATAGATAATGGCTTTATAGTCTTTTTAGGTGTATAGATATAGATATAGATATAGATAGGTAGGACAATTGTTGTATCATTGTATGAATGGGTATTGTCATACAACGCACAACTTTACTTTCAAAATTTGCATAGATTAAGAAATTTTGGGTTGAAATAAGACAACTTAAAAGACAATCACTGCGCATGTTATCTATTATGGCGTTTTAAATTATGTAGCACTGTATGAAATCACATATAAGACAACATCAACGTATTTGCCCTAACGTCATATACCATCTTCATTCTGACTGTTTTTGTTTTCTAGAAAAGAAAATTAGGTGTTTTCAAATGGCTTCTAAGAAAATCAGACCAGCATCAAAAGAAGAAGAAACTGGAGCTCAACAGAGACGCAAAAATGTCCCACTCCATTGACTTTAAATTATTTGGGAAAATAAGAAGATGTTTCTTTTTGTTAGCGCTTCCCGTTTGCATCAGTGTGAAAGGCGAGTGAAAATTAAGATCTTCAGTAGCGTATATTGGAGAACCACCACTATATGTGTATTTACTCTAACCGTTCTTAGCCATGGGTCCACATGCTTTTTTTTTCCTACTAGCATGTGAAAATCGCGGGCATTGTGAAAAATCAATACTAATGAATAGTGAGCAGCTAAAATGCAGTATCAATGAAAAATTAATGATGGTTTCAATGTTTATTAAATAAGATGTCAACCTAATTAACGATGAAAGAGGAAAAAATTGAGAAATTTGTTTCCTCACAGAGAAACGGAGTCAACTCTTGGATCGAGGAGAAAGAAACTGCACTTTGTGCGTTGGAAGAAAACCACTAGTTTCTACATGTGAAGCCGATATACACGCTCGCCCGAGCCGCCGCGCACGGCCGCACACGCCGACAGCCGCTCGTGCTCCCTCACTAGCCCCATGTACTCGACCGAGTCCGCCCGCCACCGCCCCGCTCGGTTGCGCCTCGCGCCACGGCCGCCGCCTGCCCCGCTCAGCCAGGCCAACGCCGTGCTCGCTTGTCGTTGCTGGCCCCAGCAGCGTAAGACTATCTCCAACAAGCATAACCCATAATACAAGACTCATTTGTACTTTGGGTAAAAGGTTCCATACGGAGACCCATTTTGCATTCGAGTATCCAAATGCATCTCTTGTTGGAGATAACATAATAGAATTTTAGATATTACTACTAGTAGCTAAAAGTCTATTAACTGTTGGCTAGCTAATTCTACTAGTAGCAATTAAAAAAAAGAATTCTATTAGTAGCTAATTAACCATTAGCACTAATGAATCCAGATCATAATTCTCTGGCATCTTAACACCTCGTGTTCTAATCAACATGCGCATGCAGTTAGCCAACAGGAGCAATATGTCGTTCTCCCCCCTAATACGCGCTAACAACTGTCGCTGGTGAGTCCGGCCGGCGAGGTCGTCGTGAGAAACATTTTTATGTTGGCCACTCCAACTCATCACCAACCTTCTCCAGATATTTGATTTGTTTTTACCGCGTACAGATGCGAATTAGGAGCACGCCACTGCACCGATCGATCGATGTCATTAAAACACGTACTGTAACCACGCGCCCATCACACTCCTGGCCGGACGGACGCGCGCCGTAGCAAACAGAGAATCCCCCGCGCGCACGTACACCATGTGGACGGTGTCCTCCGTCCGTGCCGGTGCCGCAGCTCCGTTGCTTTTGCTCGTCGTTGTCCTCGCCAGCCACCGCGCGGCGGCCGTGACGCTGTCAACGTCGTCGCGGTGGATCGTGGACCCGGCCGGGCACCGGGTGAAGCTGGCCGTCGCACCTGGACCCCGTGGTGACGGAGGGGCTGGGCAGGCAGCCCGTGGGCGGCATCTCCGGGATGATCGTGTCCATGGGGTTCAACTGCGTCCGCCTCACGTACCCCATCGCGCTGGCGACCAACGCGTCGCTGTCGGCGCTCACCGTGCGGCAGTCCCTCCTCGCCCACGGCCTCTCCGAGACGGTCGGCGGCGTCGAGGTCAACAACCCGGCTTCCTTGACCTCACGCTCATCGACTCGCTCAAGGCTGTGGTGAACGCCCTAGGGGAGAAGAACGTGATGGTGATTTTGGACAACCATGTGAGCACGCCGGGGTGGTGCTGCAGCAACGACGACGGCAATGGCTTCTTCGGTGACAGGGACTTCGACCCAAACGTGTGGGTGGACGGGCTCAGCAGCATGGCCACCATCTTCGCCGACGTGCCCAACATCGTCGGCATGAGCCTCCGGAACGAGCTCCGTGGCCCCAGGCAGAACCCCCATGATTGGTACACGTAAGTCTCGAATGCATACATACATTTTGCTTTGCTGAAGGAGAAAAGGGAAAAAACTGAACCTGAAACTTCCGCCGGCGCATGCATTGCAGGTACATGCAGAGGGGCGCGGAGGCGGTTCACGCGGCGAACCCTCGGGCGCTGGTGATCATGGGCGGCCTCAGCTACGACTACGACCTGTCCTTCCTCGCCGCGCGGCAGGTGGGAGTCAGCTTCGCGGCGGAGAACAAGCTGGTGTTCGAGGTGCACTGGTACAGCTTCTCGGACGCGCGCGCGTGGGAGCACGAGGGCGCCAACGAGGTGTGCGGCCGCGCCGCGCGCGACTTCGCGCGCCGCGGCGGGTTCCTTCTCGCCGCGGGGTTCCCGCTCTTCCTCAGCGAGTTCGGCGCCGACTCCCGCGGCGGCGACCGCAAGGACAACCGCTACTTCCCGTGCGCCGCCGCCGTGGCCGCGGAGCACGACGTCGACTGGGCGTACTGGGCGCTGCAGGGCAGCTACGCGCTGCGGCAGGGCGTCGCCGGGATGGACGAGGTGTATGGCGTCCTCGACTGGTCCTGGACCAAGCCCCGCAACGCGACCGTGCTCCCGAGGATCCAGGCGCTGCAGCGCCCGCTCCAAGGTTAGTCGTCGATGTAGTACTGGCTGCTCCAGGTTCCAATGGCGGTGGTTGGTTTTGTTTTGACCGGCGACTGCGCGCGTTCGTCCAGGGCCTGGCTACGGCGAGGCGCTGCCTTACACCGTGCTGTTCCACCCGCTCACGGGGCTCTGCGCGGTGAGGCGGCGCAGGGCCACGGCGACGACGACCCTGGAGCTGGGCCCGTGCAACGAGACGGACGCGTGGGCGTACGCGCCGCCGTCATCGACGCTCGTGCTAAGGGACGCTGCTGCGGCCGCGGGGCTCCCGTGCCTGCGGGCGGAGGGGCGTGGGCAGCCCGCGCGGCTCGGCACCAGCGCCTGCGGCGACCCCCTGTCGACGTGGCGCCTGGTGACGGCGGCGGCGGTGGCATGCTGTGCCTGGACGTGGGCACGGACGGCAGGAGCATCGTCACGAACCCGTGCGCGTGCCAGCACGGGGACGGGACGTGCGACCCGGAGGGCCAGTGGTTCAAACTGGTCACCAGCACCAGGCGCGTCGCGCGCAGACTGGCCACGCTCGCCTAGATCGAACGGCAACTCTGGAACACTTGCTAGCTGGGCAAATGGGTTCATTTAGGATCATAGTTCATAGGCTATTCGATCTTGACGAAGTCTGTAGGATGGACACCAGAGTCAGACGGGATGCGTATGCGGATCTTATGAGAATTGTTACTCACTACTAATTCACCGTCTTTTCTTTCCTAGGTTCACATAAAAAACAAACCTCCGCTGAATAGTCTCTCATCCATCCAATTCCTAAAAAAACTGACATCTTCAAAATCTACGATTCTAGTTTATTCTTAGCCTTCTCTCCCCTTACTCACTGCACGGTGGACATTCATCCTACTCCTACTACTCTTCCTCCCGCCTCCCACGCGGCCACGCCCGCCTCCCCGGCCGTCCCCGCCCCACCACCAACCTCCGACTCGCATCTCGCCCCGCCCCGACTCGAATTCCCCCTGATTCGCTCGGCTGCTGCGACTGGGAGCGGCGCCGGCGTCGACGCAGAGCCCCCCAGTCCTTGGCCGACCCGTCCCTCCACCCGAGTCGCGACCGGAGCGGCACCGACGTGCCTCTCCCGCCCTCCGCCGCCCCCTCCCCGAGTCCCCGCATCCCCGACGCTGTCGCGCCTCCCCCGCCCTCCGTCGACCCATCCCCCGCCACGCCTACAGGGCCCCTCCCCCGCCAGGAGGATGAAGAGCACGCCGCCTGCCCCAGCCACCGCCAAGGAACGCTCGTCGTCCCCCTGACCAGCGTCGACGACGAGGAGATGTACGCACGATAGCCTTCCTGCGCCCGTTCCCCATCGACAACTGATGCGATAACTGCGCGGCGGCAAACTCGCAACTCTGCAATGGCGCGCCTTCCACATCGTCGTCTTCAGGGAGAGCAAGGATCGTTTGTTCATCTGTGCATAATTGTGAGTACAAGCCTGCTCTACTCTTGCTTGAATTTCCATCTCATTCGATGGATCCGGCGGTTTAGGAGAAGCGAACGGCGCTGCTTTGTGTGGGATACTGAGATGCCTATGTCAGGATTGAGAAGTGAGGAACAACACACGTCTCGGCGGCCCGTGCTCCCAAACCGCCCCGCCGCGACCCACCTCGGCAATCGCAAGCACGATGGCGGCCCACCGGGGCCAGCAGAGCCCTCTCCACCACCCGCAGTGCAGAAGGTCAAACTCGAGCCAACCTCCGACGACATCAAGTGAGGATGCCCTGACATCGAGGCACTTGAAATGTCGGTTTGAGATTTGTTTTTTGATTTTGTGGTTTGGGAATGGTATTTGGGGATCATCAGCTTGACTAAGGCGGTGACGATTGACTGTGAGATGGTCCGGGTAGGATCTGATGGTAGCAAAAGCGCTCTCGGTAGGGTTACCTTGGTAAGCACAATCTCTTACTTCAATTTTCTTGTTTATTTACTTTCATCTCAAATCGTTCTAAAATGTGGAACAACACACGTATGATGCGAGTGTTTTTGGATTAACAATGGAGAAATTGGATGTGATATCTGATGGGTTGTTTTTTTATGCAAACCTGATGGATTGCTGGATTATGTGATATCTGATGGGTTGTTTTTTTATGCAAACCTGATGGATTGCTGGATTATAGGATAATAAAAGGATTGCAAAACTGTCACACTGTCAGGTTGACATTTCTTATATATTTCTTCATTTTTAAAATGAAATTGATCTGCACACCGGTAATAGTTGTTTTGGTTTCAAAATATATATCCAATGGTGCAGATAGATGCACGTGATGCTGTGTGCTGGACCGTAAAGCACTTGTTAATCAGGTATATGCATTGGAATGTCATTCAAATCTCTCTAAACTGAAATTTGTAGGTGCATTGGCCGATGGGTGGATGTTATTAATGGTGATTATGAATTGTAAGACGCTTCTTAGTAGGGTGGTATGGGCTTATTTATTTTTTGCATGAGTGATAAATCATCTGCTAGACAATTAATTTGTGTTTCTTTTATGAGTTGGTTTACTTTTTAGTTTTATGATTTACTAGTCTAATGCTCGTGCTAACGCAACGGTTTGATCTAGGTAAATACTTTAAAAAGGCAAATATATATTGCCCTGTGCTAATGCTATGGTGGTATTTGGAAAAAATCATAAAATTAAAATAAATAATAAAATACAAAAACTCATATCATAAAAGAAACACAAATTCAGTGCATTATTATGTGTTATAGTATAATGCCCGTGCTAACGCAACGGTTTGATCTAGGGAAATTATTCCAAAAACAACCAATTTGTTTCTTACAGAGTTTAACTTGTTACACAAAAACAACCAAAGAACCTTGCAAGGCATTACAATAAAAGCCTAAAATAAGGTCATAGCATTAGCACGGGGCAATATACATTTGCGTTTTTAAAGTATTTTCCTAGATCAAACCGTTGCGTTAGCACGGGCATTAGACTAGTTGGAGAAAATAGAGGAAAGAATCTACCACTGAATGATCTAAGAAATTGATTACACAGGAGCTATCGAACAAACTCGTTCTGCTGCGCTTCCATAATCTTTCCAGATTCATTCCTTGCGTTCAGTTCTCTCTTGACAAATTTGATATTTAGCTTAGACCTCCATTTTCGAAAACTTTAAACTCATTGAATGCGCCTTTACAATACCGTCTCCATGGGAAATCAGAACGTCTTCAGGTGCTAATTTTCAGTTATATAACCCAAAGCTTTGTTCCTCTCGAAAACATTACTATCTGATTTATTGAAGAACTCGTGTTGTTATTTGGCTTGATTGAAAGTTGGACCCTACAATCACTTAGGTTGTTGTCAATTCCAAACAAAAAAACACGAAATTTAGGTCACTCTACGACTCCTGGTTATGCACGAAGGAGCCCGAGTCGGTCAGCCAAAACAAAGTGGCCGTCTTTGTAAATGGCCATTAACAGAGACCATTTGTTAGAGGCGGCTTTGTTTACCCGCCTCTAAAAAACTGTTCTCTGAAAATCATCTCTGTGGTAGCCCTTAGTTATTTTAAGAAGAGAGATAAAAGACCACATAGTACATGGAGAAGCTAGAGCCGAAGCTCCTAACAGGCCTAAGTAGTTCATAGCCAAAATGTGGTTCAAGGCAAGCTCTAAATAGTTTTCATATCCATTTCCTAATATATTTTTTTAGATAAAGGAAATTATATTTCCGGCTTCAGTCATCCTCTCACGAGAATGCATCAGACCAAATTATTACAACAGAAAATTAAAAAACAAGAACTGACGGAAGAGAATTACATTCCCAACAAGGGGCTCGACTAGTCCTATGCAACACATAATTTGCTACGCGATGTCCACTCGTCAAGAATAAGACCACCAACGTCGATACACTGTCGCCAAGCGTCTGTCAGACCAAGAAAAGGTACTGAGAGATCGTCGGACATCGGCCACCATTGAAGGCACGGGTATTGAAACTTGGCAACAGCACGAAACCTCTGGTTCAACTGCAGGGGAGCGACCATTCAAGAGGTCTTCCAAAAGCGACGTCTCCAACGAGAAAATTGACATTCACAGACGCCATCATCACCCCACCAGAAACATTGGAGATGAGTTTTCATCCAGGGATCCCCCAAACATGGAAGACAATCACTGCTCACCATTAGCCGAGTTGTTACGCCTTGATTGACACCTCCGTCTTGAAACTTCGCCGTCCCCTGCCCAAACGGCGGCACGGCCGGACCCCGATTGCTGCCCCGGCAATCCGTTGACAGACTACGAAGACGACGCCTCCATGGAGGTGGTGACGCGGGTATGCCACCACCGTCAGCCCAAAGGGCAAGGTTTTCACCCTTGTCCGTCGCAGGACCAGAGCCACCGTCAGGTAGTAGACCCCCAGCCAGGGGCGACGACGACCTCCCCGAGATCGACCTGCCACCGCCGCTGATCCGGAAGTATAGCCGCTGGAGCGAGATTTGGCCTCGGCGCCCCAGATCCGATCCCAAGAGAGCGAATCCGATTGGCCACTGCTGCCTCCCACCGCCGACCACCTCTGAACTCGCCGCGCACACCAGAGCCGAGGCCGGTCATGGCCTCACCGCCGCCCGATCTGACCCTCTGTCCTGCCACCGACCTGCGCCTTGGAGTGTCACGCCACCCCACCGCATCCACCACCGGAGAAGTCACGCCCCCGCCATCCCGGTATGCCGCGCAGCCATGCTGGCGATCCACTCCGGCGGAGGCGCAACGCGAGAAGGGATGGAGAAGAGGCGGCGGCGGTAGGGTTTGTCGCCACCCGTGTCGCCAGTGTGGGGAGCGACGTGGGGCCGGCCCTAGATGAGATCCTCCTGTCACGGGGGGATGGCTATAGCCCAATAACAATCACAATGATACACCATTTCCTAATATTTAGTTTGGAAGAAGGAAGTTTATTGATCATCATTAAGTTGAGTTGATACAACAATTTTGAAAGCACCCCAACCTCTGCACCAAGGATACACACAACAACTTTAATCAAAGTTACATAATACATAAATAACAATCAGTCTAAAGGTCAAATATTTAGTTGGTATCTATATAAGTTACAGTGGAAAAGAAAGAGTACTTACCAGCAAAAACAGAGTAAAGGGTGAAGTAATTAGGATTCCTCATCTTGTACAGGACTCCACTGTGCAGAGTCCGTCTTCCTTCTAACAGCGAAGCCAGCCATGAAACCGAGCAGCATCGCAACGATCACGCAGCCAGCAATTACCATATATGCTATTTTTTTTGGCATCGCACCAACCAGCTTATGCTCATCAGGTGTGCTATCAGTATCGACTTGCCGCGAGAATATTTCAACCATATCATGGACTTGCCCATCATGGTTCCCAATGTAGGTTAGTGTCAACTTCTCCCTTGTGGCCACAAGTTTCGTGTACCCAAACTCACCGCTGCGGTACATGGACCTCTGTGGCTGAGGGAATACGGGATCTTTGGGGTGGTCAGGTCTCGGTTCCCAGCTTGGCTGGTGGTCTTGCCCAGCCATCCCGATCACAACATGTGCAGGAGCACCAGGGTACACAAAGCTTGACGATGTGTTAAGGCATTGGTAGTTCTTCATGGGGCAGAATCTCTCGTACCTGTGAATATGCCCCCACAGAGCAAGTGTCACGCCATGTTTCACAAACAGGGGTTCCAGATGCTGAATCATCTGCTCCCTGTGAGCTGTGTCCTTGACCTCATTGCTTGAGGTGTACATCGGTCGGTGGCCCTGAAACACAATGAATGGTGTTCGGCTCCGGTTGACACTCTCAAGGTCAGCTTTTAGATAGTTGTACTGATCACTGCCTTGAGTGAAATCGGTTTCAGTGGACATGTAAACAAAATGAACAACACCTGCATCAAAGGAGTAGTAGAGATTCCGAGTGTCAGGAGCAATGGTGCCAGTAGGGAAAGAAGAGTTTCCAGGCATTCTGAACTTGATGCTGTATGGCACTCCACATTCACCACCGCTATCCTTCCCATTATATATGTTTGCAGCCCAGGAGGGTTTCCAAGGATGGGAAGGCCAGTCATACTCATGATTTCCAATGCAGACATGGTATGGTGTATTCGCGGCAATAGGTTCAATCTGTTCAAAGAAATGATCCCATAACCATGCATAACCTTTAGCATAGCTGATGTCACCAATATGTGAAATGACTGCAGGCTTGTCTTTAAGGGCTTCAAGATCACGGAGGATCCATTTCACAGTTGACAAACTTTCTTGAGGTGTTCGAAAGTAGGTGTTGTAAGGAACATAAGTGGCCAGGTCACCAAAGAGGAATGCAATGGTCTCATTGGCCTCAATGTCACGTGAGATGAAACTGTATGTCTCACTCCAACCTCCTGAATCATTGCCACTGCCAACCTACCAATAACATTTCAAACTTCAAAAGATCAGTTCAATGTGGCATAGAATGGAATATTTATACCAAATGTTGATGATGTTGGATGCTCATCATGGTTGAAACTTGAAACAATGAACTATGGAATATAATTATTTGTTTGACATAGTTTAGCTTATCATGCAAATGTGGTTACTCAAGAAGTCATCATCGGTTATCGGTTGATATATAAAAAGACATCTCTTCAAACGGATGGAATGAATGTTATCTATCGAGGATCAAGCCATATGTTCGTAACATCAAAATCTTTTGAGTCCTGCTCTTTGTGCTTCACTAAAGGCTAAATAGACCAAGTCCAAGATGGATTGTCAGCGACAAGCAAAGATCCTAAGTCTAGTCAACTTCAAAGCACAATAGTCATTCCATGCTAAATTATATTAATACACCATGACAAAAAATATAAGTTGGTACTTCAGGTAAACTTATTATGTTCAATAAAAAAGTCGTAGCATTTCTACATTGTTAGTTTAATAGTAAGCACCTGTTTTTTTTCCCTAGAGAAATATACAGATGATAGAGAAAATTCAACACATTGAACACTATGGTATCATAATAAATCAGAGTTCACTTGTAGACCTTAAATCTAGATTCTTAATGAAAATCTCCAAAGAATGAGCCAGGAATAAGACATAATACTAGGGTTTCAACTTATATATTGAGGAAAAATTTTATCTTACAAATTGCAGTAGGTAAGATCAAATGGAAAGCCAAAATCTGAACTTATGAACATAGTTGTTAAAATCGAAATTCTATGTTGCGATTTTATAACTTTACAATCTTAGTTTATTTTGGTCAACAATTTCAATTTTTGTGGGTCTTAAACTTATCCGTACTCATGTCTCGTAAAATTGCTAGCCTTGTGCGGATACACAGGTTTATGGACTGGTATGCTGTAATGCAAGTAGTGACTAGTGAGTGATTCTGGTAGATATCAAATCTAAAATAAAATTCTGCACATCTTTCAGATGAATATGATCCCATCTAAGGACGCCCCAAACTAGGATGTTTGGATGGGCAAATGGGGAACCAAATTAAATCCCAAGGGTTTATATGAGTCCAAATCTGAAGTGACGCATACCAATAACCAATCCTTCTTTCAATCTAGGCAGGCCGAACTAGTATCCAACAAAAATAATTTCTGCACCCAGATTCAAGTATCCAACAAACATAATTTTTGCACCCAGATTCAATCTGACAGTCATTACCAACACCAGGTGCTACAATTACCAGGAAACCAAACTCTCTCAGTCAGAGCACAAGTACTCCATATGAACATATATCACTCGAAGTGGAAACCACTAGTAAAATCCATGCAAGTTATATACTGTATTTACCTTGTAGAAGTACTTTGTCCCAGGCTGCAACCCCTTCATGACGCCGTCGAAGACGAACCCAGGGTGCCGCCACCCGACGCTATCGTTCGCCGGGTAGTCGCACATGTGCCGCTGCTCGTACGTCCTCGCCTCCGCCGGCACCTCTCCCCACTCCTCCTCGCGCCGCCCAGCGGGCCCGTACCTCACGAACCTCCTCCCGTCGTCGCCGCACACGAACAGCACCCGCATCTCGTCCACCTCGTCGGTGAACGCCAGGTGCAGCTGAGCGGGCCGGGCGCCGGATCCCTCGTAGGCCACATTGCCGGAGACGGCGGCGCGGTGGCTGGCGTCGGGGAGCGTGTCGCCGCTGTCCTGGTCAACGCGGCGTCGTCCTCGGAACAGGCGGAACTGGTAGGGGGCGCGCAGGTCGGGCAGGCGCGGGAGCGTGAAGCTGCCGGCGCCCGTGGCCCAGGACGCGGAGGAGTTGAGGTAGAGGAAGCCGAGGTAATTGAGGTCGCCGGACGACGGCGGGGAGTAGACGGCGACGTAGTCGAGCGGGCTCGGGTCGGGGAGGTCCGACCATCGGAGGGTGATTGCGTCGTCTGATTTGGTCAGCGTCGACGGGGTGGCGGTGAGGGTCGCGGTGGAAGTGGGCTCGCCGGCGGCGAGGTGGGCGACAAGCAGAAAGAGAAGGGCCGACGGCGGCATCGGAATACATTTGTTTATGAATCCTGAGTTCATAATCATAAGTTAAGCTTGAATTAACGAGTGTGCGCAGGAAGCTCAGATCAGGTTAAACAAATCTTCCACGATCGCGGTTCATGTGAGCTCAGTTGACTAAGCGTGGAGCAGCGGGCGAAGGCGCACGTTGCCACAGCGGACAGTGGCACCGCAACTTCCAAATCCATGGTTCAACAACGTTGCCGCCCCGAAGGAGTACCGCAAAGCTAGTTTAACTTCCAATTGCCGTGAGTTAAGTCGAGTTGCCAATACGTATCAGCCAGAGATAGGCGCGGTTAAACGTAATTCTAGCTTTAAATCAAAATGAGTTTTTTTTGGGACGGAGAAAGTACGGAGAAAGTACGAAGTACGGAGTATAAGAGAAGACAAAAGGTTCCATCAGCTGAAAAAGTGCAAGGTAGAAAAAAAAAATGTGGGGGGATCTAGACTCTAGAGTGAATTCGAGAAACTCAGATATTCCTGATGTCAAAGTTTCGTCCAAGTTGGGCCTCCTGCTGCTGGGTTGCAATCCGCCACATGGGCCTTTTGCGCTAGTAGACTGGGCCGAGTCATGGCCTAAGTGCTGGCACCTTTCCTTTTTTTTTTCCCCGTTTTTCTCTTTTTCTGGTAAAACAGCAAATTTGTAAATTCCGTGTAAAACAGAGGGAAAAATAAAAAATAGCTTCCTCCTGACTCAGCCTGGACGTTCGGTTTAAACCGACAGCTCGGTTTGGTTTGTTCGGTTTCCTAAAACTTTGGTTTCCAAGACTCACGCACCGATCAGTTTGTAAAAATCCTAGAAACCGACAATTTCGATTTCGGTTTTTAGTTCGGTTTTTTCGGTTTAAACCGAAAAAACCAATGAGTCCCCAAATCTGGAATCAAATCTCTGGAATCGCCGGCGCGGCTGCTCTGCTCGACTGCCGCCGCCCGCAGCCTACTGCTGGGTGAGGAATCGGCGTCGCCTCATGACCGCGACCCGCCACCCGCCTGCCACCTCACGACTGCCGGCGGTGGCCGCCGGCCACCTCACGACCGCGACCGGCGTCGCCCACGACCTCGCGTCGCCCGGTGAGGCAGGGTGCGCAGATGCCACGGATGCACAGATGCCACGGTCGCCACGGATGCGCAGATGCGCTGGTCACGGATGCGCAAATGCGCTAGTCGGCAGGGTGCGGGACGCGCCCTGCGCCGCGCCGCCGATGCCGCCTCCGAGCCGCCGCTGGCCGCTGCTGGGTGAGGGACTGAGGGTTAGGGACTTAGGGTTAGGAGTCTGGCTGACTCGAGTGGACCTGTGGACGCGGGATGCCTCGCTGGTGGGCTGTGTTGTGGGCTGGACGCCTGATGGTTCGGTTCCTCGGTGCTTGGGTTCGGTTTGGGATAGAAACCGAAGCCGAAGCCGAAGCCGAGCACCGAACAACACAGAATTGGAAATCGAAACCGAACCGAAAAACCGACGTTTTGATTCGGTTTCGGTTCGGTTCGGTGTTCGGTAAAAATGTGCTCAGGCTGACTCTTGACTAGGTCTACACTTAATTATTATAAATATTTGATGTAGTTATAGATCCAAATTTTCTTTCATAAATTATATTATTATATAGAATGTTTTTGTAGTCCTTTAATTTTGCAGCGAAATTTTTATGGTGATCTTCTATTGATGCGTACAATATATATGGTTAAAAAATTTGAAGTACAAGGAACACATATTGAATGAGTTAAAGTTTAAAAGAAAAGATTCCAAATGAAATACAACTGGAGGTCTATCTCCCGCAAACAGTACGTGATGCAAGCGGGCTTAATACGCCGCATGATGCCACATCAGCTGCTCACAAAACATGTCTATCGGCATGGCTCGGTCCTACGCTTGGTCTTGCCGCCACTGAGTAGAGGAACTTCATTGCATCGGTGTTAGAAACAATCATTGATAGGAAGATTAGGATTCCGTGCCTCGAAGGCCACAATGACGAGGTGGTCGTGTGTTGTTCACGGAGTGCGATGCCATGCAGCGGCAGTGCAGAGCCAAGCTCGAGAACTAGGGATCCAATCTCTGCAATCTATCTCTATGGTCTCCTGCTACGTGTGAAGCATCCCGGTTGGGCAAGTGCCCACGATGAAGCTGTATCTCGGACACTGCTCATTAGCGATGCACTAGACGCGGTGCTGGTGTTTCGACCACACGGCACCATATCCTGCATCACTCACTATGCATTACGCTAAAGGTGACACTGTGGCATGGTGGGAATGCACACTTCAAAAGGTACGGTGCATTGCATGGCCGGGCGAGATAGAGGAGATAGTAGCAGTATTTGAGTAGATTGACGAGGTGAAGGAGACGAACCACTACTGTCATGGGTGTTCGCACACTAAACAAAATTCGATCATTTGACATAAACAACCATTTCTTTTACACCTAAACCTTTTAGTTGAATAAACATTAATATATATTTTTATTAACTCGTTGCAAAGAATGGACAATTTAGGTAGTTTATATACTTAATAAAGCTAGAGAAGATGGTGGCAGAAAATCGAGAAAGCCAAAAGGAAAGAGTTTGACAAGATTTTAATGGAGTTGTTTTCTATGTCTAATAAATCGCTGATGTTGTTTTATTGTTAGAGAAAAACAACGTACAATAATCGATAAGTTTAAGCATAATAAATATATTTATGATAAAACATACGGATGAAAAATAAACAATATTTCAGCAGAAAGAGTGATGGCCGGAAGAGACCGCCTACCTTTCTAGAAAGGATTAAGTCTAGTTTTGACCCCTCAACTATCATGTTGGTCTAATTTTCGCCCCAAACTCTAAAACCGTCTGGTCTAAGCACTCCAACTTACAAAACCGTCCAATAAAGGTCCCTAGCCCGGTTTGCGCAGGGTTTAGGGTGGTTTTGACCCGCCACGGGGCAACGACCGCCACGTCGGATGCTGTGCGGGTGAGAAAATGATACGGCCCTGCCCACAACTCACTCACTCCCCCGCTAGCTCACTTCATCTCCCCGAACGCTAACCGATGAACTCGCCGCCGCCGTCGCATCCTCTCCTCCGCCCGCTGCCGGCTGCCGCTGCTAAACGCCTGAACCACAACGGTCCGCAGAGTGACGGAAGGTCCTCCCAAATAAAGTCGCACTTGTCAGTTCTGCCGCCTGCCGGTGCCGGCCGGGCGGCGCGCGTATATGTTTTCTTTCTTTCTTCCTAGTATATAAAACGACAAAGTTTTTGCCGAACTCTAGAAAAAGAAAAGAGCCGCCAGGGAAGGGAAGAAAGGCAGCAGAAACGTTCGAGGCTTCGAGCAGCGCGGCAAGCACTCAAGTGAACACTGAACAGTGAGTCGGTTACTGGGAGCAGAGAGAGCTGTGCGTCGTGCCGTCGTCTGAGATCGATTGGTGAAGTTAGAACACTGGATGGGCTCATATGGCCTCATGGGATCTTTTTTTTTTTTTGCGACAAATGGGCTCATGGGATCATGGGGTTCTTGGCACCACTGGTTCGGACGTTATTCCACTGCGATTAGATACAAATCGCCACGTCCATGAGCACTTGCAGTCGTTGCATATATCGCGAGACAGATACAGGCAGCACAGTGATGATGTCACTATCCAGACGTATGCCGACGCTGGCGAGTGGCGACGGCAACGTAAATTTAAACTGTGTTAATTCGTTTTTCTTTTTGCGATTTCAGGAGGGAGTGAGGGACTATATAGCACACGCGCTCACTGTGACCCGTGAATAAAGAAAGACACGCCCCTGTTAGACTGTTACAGTGAGTACAAATAAATCGTCCAAAGAGACAGTGTTGTACAGTTCAATTAATCTCGTAACTAGACTTTTGCAACAGAGATAGAAAAACACATATAACCAGGTAACATATGTCAGAAGGATTGCACCCACCCAGGCACAAGAGAGACACTGAGATGCACAAGAAAAATCTTCTGAGGCACTTGAAAACCTCAAGCACCACCCCCACCCCTCACACACAGACACCCACACCCCCTCCTGCTTTATGCCTTTGCCACTTTTCAACATGTATGTATACTCGCCGTAGAATGTACGTGTAGTTAAAAAAAATCAAATCAAATGATATCAACTGTATATTAATAGAGTAATTGCTGTGAAATGTGTGAAATAATGTTTGTAATTTCAAACTGACAGCAAATGTACATTCGTTTGTTGGAGCACACAGTAAAAGTGAATTTTCATCGGGACGGCATTACCACAATACAACATACACACATAGAAAAACAGGGAGTACATAGCACAAGTATGCATGCCACGGTATATATATATATATATATATCCCATGGGCTCATTCACCCATTCATATTGATTTGCACATTGGACGTCTTCCGCCCTGAGTAACTTGAGAAACTTTTACTTAGTTCTTTCCCGGGTACGGTTCCCGGGCCACGAATTGATCTTCTTCTTCAGTCCTCCCCTGTTCGACGAGAGAGAAACCGATGAATCCATGAGTATAAATGAAAAAAAATGAAACAATACTGATTTTATGCATAATAATAACAGCAGAGTCCTGCACAATCCGCTCTCGCACCCACCTGCAGCAGGGTGGCCGTGGCCGAGCTCGTGTCCCTGGCGACGAAGCGCACCATGAGCCCGTTCTTCATGTAGAGCGTGGTGTTGAGCTTGGCCTTGACCTCCTGCCCCGGCACCACCTCCACCCGGAACCTTGCCAGCACCGCCGCCGCCACCGTCTTCATCTGCGTGTAGGCGAAGCGCTTGCCGACGCACAGCCTGGGCCCGGCGTTAAACACCACGTACTTGTAGGGGCTCTCGGCGCCTCCCGCGAAGGCGCCGCTCTTGCTGTTGAGCCAGCGCTCCGGGCGAAACTCGAGGCAGTCAGGGCCCCAGGTGGCCTTGTCCCGTCCCATGGCGTACGTGAAGTAGATCACCCGCTGCCGCGCGCGCACCAGCGTGCCGTCCGGGAGCACGTCGTCCTCCAGTGCCTCCTTGAAGTCGACGGGCACCGGCGGGTACAGCCGCATGGACTCCGTCAGCGCCGCGTGGAGGTAGTCCATGGCCCCCACGCCGTCGTCGCCGTGGGCGACGACGTCGTCCAGCACGCGGGCCTCCACGTCCGGGTGGGACGCGAGTAGCCAGAAGAACCAGGTGAGCGCGACGGAGCTAGTGTCACGGCCCGCGAGGATGAAGCTGATGCAGAAGTCGCGCAGGAACTCGTCGGCGGGAGGCGTCGGCGACGACGACGACGACATGAGCAGCAGCCGCGAGAGGAGGTCGCAGCGGTCGTCGATGTCCCCGACCTTACGCAGCTCGGCGCGGCGGTCGGCGACGGTCCGGTCGGCGAACTCCCGCACGGCGGCCGCGGCCTCCACGAGCTTGCGCTCGGTGCCGACGCCGAGGAGCCGTTTGGTTTTCCAGATGAAAGGCGGCGTGTAGAACCTGGTGAGCGAGAGCTCCGTGGCTCGCTCGAACGCGCGCGCGAACGGCACGTCGGGGAGACCCTCGGCGAGGCACCCGGCCTCCACCCCGAACGCGGCGGCGCAGATGTTGTCGAAGGCGAAGCGGAGCAGCACGTCCTGGAGGTCCACGACGGCGTGGCCGTGCTCGCTGCCGCTCAGCGTCTCCAGCAGCGGGACGAGGCGATCGCGCACCAGGTGCTCGACGGTGGCCGCGGAGAACCGGAGGAACCGCGCCGAGTGCATCTCGGCGCTAGCGGCCTTCCGCTGCGCGCGCCACGAGTCGCCGTCGGCGTTGAAGATGCCGTCGCCGAGAAGCTCCACGAAGCGCTCCCTGTAGTAGGGCCCCTTGGGGTAGTTTTCGAAGTTGGACTTGAGGACGTGCTCCACGTTGGCTGGCACCGAGGTGAGCACGCCCGAGGAGCCCCCGCCCCAGGTGCCCCGGTACGGGAACGTGCCGCCTGACCGGGACAGCGTGGCCGCGCCCCAGTCGTAGACGTCGCCGTTCGCCACGTGCTTGAATAGCGTCGGGATGATGCCGAACACCGGCCACACCATGGGCGCGCCCGGTCGCGACGACAGCCGGCTCCTCGCCGCGCTGCAGGCGAAGAGCACCGCAGCGGCCACGGCCAGGTCTGACGCCCGCACGTAGTCGCGGAGGAAGCGTAGCGCCATGGCCACGACCTCGCGCGCCTCCATCGGTGTACGGTAGATCGATAGAGGATGGCGCGCGCAGCGCAGGTGATCGATCAGTAGTGCTGGTGACGAACGGACGGACGGGTGGATCGATAGATCGACGTGCCAAGCTGTGATGAGCTAGCTAGCTCTGTTTGTTGGATGCAGGCTTGGAGCTCTCTCGCTCGCTCCGATGCTATATATACACGCGCGCGTACTCGGCACTCGGGAAAGTGTGTGTGCTCGGTCCCTCTCTGTGCTGTGGTACACTGGGTGCAGTGCAGTAGTGGTTGGTGCATCCCGTGTAACCGTGTGGAGGAGAGCGACGGGTATCTGTTTGCATGGAGATGGGACCCGGCCGTGCGTAGTAGCAGCTACTATGCCTATGCGGCGGCCGGAGTTGACCGGCCTGTCGATCGATCACCTCGCCGGCGGCGGCGCTGCAGACGCGCGGTCTATTCGAGCGGTTAGGGAATTGTGGCGCGTCCTGGAGAGATGAACGAACCGCCGCATTAATTAAAAATATGCCCCTTGGAACGCGAAACTCCTAAGTGCAGTGCAAGTGCCCATGCGCGCTGGCCTTATCCCTGACGTGCTCCGACTATGCCCTCACGAGTTCGCGGCCGGGTGCAATCTGTTGTTCGCTGCTGCTCCGAGCTAGCTAGCTAGGAGATTCATATGGTTAATTTACTACGTACTCCGTAGAGTATATGATGAATCAGCTGGCCACGCAGGTGGTGTGGATGGCGGCACAATGAAACAGCTACCGACCGATCGATCACCCTTTGCCTTCCGTTTGTTTCTGTTTCTCCATGCATACGCGCAGTACGTACGCTTCACGCTGGCACTGCGCAAAAAGCTTACGAGCGTCACACGGTTTTGTTGTGTACCGACGACGTTGCCAGCAAGCTTTATGGTATGGAGTATAGACCATAAACATATATATTGTATAATAATACTATATCATATTACTTTATATATATATCGTTTGAGCTCGTAAACGAGTTGATCTGAACGGGCTTTCTAGTTTGAGCCGAGCTGACTCTCAATAACTAGCCCGAGCTCAGCGACAACCGGCACATCGTCGTCAAAGAAAACAGACGTGGCCCCACGCGAATTGAAGCACATAATCCCGACGCTGATCCGGGGAGGCAGGCATGTTCAGCACAGCTTTCTCTGAATCGCCCGGGAAGCCAACCGATCGCCTCGAAAGGGCCCTTGTCAGCGTCACTGTTGGAGGAAAGAACGAGAGCAAAGGAACACACTTGTGGCTGGCGCTGCACTCACGCTGCTCGCCAAGCTGCAGGCACACTCTGCGTGTTGCGGCTCCAGAGGATCCTCTTGTACGGGCATTCAAAGCGAAGCGCGAGATATGCATTTTTTTTTCAAAATAAACGAAATATATATTTTTTATAATACATCAGCTCACATTATTAAAAATAACTGGAGAAAGAAAACGGCAGGCAACCATCCACTGATTATTATTATTATACAAAAGAGATTACTTAGTTCTTTTTTAAAAAAAAGGTATAGATTACACACATGTACACTATCGTAGGCATGCGCACGCGTTCACACTCACGTATTGCATGAATTTACGGTCTGTTCGTTTGGCTTATCAGCCATCGAAACAGTGTTTTTTGTCTCACAGAAAAACAGTCAAAACAACATCAGCCGTGGCTTATCAGCCAAAAAACGGCCAAGCGATAGGTTTCCTTTGGAAGGCAGGAATTTTACATGAATTATATAGGAATTTCATAATATCCAGTTTATTTTTTCACAAAAAAACATATAAATATGAAGAAAAAAAATCTCACGTTGCAAAGAGGACCTTAAATATCTATCAGATATATATATATATAACTTGAAGATTTTTATTGGGTTTCACGGAAGGAGGTCCTGCACACAGGAATTATTAGTACTGTACTTCTTTTGGAGGCACTGGAGCTCCGGAAGAGAATGCATACAAAGTAGTTGTTGCACCGATTGGTGAAACTGCATGCATAGCAAGAAGTGGTAATTATATTGGTAACCAGCATTGATCAGCGGTCACGGCCTTGGTTGCACAATAAATTCCAAGTCTCCCAGTACGTCAAGCTGCTCGTTTCGGCAATACCTGTCGAATTCTCCCAGCTCAACATTTTGAGAAAGCCTCGTGCAAATAGAAATGGCAAACAAACCGAACGTTTCTTCCATTAATCCATCCGCACCCAAACACTAGCCTTGCGTGCAGCCTGTGCCATACTCCTCAAGCTGTAAGCTATGGCACCGGCCATTTCAAACACTGAAACAACGTGGTGATCGATGAGCCACATTTGCATGAGCATCCAATAATCAAACGAAGAAGCTAGCAAGATATTGTATTTGCCAATGAAAATTCAGTTAGATCAAGCATCCAATCGAACCGACGACAAATTAAGCGACCTCCACGGAATTCAACTACTCGCATAACGCGATGGCAAATCGTAGCAATCATATACATGATGATGTTGCAACAGCAGCACCGGGATACGATTGCAATTTTGCATTATCATATCTATCTAGCCGCTGATCTTCACAATGGATTTGGAAACGAACTGTCTCGTCAGGTTCAGGCGCTATCAAGTGAGCTGCAACATATACCCCAGTTATATCATATCCAATCAGCAATTAACACGGATGACAGATGGAACAGTACTCGGTGACGTGGTGTGGTGTCTGTGGTTTCGTTCCGAATTTTTTTTTTCTGTGTGCCTTTTCAAGAACCGAATTTGAGTTCCAATCTGTACACAAGTAATTGCTCGCTACAGTACAACATCAGAGACTCCAGACTCTGCCGTCGCCGTCTTCCCCCGTCCTCCACCGCTTGTCCCCTCCCTTCCCCTCTCATCTCACCGGGGGTTGAAGGGAGTGAGGATTCATTGGTTTTAATAAATTTTTCTAGTAGATTGAGTCATTAGGGTTAAATTTCCATGTCAAAGTTCTTGGTATTGGAGTTTAATCTACTCCTTCTCGTCTTCTCCGGCAATGGTGAAGGAGAAGGATGGCGGCTTCGTTGAAGACGAGGACGACAACTTTGATGTCACCATCTTCATCGACATGACAACATGGAGATTTTTGTTTCCGGACGACGGCATCAAGGAGAAGATGATGTCGACGCCATGGAATAATTTTCTTCGGTCTCTTCGTTCTTCGTTTTGTTGTGGTTAGATCTGGCCGTGATGAAAGACTAGAGAGAATATTTTTCAGATCGGTCTTCCTCATTCTTCGGTGGTAGAAAGAAGAAGAAGGAAGACACCAGAAAGAAGAACTCAATTCCACCTATAGGAGTGTTGACCGTCGTTCGTTGGACAGTTGTTCTCAGGCCTTTTGCCGAGTATTTGCATGTGCGGTCATCTACATTGCAAAGCGATTAACATGTTAGGTTTTGGGGTATGTTATTCACAGCGTGGGTACTATTTCGTATTGCAAAGTGTTTACCCAGGTTTCATATAATATAATTCCTCTTTTCTCGTAAAAAAAAAGACTCTACGAAACACGTCCCTGTCCCAAAACAAAATGCAACTGTATTATACGTGTATGTGTGACCAGATTTCTAAGTACTCATATTTATCGCTGCAAATTAATTTATTATAAAAATATATTTTATAATTAATCTAATACTATTTATTTGATATTATAATTTATACATTTTTATCTATAATTGGTCAAACTTGGTATACAATAAAATTGCATTTACATTTGAAACTAGAAGTTTGTTAAAATATTCCTGAACACAAGTAGTCTGCAATACTATAGGAAGTAACTTTTGGTGTTTATGACTTGCATGTCTGGTGCAAACCACTTTTTTTTTTGTTTATAATGGAATGAAATTGTACATTGTATGAGATGTATATATAATGACCCAAAGAGGGAAACAAGAAGTGGAAAATATTAGCACCTTATATATAATAGCAGTTCAATGATCTCGATCGATACAGAGTTACAGACTGATCTGATTGAGTGCCAGAACCACACGCATGTTTGAATATTTTATTTTACATACTCTACCAATTAAATTGAAGCAACAAGTGGCACCTACAAATGGCGTACTCCTATTTTACAGTTTTGGCAAAAACATACGTATATTCATACGGAACAAGGTATCTGCTTGCAATTTCTGCCTTCAAAGAAACACAATAAAAATATTATGTTTACCCCGTAGGATGTGTAACTATAATAAATGGGCACTGAGAAATCCAAACTGGTGATAATTGATAGTCAAGAACAACAATTTTTCTTGCTGTACACAATAAAATTCTGATATGGATGAAAATGAGATGGTACAATGAAATGGTGGGTATGTTACAATTCCTGCAAAGTAAGTGTGCCCTATTCATCTCGGTTCCACCCACTATGCAGGTAGTGGCTCCTCCAAAACTGTCGGCAAAAAGTATATCATCAATGCACCATATAAACAAAAAAAAGGTACTCCCTCCGTTTCAAATTATAAGACATCCCAAGAATCTTGGAGGGTCAAAGTATCTCAAGTTTGACTAAACTTATACAACAATATAATAATATTTATGATGTCGAATAGATATCATTAGATTCATTATCAATTATATTTTCATAATATGTCTATTTGATTTCATAAATCTTTATAGTTTTTTCTATAAGTATTGGTCAAACTTGAGATGCTTTGACTTTTCAAGATTTTTGGAACGTCTTATAATTTGGGACGGAGGGAGTACCTAATAAAAATATAGAATGAGATAATAACACGAGATCAAACCTTTTGTTTTTTCTGGAGCTTCAGGCCTCTCTGGCACTTTCGTAGGCACATCAGGAAGCTCAATAACCTCATCGATGTCCTCAGGTGCAGCTTCTGTGTCAGCCGGAGCTTTCATTTTCTCCTCAGGTCGTACTTCAGTAACAGGAACGTCTGGCAAAGACTCAACGGCAAGCTGCAAAGAAAGGTGATGTTAGAACTAAGATAGACTTTAAACTAGCAAGACAGAAACAGAACCGTCTACATCTCACTTCAAACTCTGAAGCTTTTAAATGTGATTGCTCAAATCATAGACAATGTCATGCCACTAAAAAGAAGCCAGAAAAAAAAAACATTTTCGGAGCCTTTCAAGTGCTTAGTGAATAGATAAAATGAGTCAGAATAGCTGAGGATCATGGGAGAGAGAGACTGATCAGAGGTCAAGTCCTGTAATGCCTACTGTTATGTTAGCATTCATAGGGAATCAAATTGTTACACATAATTCATGGGCCTTCTTTCTGGTAAGGACCGAGCAAGGACAATATTTATATATGAGAGGAGGATTTATGACCAAGAGTGAAACGCAAATATGGTCCAAAGTGGAATTTTCAATCTCGTTTGTATAAATGGCATTATCTTGGGTTGCTTCTCAACAGATAAGAACTCCAAATGCTTTGTTAGCCAAACCTGGGCTTCCAAACTTTCAAACTCGGCCATAACAGCTTCTTCATCCTCAGCTGAGAGCTGCTCACCCAGAACAGCATTTATTTCCTGAAATAGACAAGTGATTGGACAAGTCAATAAAATGAAAATAGGCCCATTCTTTTGCAGTTGGGGCAACATCACAACAATTCAACAGAAGGTATGCTTTTTATGAGGCCCTAAAAGGAAAGCAGAATATAGAACTACTTGTATATAGGTCACAATTTCACAAGGGTGATAAATATTAGTCCCAATAATATTTAGTCATTCATTACCTACATCCAACATTATAACCATGCTCAAAACTAGTTGTGATGAAAATCTGAAAATAGGCACGCAATCATAATTGCCACAAACGACTGGATGTAAACAAGCAATACTTATATATTCAGACCGGATATGGCTGCACTCCATAATTTCACTCTGACGTGTTGCTATCACAATGCCTATACAGTATAATAAATTGCAGGCAAAAAATCAAAGAAAATATTCACAACATCCAATCCGAGGTGCAATTGTATGTATCTTAATAAGGATGCTGTAAATGAAGTTACTTATTGGAAGAGACAATCGAAAAGAGATTGGAAGTGCGTGAACTCCAAGTGCATAGTGCACCTATAGAAATGATCAAACGAATGTATACAGGTACACTTAATTGAACTTACATCTTGATAAGCCTTAGCCTCGGCTGTGTCATCCATCAGCTTTTGGACATCATCAATGTTTATCTCATTCTGTATAGACTTAAGGGCAGCGTTTCCAGCCTTCAGGCTGTCAAATACAGCCTTTTGTTTACTTGCTAGTTCAATATCTGACAGCTAAACCAAGAGAACGAAAATACTCTGTCAGGTTATCATACATCAAATTAAGAAACTCGGTGCTCCTTAACTTCAATAAGAAATGCAGAATTCCGACCCTACACGACAATATTTAACAATTGGTATTAAAGAACAATTATTTGAATGAACTACAAACCTGCTGTTCAACATTCATTTGCCATGTGTCAACTTGTTTCAGCAGCTCTTCCTGAGCTTTCTTCTTCTTCAGAGCAATCAAAGCTCTGTCTCTTTTCTTCTGTTGAACCAGCTGCCGTGCAGCTTCCTTTTCTGCTTCGATTACCTTCTCAAGCTGGAAGGAAAGAGAAGCATACATAAATACACGCCTTGTATACTTTTATAGCAGAGGTGATATTGAAATGATTAAATGTGAGGAACTGGGGATCATGACCATCTATTCAGAATAGTCAGCACCTGATGATAACACCACAGGTTGTATTAAGCTATAATCAAAAGACGAAGTATAACATCCAATCCAAGTACAGCAAGTTAGACTGTCTGTACTAGCAAGTAAATTCCACCAATCCAACACCGATTATTGCAATATACACCGTAACGTGTAGCAAAAGCCAATACGATTTTTGGAACGCACTCAAGAAACTGATTATAACTGATGTTTGGACAAACAAAATTAGCAGTTTTAACGTTCACTGGGGATCCTGGGCTATAGCATGTAGACAAAAAAATTCTTCACTCCTGATCACCAGGCAGATATGTCGACCTGGATAGGTGCTGTGACAAGGCTCCAATCAAGGCACCCTATGCGAAACCAACCAATTGAGACGCAATAATTGAGCCCTGGAAAACTAGAAACTCGCAAGTTCCTCCGATTCATGAATCGACGCTGCTCAATCCAACTCCAGATCCCAATTGGCACCCGCTCCCGCTCCGGCGCGACGAGCACCGAATCTGATACGATCCCACGGCGCGACAGAGAGACGGCCGGAATTCGGGCGACGGACCATCCGTATCTCAAGATAGGGCAGGGTTCCGCGGAAGGGGAGGCGAGGAGAGGGGGGGGGGGGGGGGGGGGGGGGGAGGCGGACCTGCTGCTGGAACTGGGCGAGCTTGCGGCGCTGCGTCTTGAGGGTGAGGATGGCCCTGTCGACGTCAGTGATCTTGGGCTTCTTCACGAAGATGTTCCCCATCCTCGCGGTCGGGGTTCCGCCGGCCGGCGAGGTGGCGTGACGGCGGCGGAGTCGGAGAGGAGGAGGGAAAGGTGGACTGGACGGGGACGACACGACACGGTCACGGCATTACAGTTGAGCCGTTCCGTGCCGGCGGGGCAGGGTGCCAGCGTCTGTGGATCGTGTCGTGCTCTGGCGGGGCCCATTACCATCGACTCGTAACTTCTTTTGAGTACGTTTTTCCTTTTTTGAACGAGATTTGCCGTTTGCGAGGTAGGAAAATTTTCCCTAAAAAAAAGCGTTTTCATACGGTTATTACAGTCTCTGATTCTCAAGTACCATTGCCACAGGCCACATGTGAGTGGTAGAAATTGCTGACGTTGATTTAGCACGGCTGGATCACCATGTTCATGCGACATGTGCTAGATTTACCAAAGTTCATTCCTCATAGAGATCAAAGCACCCCGTGAATCCCAAACTTGTCCGGCACAGTTTGGCTTGTAGGGGGGCAAAGTTCTCCTACATTCAGCTGCCAAATTTGGCCGAGAACTGATCGAAGGACAACTTGGCTAGACACGCTAGGCAACAACATAGACGGCCGAAATAGAGCAAGGTGTTAAATAATATGGCAATTTCCAGATTAATATCAGAATATAAATCATGACAGATTGAATAACCTAGAATAAGCATTTACTGTATACTAACATGATTGAACCACATATCACATAGCATGTTCAAGTTAACTAGCATAAACATGACTTGTATACTAGATAGATTGGACAATATGAACGATAAGATTAGATTACGAGGCTCAGTTGCAGGCAGCCATGAATCAGTCCAGAGTAGAATATGAGTACCAGGAGGGGGTGCAGCGAAGAGGAGGCGCTTACGAGCGTGGAGGTGGCAGTGGTAGTGGTACTGCTTCGCAGGGGGGCAATCCTTTGCAGAGGATGTTTCGGAGGTCTGGTTCACAGAGGTAGACCCCTGCGGTGGTGGAGGACTACAACTTGGCAGCCGGTACGAGGGGTGGACTCAAGCAGACAAGGATTGATACAGGGTTATGGACGCAGAGGGGAAGAAACGCGAAGGACGCAATTGGGAAAGCTTGGGGAAAGTTTTTCCATACTGCAGGAATCCCCAGGAGACAGGCGGACAATCCGTACTTTGTTAGTGCGGTCAGGGAAACGCAGAAATGGGGTAAGTACATATACTTGGAGACCTATGTCATTACGTATATTTCTCTATTCTCATGATTCGCTTACGATTGCAGGTGAAGGTATCGCGTCACCCAGTGGAAAAGATATAGACGGGAAGTACCTCGATCAGAACGAGAAGGACCTGCAGAGGCGGTACGCAAAGTTTCAGGAGGAGTGGCCCTTGTTTGGGGTCACGTTGATGTGTGATTCGTGGACGGGCCCGACAAGAATGAATGTCATCAATTTTTTGATCTATTGCAATGGCGTCATGTGGTTCCACAAGTTAGTTGATGCGACTGGCAGAAGCCAAGATTCATCTTATCTGTTGGGGGTACGTCCAAAATATTGTGCCAGTTCACATGCGCTATGTTTTCTCGGTTCCACTAAATGTTGTACCTACTTGTGCAGCTGATTCGCAAGGTGGTTGAGGAGATAGGTGCTGAGCATATCGTGCATATCGTCACGAACAATGGCGCCAACTTCAAGAGAGCATGCCACAGATTGAACGAGGAGTACGAGCATATTGTTTGGACACCTTGCCTTGCACACACCATCAACTTGATGCTGAAGGACATTGGTCAAAGGCTCTGCATGCAGGTATGATCTCCGTATGCAAGCGCATATCAACTTGGCTACACAACCATGGCCAGTTGAATGCAATGATGAGGGAAGCCATTGGTGGTGAGTTGGTCAAATGGAATGTCACTAGGTTTGGGACCAACTACATGTTCATGGAGAGCTTCCATCGGAAGCGTGATCGTTTTATGCAGTGGATGGGATCTTCCGAGTTCTTGCATAGCAGGTGGGGAAAATCCAAGGAAGGTCATTATGCTCACGCAAGGTTGTCTAGTATACAGTGGTGGGAAACACTCAAATATATCATCGATTCAGTGGCACCAATTTACAGGTTCCTTCGGTTCGCTGATCAGGATAGGCGACCTAACCTGTGTGAGGTAGTGTACAACTTCCAAGAGTGCAAAAAGGAGATGGAGACCTTCTTTGGAACAAATGTCTCAACATGACATGAGTACAAGGCTATCATGGATGGCAGGATTGCGGACGTGTACTATGGCACACATGTGGGCCCAGGTGCGATCACAACCATTGTTAAAATCCATGTCTCTACATATTGAGTATTTACCATTTGCTAATTTGTCGTGCATCGTATGTTGCAGCTGCTGTCCTCAACCCAAGGCTTGTATACCGTTACAATCCAACTCCGCAAATGTTTGCTGGCCTCAAGGAAGCATTTGGAAAAATGACGGATGTGCACTCCGCTGTCTTGGCATTACAGGAGGCAGAATCATTCCGCCTACACCTTGGGGAGTTTGGCAGTGAGCTGGCCATTAAAATAACCACGGACCCCAAGACAACCCCATGTAAGAGTACTTTTGAACTCATTTTTTTTGTCTTTTTGAGCGCATACCTAACATAATGGGTTCCACTTGCAGCTCAATGGTGGATGCTATTCGGCAGGAGCACTCCAAATCTGCAAAAACTTGCGTTGAGGCTTGTTGCACAATGTGTATCCTCCAGTGGATGCGAGCGCAACTGAAGTACATTTGCCTTAGTGCATACGAAGGTTCGGAATCGCTTGTCCACAAAAAACTGAACAAGCTAGTGTATGTGAACTACAACCTTCGTCTGCGACTCGCGGATGCCTCCGGACCACCTAGGCGTGAGGAAGAAGACTTCGTTGACCAGTTCACGCAGATATCCTTTTACGAAAGGGATAATCCGGTTCAAGACTGGATGGAGTATGGAAGATCCAACCAGGCTCCAGTTCTCGACGAAGAGGATGAAGAAACGGACATCCCTCTTCCGTCCCATATCGTGAGGTACGTTGATGTACTTTGTTAGCCACTAACGAACCATACTTTCAATAATATGATTCATTCTTTGTGATGACAGAGACCAAGTGGACCCCGACGATCTTGGGCCCATCAGTGATTGGGCCCGTAGACATGTGGGTGACACGCATCTTGGCAAAGAAAATACCAGACGGGACCTAGGCAGGACGACCCCAAAAGCCAGAAACGAAAGGGGAAGCGAGTGCAACAACTTGTCACCAGCGATGATTCAACAGATGATGGCGAGGAGGGTGAGGAAAGTCCACGGAACCCGGAGTCCGATCACAGCAGCTCAGCAAATGACAATGGAGACGGTCATAGTGGTGACGATGACCCTGGAGCTGCTCCACCTAGTGTTGTTGTTGGTGGTGGTGGTGGTGGGGCTGGGGTTCTGCAAATGGTGCTGGTGGTAGTGGTGCGGATGATGCTGGTGGACTTCGTTTCACAGGTATCGATTGTTACAGACATTTTTTTAATGTCTATGACTATTCATTAGTACTAATTATGGTCGGCTGCAGGCGAGACGGACTTCACACATGCTACTCAGGACCGCGACCATGGGCAGCCGGAATCGCAGAGGAGAGCTTACGACCCGATGGACTGCTACGGCACGCCACAGTACTCCTCTTCCTCGTACAGTGATACATCGTACGGTGGTGGTTATACCTACCCCGTTCCTGACATCAACACGCAGCCGGCCACTAGATGGGTCTACGAATGGCAAGACCCGAATTTCTACAACATGTTAGTGCAGGAATGGGAGACCACAGCTCATTGGACGGGCCAATCATGGATAGACTACAAGGCTGGGCTCCAGTCGCGCGGTGTCGCTCTAACGTCCACCGCGGAGTATGAGGATGGGTGCCGAAACGGGATCTTCCCTTATATTCAACTCCAGTGATCATGATGTTCGCATGCCTACGACATAAGATATTTTCATGGACGATTTGTTGTTGTTGCAACGGTGAACTACGTTATTTTCGTCGTGAATTTGTGGCTAGTGCATCACTATGATATTTCAATGGGTTGGTCATTTGTGTCACACTATTTTTCCATGAATTGTGAGTTCTATTTACATCATTATTTACATCATTATGTGCAAAAGTCATGCAAAAAAAATTGATTTTTTCAAGAAAAAAAAAGTCACCCGGCGGTTTGGACCGGTTACCGCTCAAACCGGTCGGTAGGTAACCGGCCCTAACCGACTGGTTACCGGTCCCAAACTGAATGAACTCAAACCGGTCGGTAGGTAACCGGCCCTAACCGACCGGTTATCGATCCCAAACTGAATGAACTGCGTGATTTGAATTCAAAATCCAAACCGTTCGGTTTGGACCGGTAACCGCTCAAACTGTTCGGTAACCGCCCAACCGCTCGCCGGCGGTTACCGGTTTCGAAACGGTAACAAAAACCCTGTCTCCGGCTCCGGCGCGGAGGGCGCTGCGACCGACAGGCGGGAGTCCTCCTGCTCCAACACGGAGAGCGCCGTGACCCAACACGCAACCGTGTCCTCCGGCACCGGCGGCAGAGAGCGCCTCGACAACCCAACCCTTTGCATCCTCCACGAGCGAGCGACGGGTCGGCATCAGGATTCGCAACCACCACCGGAAGTACCTCGTCACAACAGCAAGTGGCAGCAGATGAGTTCCATCTCTTCTCTCCCTTGATGTCTGCTAGAATCATCCGAATTTGCTTGGTAAGAATCGACTTGATGGGTTCAACTGCCACTACCATTCCATGCCCACCAGGTGTTTGCTTCTATGCTAACGTGGTGAAGCATTGGTGCACTGTTAATCATGCTCTTGTGTTTGCAACAAAAAATAACCATATCCCTGACCGGGCTACATTGAGAGATTTGCGTGAATCAAATTCTACAATATCTTTGACTAAGGATTTGAATTAAAAAATATATTTTTGTGTTTTAGCTCTGCTGTCAGTGACAATATTGATAACAAATAAGATAGTATTTTCCTTATACAAGACTGGACCGATTCTTCACAAAATTCATATTAATAGCCTGTTTCTGAAACATGAGCTGGAAAGTTGTTTGTGCATTCTATAGTAAAATGCTTCTTTTCATTTGCATGATGTTGAATGCGTGTACATCAACCAGTTCAGAGAAAGCAGGGCACTGGCTTAACTTAGCATCCTCCTGCTCAATTTGGAGTCAAAGAAAAAATGCACCACATAGGTGAGCAGCAAGGTAACACATATATGCACAATCGTTTAGCCAAACTCCCCTTTTAGTAAGCATGCTTTGCTTAGCTTAACAGAGTGTATAAGATGCTCCTTTTAGTGCCTTCCAGACTTCAGTAGGCACGTATTGTTGCTACCAGCCATCTTCCAAAGCTGATTAATCCTTCTGTATTTTGTACTCAGTGGAAACAATAGTCTGAAAGCCAACAAGCTTCTTAAATATACAAGGCATAGTCTGTGCATATCTGTACTAAAACATGTGTACACTTTTCTGATTTAGGCACACCCAATATTCTATACTTTTGTTTGTTTCTAGATATTGTATTCATTGAGTCTTGCTGCTGCATCACCCAAGCTTTTGATCAGGCACCTAGAAAGAAGAAATTTGGCTGACAACGGCTGCAGCCACAACCAGCTACAAACACTGTTGACGACCTCAATATTATGATTTTGGCCTCTGGTGGCGATCCTCTTTGTGGCCAGTATTACAGCGCCTTCTTCCGTCTCAACAGTATGTGTCCCTTCTAATATCCCCTTCCCGTAAATGCGCTGCTATGAAATAATTTCTTACTTTTTTTAGTTGCCTAAATAATACTTTCGGCCAGTTCTGGAGAAGAAAATAGGAGGGGAATGTTTTTTCCTTACTTATTTCTTGTTTGATCCCAGGGAACTGCGTTTCAACTTAGTTGTGCGGAGTTCGAAACAATAGAATCTACATTATTGGAACCATTAACAGTGTGCTAATCAGTGTACTCCTATGAATCAGATGAATCTATCTGAACACACAGTGATTATTTGTCACTATCTCACTAAATTGTTTATGATCTACTATGAATCTTATTAGTGTTCTCGTGGGATTAGTTGTATTTTATCTCTTATTAAATAAAATGGATTTTAGCACAAATGGGTTTGGAAAGCATTACTTTGCTATTTCAAAATGAGAATTTTCTGTTGCCTGTACATTTAAAATAAGTTTATGGATGTCTACTCCCCACTCCCTTTGTTTTTTATTTAAGATGGCATATATGGAGCAGTACAAACCATACTTCAGTAATTCTCATCTACTAAGAATTGTCATTTTAAACGAGTGATCAGAGTGAATGAAGATACACATACAACTTTTGTCCTGTTGGTAGCAGATACCTTTTGACAGAATTTAAGTAGCAGTTGTTTGTTTGCACATAGTCTTGAAAATGGTTGATCTAACAATTCTAGAGATTTCTAACATAGCATTTGATCTTTGGTTCGACTTCTATATGCTTCTAAGTCGTTTATTGATGCTAATTTTTTTATAGGACAATTCAGGAGGTCAGCAGTTGTTAGTATAAGCTACATATTTCCTAGGTTTGTTCAACTCCACATTAATTTCCTTTCCCTATAGTTACATTGGTTTAAGAGTTCATCATATATTCCTGTCTGTTACTCACTCCGTCCCAAATTATAAGACGTTTCAAGAATCTTGGAGAGTCAAAGCATCTCAAGTTTGACCAATAATTATAGACAAAACTATTAAGATTTATGATATTAAATAGACATACTATAAAAATATAATTAATAACGAATCTAATGATACTTAGTTGACATCATAAATATTATTATATTGTCATATAAGTTTGGTCAAACTTGAGATAGTTTGACTCTCCAAGATTCTTGGGATGTTTTATAATTTAGAACGGATGGAGTATTACTTACAATTGTTGTACCCATTTATATTGCAGGTAGTAGAAGAAGTCTAAAAATGGAAGACAATGGCTTTTGACTTATTGATATGTTCTTAATTGGATGTACATATTACTTATAACTTGAAACATGATGTAACATGACTTTTTTATCTTATGATTTAATATAGTTAGCTTTCTTAATGAATGAGTGAGTAACGTTAGCTGCCGTCAAAAGAAAAGTAGTGTAAGCTAAAAAGGTGATTTTTTTATCTTTGAAAAACTTGACGTTGATCACATCACACGTTATCTCATAAAAAGATTTTGGTTCCCGTAGCAACGCACGGGTACTCAACTAGTGAAAAGGAAAAACAACGGAGGCCTCATGACGCAAGTCATTGCGTCCAGACTCCAGAAGCTCCTGCTCGCATGACTCCAGAAGCTCCTCGTTCCGTACCACCGCCGAGCACATGTACAAGTGTATTTTCGTAACTTTGACTATGCCTTGGTTTGCGTGCTAGATCCTAGAAATGCAATTAATATAGGACGGAGGGAGTACACGGCAAATCAAAGAGGCCGGCTGAAAACTGATCTGCCAGAGAAGAAGCCTCCTAACCGTGTGCCCAAAAGACACGATCCTCGTTAAGCCCAATAAATAGGAATGGAAAGTGATTCTGCTTAGTGGCCCGATAAGGCGATAATCGTGAGTCGGCTGGGCGGTCTGGGGGCGGAAAGCATCCCGGGTGCACTCCGCCGACCCCCTTTCCACCCACCCACTCAACGCTGATGATTTCGGCCCACCGATTGCGATGGCCAGCAGCAGCCCACGTAGGGATGGTAGCCCATCAGTACTCCCACGCTGGAGCACACGGTGTGGCCCAGGCAAGATTCCCGCAGCATATGGACGTGCCGCGCTTTTATGTTTGTTTATTTTTCTTTTCCTTTTTCCTTTTCCTTTTCCTTTTTCCTTTTTCTTTTTTATTTTTATTTTCTGCTGCTTTATTCCTATTTTTATTTTTTATTCCTTTGTGTATTTCTATTTTTTTATTTTCTTTGTTGATTTATTTTTTATTTTATTTTTCTCTCCTATTTATTACATGGTCTTTGATTTTTATTTTTATTTTTTATTCTTATCATTAATATTTTTTATTTTTCATAATTAAATATTTAAATTTTATTTTCTGTTTTTCTATTTTCGTTTTTTTATATTTAATTCTCTTTTCTCATCTATGTTTTGCGTTGATTTTTCATTTTTGTTTTGTAATTCATATTCTTATTTTGCATCTTTTATGCTTTGTTTTTGCGATGTTCGTATAGTATTAACGTGATGTTTAAGTATTATCTTTAAATACATGTTCATTACGAGATAAATGGTCGTTAATTTTTTTTATAAAAAGTAAATTCATGTGTGGTCTTATTTTGAAGAGCTTATTGTAAGGAACAAAATGGTGCAATCAGATTTTAATTATAGGATAATTGGTTTAGGAGTTGCTGCTTGGTGGGCTGCGTTGTGCCTAGAAACAACTGTTGTAGGCCTAAGAAAATGAATTCGGCCCAATTCACGTACAACCAATAAATTATTTCCCAGACGTGAGAGGGGTCGACGGGATACGGCAAATTTGGTGGTCGGCTGTCTGGGGGCCTGACTCCTCGAGTGAGTGAAAATCATAGTATATTTTATCAGGCTAAGGTCGTCCCCAACAAGGATGAGAACCAGAGGCGGAGCTACAGGGTGGTCCTTGTGGGCCGTGGACCACCCTGCGCTCAGTCATCCAAAGCACATACTCGTACGTACTATGATCTGCTAAGTTTTGTGTGTTACTTACTTTTTGCCTTCGGTCCACGCGTCATCCCCTATCGCGAGTTCACAGCGCAGCGCCTTGCCCCTTCCTATTCTTTCCCGTGCGGCCGTGCTGTGTTGTCCTGTACTTTCTCTATGTGCGTGCAGCGCAGCTATGCAGCGACGCTTCGATGGCAGCAGCGATTCCGTGACTGCAAGCAACGAGCAGCATCCGATCCGAACTTCCCAAGTATATCTGAATTCTGGATAAAGACTCAACTACTGACAGCTATTAAGCCAAAACCAATTAATCTGTCAGCCTAATATATTTCTTTTAACCACATCACGTTTCTCCTTTTCCTTTTAGCTTCTCCACTTTCTCCCCTAGCAAAATAGGAGATCCATGATCGGCATGAACAGAAAGAGTGCACAAGACACGAATGCAAAACTTTTAGTGCTTTAGATTATTAGAGGATTTATTTTTTGCGGAGACCGCGTAGAATTATTTCCAGACGTTCATATGTTCATTTAGTCTTTTTTATCTTAATTGTGTTGTGTTTTCTAATTCATATACCTGTGTATTTGATATGTTATGTTTATAGCGGTGAAGTATTTTTATAAGATGAACCACCCTAACTACAAATCCTAGCTACGCCACTGATGAGAACGCTAACTAGGAGCAGCGCGTACCCAATCACAAGGAGGAAAGTTAACTCGTTAACGAGTGCTGAAGAGTCCAGCTTGCACACTTTCCTAAAAATTTTCTCGGTCTCTGACATGTTTGCACCATTACATTGTCCAACTTTTTCTTTATTTTATTATTTCACGTCTCCACGTAAGCCGACGATTTCTACCCTTTGTTGGGGACGCCCTAAGATCTTGTTTAGATGCA
The DNA here is from genome assembly GCA_022036555.1 of Microstegium vimineum. NCBI lineage: Eukaryota > Viridiplantae > Streptophyta > Magnoliopsida > Poales > Poaceae > Microstegium > Microstegium vimineum. Next base: position 43,358,801 of record CM039122.1, read on the forward strand.
CGTGTATTTCTTTTAAACCACATGTGATGGAGTGTATTTGAACTAATATCCACTCCAATACATCCAAAGCATGTCGTTTAAAGGGGATACATACGCATCTAAACAAGACTTAATGAAAGAAAAGAGCCCATAGCTACTACACTTTTTAATTGTTCTTTTACATGTTTGGTCATTTGGTAAGCTCATTCAGAGCTCGTCTCACTCACTGCATATATACGCGCTAAACATGTGGTTCACAACGCTCTCCAGTCTTGTACATGCCATGCCATGTCATGCCATGCATGTATGTCGTGGGCGGTTTGTGGACGGCGGACTCAGTTCCTGAACCTTTTCCAGTCGATGATGCATACACGGTAGGTTATCACCGTGTTGGATTAAGGGCCCTGTTTGGTATAGCTCATAACAACTTCGTTGTGAGCTGTTTTTTTTTGTCAAACACCTTTTTTTAAAACAGTTTCATCCATAAAACTGTTTTTCTCCCTCTCTCACAAAGAGATGAAGTGGAATGAAACTGAGGGGGTGTTTGGTTCCCACCCCCTAAAGTTTAGCCACTAAAGTTTAGTGGAGGTGACTTTATTGATAGTGTTAAAAGTGACAAAAACTGGGGGTGTTTGGAATTTTAGGGAGTAAAAGTGATTAAACTTTAGTGGCTAAAGTTTAGGGGGTGGGAACCAAACACCCCCTAAAAAAATACGGCTCTCTCCCTCCTTTCTCTCTCATATACATATATAAAGTTGTTGATGAAACTGTTTTGTCAAACATTTTTTTCAAAATAGCTCAGCTTCACTTAGAGAGTTGCTCATAAAGTTATTTTCTAAAAAAACAGTTTCACTAGTGAAGTTGAGCTGTACCAAACAGGCCCTAACAATATCTAACGGTGTATGGGCCGGAATGGCCTCTGATGTACTACACCCGCTGCTTTATTTCCACCTCCCCGTGCATTGTTGGATCTGGTTGATCGGGCACGTGACGAATATCCATGGCATATAGATTCAGTGAGACGCAATGGTTTGATCAGGTGATTAGTTAGTTTATACTTATTTTTGGCAGGGCTAATCTAGTACACAAGAATTCAGTATTCATATTTGTTTTTGACAGGGGATTAGATTCTCATCCTCCTGGTGGTTTTGTTAATATGTTGAAGACCACACCACAAGTTTCAAGCAATAGGACTGCATCACAGGCAATCCATATTGATAATGACAAAAATGATGCTGATCACAGTAGGTCTGAAAAGCGCTTGACATGGACAAAAGAGGAGGATCTTAAATTGGTAAGTGATTTTTAATTAAAAGGCATTATGCGTTACATTGCTAGCACACACATCAATTGACATCTATTGATAATGTTGTAGGTTAGTGCTTGGTTGATGAATTCAAATGACCCCATCCAAGCCAATTATAAGAAAAATGATCAGTACTGGAATGGTATTGCTGAAGGTTTTAACAGAACTATCCCAAAAAATCGAGTCAGAAAACAAGGAGGCAGTTATACTAGAAACATATCGGTCGTTACTCACGCAAGACACAACCAGAATGGATGAAGATGTGAAAGCCGAGCATGTGTTGGCATTGAGGTGCATGAGGGAGAGCTTATTTAAAAAAAATGACTAATGTATTCCTTACGGTTCCATTTATTATACTGAATGATTATTTTTTTCTGAAACAAGTTCAATTTACCGAATGTTTTACTATGCTAAAAATGTGGATCATTCAATTATGTGTTGCACTTAATGTAGTCTATGCTAAAAATATGGATTACTGATTTATGTGCTGCACTTAATGTAGTCAATGCTAAAAATATGGATTACTGATTTATGTGTTGCACTTAATCTAGTCAATGCTGAAAATATGGATTACTGATTTATGTATTGCATTTAATATAGTCTATGCTCAAGATAACCATACTACAATTAAATTGCACGTAACTACAATGCAGTGCAGAACTACAACACATATTAGAACACTATATAATCCCCTCATCTTTCTATTCTAGCTGCAAAACTAAGTTTCCCTCCTCGTACTCTCTGATCTTCCTACTCAGCCCAAACCATGTCAGATTCATACTCATACTCAGATGATTCTGATGAGCTAGCCCCTTCCAAAATCCTTGAAAAGCATGTTGTCGAGCAGAGCGTCCTCGACTCCTTTGCTAGGAGTCTTGCAATGAAGTTCAAGGCTGCCTTCTCGGGTGGGGTACCTCAGCGACAATATGGTCCTAGAAAGAGCATCCAGAGAGATCATGCAGGTGCCCATGAGCGTCTTGTAGCAGACTACTTTGCTGAAGAACCACTCTATCCCGAGAGTATGTTCCGTACTAGATTTCGTATGAATAGGCGTCTCTTCCTAAGAATTGTGGATTCCCTTGGTCAGTGGAATCCATATTTTACTTATAGAGTAAATTGTGCTGGTCGAATAGGGCTCTCACCACTGCAAAAGTGTACAGCAGCCATGCGCATGCTAGCTTATGGCAGTCCTGCAGATGCTCTTGATGAGTACTTGAAGATTGGGAAGTCCACTGCATTACAGTGCTTGGACAAGTTTGCACGAGGGGTGATTGAGGTGTTTGGTGGGGAGTACATGCGACGCCCCACACGTGAGGATGTTGAGAGAATACTCCAGGTTAACGAGTCTCGTGGTTTCCCTGGAATGCTAGATTGCATAGATTGCATGCATTGGCGTTGGGAGAATTGTCCTTTAGCTTGGAGGGGGCAATTCACCTGTGGTGATTATGGAGTTCCAACTATAATCCTAGAAACCGTTGCTTCCCATGACCTTCATATTTGGCATGCATTCTTTGGAGTTGTTGGGTAAAACAATGACCTTAATGTGTTGAACCAGTCTCCACTTTTTCTTGATGCCTTAAAAGGAGAAGCCCCTCAAGTTCAGTTCTCAGTCAATGGGAATGAGTATAGAACTGGTTATTACCTTACTGATGGTATATATCCAGAATGGGCAGCCTTTATGAAGTCAATAACACTTCCCCAAACAGAGAAGCATCGGTTGTTTGCTGAGCATCAAGAAGGGGCAAGGAAAGACGTGGAGCGTGCTTTTTGGGTATTGCAGTCTCGTTTTTCCATTGTTCGTCGTCCTGCACGCCTATGGAAGAGAAACAGTATTGGAAGGATCATGCTAGCTTGTGTGATTCTCCACAATATGATAGTGGAAGATGAAAGAGAAGATGCTAAAATTCATATTGATTTGAATGAGAATCCAGGGGCATCCTTTGCTCTACCTCCTGAAGTGAACACTAGTCGTAATCCACGCTTTGCCGATGTCATGCGTAGAAAAGCTGCTATCCGAGATCGTCCACAGCATACCTAGTTTAAAAATGATCTCATTGAGCACATTTGGTGCAAGTTTGGAAATAGGCAATGTAACTAGTCATGGTAGAATATTCTGAAACCTGTATGTTTCTGTTGTTTTTCTCTTCATAGTGAGAACTAACGTGATGTCTTACATTTATTTTTTCAGGAATCAAGACTGGGCATGGTGTACTAAATGCTGCAAATGCTACTTGCTCATGTTTTTAGTTAATGGCATGTGTGCCAGTGAACTTATTTACTACTATTTTTAGTTAATGGCTTGTGTGCTAATAAATTTATTTAGCATTGTTTTTAGTTGATGATCTATGTGCTAGCGAACTCTTGCTTGAACTTATCTATGTGCTAGTTAATGAACTTATTTAGTTCCGTGGATCTCATTTCAGTAGTTGGAGAGAAAAATCTCTGTGGATCTCATTTTAGTATACAATCATGTCTTGACTTAGTATTTTTCATTTATCCACCATATTATTATTGTTTGGTGAATGGCTACAAAAATATCGATCACAACTGATGACATGTACAAGGGCTTCTACATGTTGACATTAAATGCTACATGTACAAGGTTGACTGCATGATTAGCTATAAGTGATATGGTAGCTTCTCTCAGCCGGTAGTGGGCTAAACCATTAGCCTTGCTCTAAGCGCATCAGATCTTTTTGTTTTCCTTTCCGGTCATTCGGGAAGAAGCCTCGCTCGCTGTCCAACGACGCTCGATCGATGCCAACGGGCAACGGGTCCAGGTGCTCGCTCCTCCCGCCTCAGCAGTCCAGTCCAGTCACGGCGGGACACACGCAGTCAGATGGGCAGCCAGATATGCATAGTACTCCGTACTCCGTACAGTATATGCTACGCACGCACGAACCACCATATGCGTCGCCGGCGGACCGTGCCGCGTACGTACGTGTGTGTTCGCGCGCCGCCCCACGATATGGGCGCATGATGAAATGCAAAAAAGTAATCGACTGCGACTACGAGCGGTCGAACGCTCCACACGTACGATCATCTGTACGGGCGAGCCTGATACTCCATTTAATGTCCTCTCGTGGGATTTTCTTTTCTTTTTATATATAAAAAAATTATAAGGCATTTCCTGCGTTGGAGCTCTACTGAGCTAGTATAGCCCTATAGCTACTCGGTTCATGATTTGGTGGTTGGCGACTGGCGAGCAAGTGTGTTAGCTGGCGGTGCGCAAGAACAGAAAGGAGAAATGCTACGACGATGACAACTAATTTCGTCACGTTTTACCCGCTTTGTCGTCCTTGCATGTCCCGTCCTTTTCACTCTTGCTTCTTTCCCTGTATGCCGGCCTGTGTGTATGTCCTCCACAGATATATGGTACGAACCACGGAAAATTCTACGCTCCACTCGCTCGTCGTCCTGCCTATCGTGCACAAATATACGTCCGACCACCGACGTGTACTCCATGGGTTGGTTAAGCAACTACTCCCTTTATATTTAAAAAGTTTGTTGTTTTAAAAAACGACGGTCTCTAACGTGTAACTTTGATCACTTATTTTTTAAAAAATATTTATTAAAATATAATATATGTATATTTTTATGAAAGTATCTTTTAAGACAAATCCATTGATATAATTTTTATATTTTCAAACTCAACAACTTAAAAATTATTCATGATTTATATTCTCAATGTTGACTAAAACCTTATCTAAACGACAACCTTTTTTAGTATGGAGGGAGTACACATATGTTAAATACTCCTATTTGATTTGGATGCAAGGATAGTTTACTTAATTAGTATTACTTCTTTCTTAGAATCATCTACTTTATTCTTTACCATTTCTTTTTCCTTTTCTTTTTCTGGGAAAGGTTGTTCTTTACCATTATTTCTAATAAGCAGACGCTCAGGTAATTTAAAATATGTATTTTTTTTAGCACCAATATCGATCTTAGCATCGATGGCATGTATGCTACTCTTCACATCACTGCTAACATATTTGAGCGCTAGTGCTAACTCTTTTTTCTTTTAGGTTGTACGTTTTTCCTTACAACAACTAGTGTGTATATTGCAAAATCGAAGAGGCGGAGAAGCAAATCGAACGGAAAACACTACACGATTTAGCAATTCGTCGTCAAAGATAAAATCAAACTTAGCACAAGCATCGAACCATAGAGAACATATTTTTGTTCCGCATTGAATTTTTTCTTAGTCTCGGCAAATTTTGTATCCGGGACTAGTTTTATAGGTTTCGAATGACCTCTAGTCCCGGTTGATAACACCAACCTGGATTAAAGAGTCTTCTTTAGCCCCGGTTGATAGTTAGTGTTACGTATCGAGACTAAATGTCTCTTGATGAGTTGGTTCAAGAAGAAAATCTCACTTATTGTCAGATGTGGTGTGTAGGTGGGATGATAAGCTATGCACGAGACAATGTATGAGGTCTGGGTTTTGAATCTCACGGGGCGTAATGGTAGGAGACATTATTATTATTTATTATAAGCTGGAAGGACCAAACCAGGACTAAAGTTGCTGAGCTTTAGTCTCACAATGGTAGTCTCGGTTAGACTAACGAGATTAAAGCTAGTTCCCGGAATTAAAGTCAGTTCTAACCGGGACTATAAGACACCTCTCTACTAGTGTGCTATGTCTGTTTTGATTAGAAATTCCTTGTGATTGTAGTTAATTAACGCTTCAAAATATTCCCGTCGCTTTCCGCCTTTCCGGCCCGCGTGTACACTTGTGTATATAAAATCTCGCTCTTCTTGAGCTCCCACGAGGCCACGATCCACGTTTTCCTCCAGTCTAGAATCGCAGTTCTTTCCTAGTTTCGTTCTTCCGGGTTTCCACCTAGGTGTTCTGCTACACCCCGATTCCCAACCACAGCGGCACAGGGATCCTACAGCACCAGACATTTGCTTTGCAATCAGGTAATGGCGTTCTGCGCCGATTTTGCCGCGCTCCGGCCGACGTCCGTGTCGTCACGTCCGACGGGAGCACCATCCGTGCGCATTCCTCCGTTCTTGTGAGCCAGGCTTTCCTGTTCCTTTTCGTGTGTCAATTGGATGCGGATCGATTACCCGCCACTGATTAGATTTCTCGATCGTTTTGCCTGCGTGCGTGCGTAAATAATCCGACGATGGCGGGATCAAGGCCGCGGCGTCCCCGGTGCTGGAGCGGATGATCGTGGGCGCGCGCCGCGGGTGGGACGCCGACGCCGGCTGCACCGTCCGCGTCCTCGGCGCGCCCTCCGACGCCGTCGTCACCTTCCTCCGCTTCCTCTACTCCAACTCCAACCCCAGGTAACAACAACAGCGGTAACTGGTGCGCGTGGCCTGTCCGCTGATCGTCAGGTCGCGCGTGCGTGATGCAGGGCGGCGGCGGCGGGGGAGTGGGCGGAGGACGCGGTGAGCGCGCACGGGGCGGCGCTGCTGGCGCTGGCGCACGCGTACCGCGTCCCGTGGCTGAAGCGGCGCGCGGAGGCGGCGGTGGCGGCGCGCCTCACCGCGGAGCGCGCGGTGGACGCGCTCAAGCTGGCCGCGCTCTGCGACGCGCCGCGGCTGTACCTGGCGTGCGCGCGCCTCGCGGGAAAGGACCTGGACGCCGTGGAGCGGTCCGACGGGTGGCGCTTCGTGGGCCGCCACGACGCCGCGCTGCAGCTCAACCTGCTCCACCTTCTCCACGACGCCGACCAGGTGCGTGCGGTTAGCTGTTACTACCAATTAAGACATTGTTTTATTTATTTATTTTTGGATTAAGATAAGAAACAAGTTAGAACAAGTGCGGATATGTATGGATCATATATCTCCATGATGAGTCATCGTTGACAGTTCTTGATGGCTGTGCTGAATGCCAACAGTTCCATGACACACCAGTTTCTGTGTGTATGAGACAGTTCCCGCCCACCTAAAAATCTAAATCGACCACGAGTACCACGATTCCGCAAATCCCGTCCCATTTCCTGACGCGGACACGTCAGTCTCAACCAATTTTATTATTTTCTCTGACAGAGAAAGGAGAGGTGGGAGAGGGAGCGTGCGTCGCAGCACGTGTACGTGCAGCTCAGCGACGCCATGGCCTTCCTGGACCGCATCTTCGCTGGCGAGGGGTCGGGGTCGTCTTCGTCCGTGAGGGAAGAAAATTTGGTGCAGCCCGGCTGCCGATTCTGTGATCCCGCAACATCCGTCATTTGTTCACAACTGCATTTCGGTTTTCTACCCTTCTCATCTAACCATCGGTGATCAATTGCTGGACACGTGGGTGCCATCGCCATGGGGTCTGCACCATGTGTGGGTGCAGCCAGGCTGCACCAGATTTTTTTCCGTCCGTGAGCGCCAGTGAAGCCTCGTCGTGCGTGGACGAGGACGAGGACGAGAACGGCGCCGTCCGCCGGGGCCTCGAGCAGCTCATGCGGCACTTCGCCGCGTGCGGCGGCAGGACCAGGAAGCCCGCCGCCTGCCCGCGCTGTAGGCGCGCGTTCCAGCTCCTCCGCCTCCACGCCTCCGTCTGCGACCGAGCCGGCGATGGCGGCGAGCCTTGCAATGTTCCATTGTGCAGGTAAATGCAATCTAGATGAACCATCACATTCACACAACAATGTCGTGTAAAAAAATGGTTTCTTTTTGGTGTGCATGTGGACGATCTGTAGAGGCAGTAGGTAGCAACACCAACAACACGAGGGAGCAGTGCACAATTCTGTGGCTGCAAGTGTTTTGTCCCTCTGCTGAAAACGTACTCCTCCTAGTTCTTTTTTGTGGCATGAAAGAAAAGAAAAGAAACCTTGGTCCTGAAAGTGCATGTGTCAGCACTCAGTAGATAGCATCCACCATAATATCAATCATGACTGTAATGTGCCTTTTTTGTCAAAACCATTTGCTCTGAATCTGAAGTGGTTTTGGTTTCCTATTCCAGCAACCTCAAGGCCAAGATGCAGGAAGAGGGAGTGGGCAAGACATGGAAGCTTCTGGTGAAGAAGGTGACCAGGGCTAGGGTGATGTCTGCTCTGGCCAGCAGGGACAGGGAGGTACCAGAGGTTGTGAAGAAGTCATGGGAGAAATACAGCAGTCATAGAGCTGCCAGAATTATTAGATAGAAGAAGGGAAAAAAATGAAGGAAATAGTAGTTCTGTACATGACCGACGCAATCTTGGTTTACATTGTGCGCTTTAGCAGTATTCCTACAGTATTTTTTGTTGGGAGGGATAGGGAAAGTAAAGTTTGACCTTGAGGGCACGTGCCCTCGCATTATGGTACACACGATTTGCATTGAGATGTGTGTACAATAGTATATTGACAATATTCAATGATGATATTATGTGGCATCCTTGTGGTGATGTTGGGATGGCGCCAAAGTTCAGTATGTACTCATAACACATTCATATTGATTCGTAGATTTCAATAAAGAAACAAAAAAATACATGAGATATTTCTTATTGCATTTTGTTAGTTCAGAAACTTTAATTCACTTGAACACATGTGCTGAAAACTTACATGACAAAATACTACTTTTCTGACCGATAACTTGGATGATTTTCTCCTGATTTTTAATAACCATTTTGGGGTCGAACAACTTAATTAAAAACTGTCTAAAAAAACTTAACCAAAAACCCAAACATTTTAATAAGTATTTTGTTAGAATAAAAAAAACCCGTCTCAAGGTGTGTGCACGGCAGCACGGGCTAGGAAGCAGGCCAGCTACCTCGTTTGACTTGGCGACCAATGCAAAAGCATCATGCTTTGCAAACGCCGAAAATATTTTTAATGGGACCACGTAGTAGTAGTAGTAGAGAGAGAGAGAATGCTGCATCTTTGGGTTGGCGAGCACAATCCTCGTGTTATGCACAAGTCACCGACCTCTCTGTTGAAAGGTTAGCATCGAGACATCGATCGACTTCAGAGTGACAATTTGGTTGCAATTTTTTTGTGTGGACAGACCTCACGGCATGCAGCTCTAGGTAGGTTCACACTGTTCATGTAATTTCTCTACTAGTTCAGTTATGGTGTTACCCACCGACAGCTACTAATTAACCACATTAATTTGGTACGTTAGAGAAGTTATAAACTTAGAATAATGAAAACAAAAATGATATGCTATTTATCTGAATTTACAGCGAGTGCCGAGTGCCCAACAAGGTATGCAGGTCATGACGGTTGATAACGATATCTGTAAGATGCCGAATTGGCCCGTTATGAACCTCCCTCAGTTTTCATTTCAGCCAACTTATATAGCGTAGTACACGACAGGCTGTGTAAACCAACCGCGACTGTACCGGTTACCAGCGTCCACCGTTACATGTACTAGTAGTCATCACTGATAAAAGAGAGCAATTGGTGTGTTTTACGTTAATAAATCTTTGGTTAAGGTCCTAATCGATCACTGGCTTGCTTGACCCTAGTCTACCACGGCGCCCTAGATAAGCCACGTGATTTTCACTAGGATCAACCCGCTCGCTTCTTGGGTTTCACGGTGCGACTAGTGCAATGCCCACACGTGAACCGGGAGAATCGATGAAAGCTAGTAGCTACTCCTGCAGGTTCATTCCTTCCAAGATTTCATTTCTGTGATCAGCATTGTCCTAACTTTGAAACCACTCATCATCATGTCTGAACTCTCAATTAACTTTTGCTCTGCAGCCATCTTCGCTTCAGAGTTCAGAGAGAAACGAAAGCAAAGGAATGAATGAATGAATGAACCAATTAACGACACCAAATAATTAAACCCGCTTGTTCCTTGGGCTATCACTATCAGAGCACAGCAGTTTCACAGATTGAAACCAAAACACACTTCGGTTCTCCTTACACGTTACAGCAGAAACAAAACATGCATTTTTACTTCTATATATAAGTCCATACCACTAGCTGCTATCTAGTACAGTACTATATATCATCCTACTATGATCTAATAATAGTCTATGGTCAGGGGGGCAAAACTTGTGTGCACTGTGAGACGGACGACTGCATGCATGCACACACGGGAGAGGGAGACCAAGAAAGAAATGATCACCGACCGGCTCGTCGTCGTCGATGAGCTCGCTAGGCAGAAAGCAGCTAAGGATCGTCCAGCCGGTTGTTCCTCGGCGTGTGCCGCCGCGCGCTCGCGTAGTCCCTCATCATGAACCACCTCATCCTCTTCCTCTCCTCGGCCCACTGCTCGCCGTGCTGCCGGTTCCTCCTGTCATGGCGCCCGCTAATTCTCGCCGCCACCGGTACCGCCGAGCCTTCTCCTTCCACGAAACCAAACACAAGTTTCAGCTTTCTCGCCAGCCCGGTGACAGTATAACAGAACGATAGAACGGCAGGTGATCACAGGGAAATCAAACCGCCATTGCCCATTGGTGAATCACAGCACAGAGCTGAGCGAGGATGTACGTGTACTTACCAACAAGCACTTGCTGATGGAGCGACCTGAAGCTCAGGAGGAAGATGAGAGCGACCAGGCTCACCAGACCAGCGAACCTCATGCTGCCGACCGTCCCTCTCGCTCTCAGTCTGTCTCAGTCTCAGTCTCAGTAGACGGGGTGAGCAGAGCAGGCGTTGTACGCGCGCGTGCGTACTGCATATATAACGCACGCAGGGGCTCATGTCAGAACATTTCCAACAAAGAAGTTTTGACAGGTCAAATGGCAGGAGACGGATTCAGATTGTTTATTTCAGAAGAGTCGTGAGCACAACACCTCTACTGGCCATTTCGCCTTTCTTGGCGGGCTTGAACTAGTTTCCCAAGAACCTTACATGTCCTTACATGTCCTGCGAAGAATCTCTTGTTTCCGGAGCTCATCGGCGAGCGAAACTCATGTGTTCTCTTCTCCCTCGCGGTGGCGGCATGCGGTCCTCTCCTTCCTGGGCCAACAGGCAAGACCACATGCAGTCTCCATCAACCAGCTGCATGCGTAGCCTAACGACGAACCACATGGCACGCATCTAACTTGCTGCACGCACTTTTTCTCCAAGGCACAGGCATGCTAGCAAACTGAGATCAAGCCTGGTTTTATGCAGCTTCATTCTCCATGAAACTAGACATTGTATTTACCCGCAGCCAAATCTCAAAGAGCAGAGATCACAAACAAGATGCCAAATATGCGCAAGTTGATGAGAAAATTGCACCAGATAACAGAACACTATCCACATATCGCTTGATTCACCGCAACATGGGGCCATGGGGGAGTTCCATTCCATCTCCCACTGAATTAACAATTGAGCAAATCTGACAATTCAGTTCACACAATATTCAGAAATATCTCCATGTTTAACTAGGCAGAACATAGACTCCAGTTCTAGCAAACAACTGAGTACCAAATTAGGCAGTTCAAGCCTCGGGGACTGGAAGTTTCCCGCTGCCAAATCTCAAATCCGCATATACAAACAAAGGTAAACAGGGGCCCTGGTTTTTACAGGCTACGATGAAAAGGAGGTCATATTAAAAGTTTCCTAACAGGAATGTGCATACGTGCTCTATATTACACGCACATCAGGCAGCTCGAAGAACACGGTCAGTCATATGTCCATGTCAATCAAGGCATCTTCCTCTTCACCATCAGACGCAACACAAGTTAAGAAGTCATCTCCTGATAATTTGCTGTGTTGAAAGAAGAATATGTCACTAATTCATTATTGATTATCTTGTGTTCCATGTCAGAACCTTGCAGCTCAAAGCAAGCACCTACCTAGTGCAGTAACATCGAAAGCTCACAACTCGTTTTAGCTTCCTATTGTAGAAGAAGTAGTTGAACGACCATCTACAAGAAAAGGTTAGTATCCATATCAGAATTACGATTTAGATGTATAAGCTAACCACTACAATCCTATCTTAGTTCACTCAACATACATGGCCCCTTTCTCTAGAACTGGATCTGCATCAGTGTCTGGGTTATAGCTGTAGATGTCACACTCTCTGATTTTGATAACCTGAAACATAAGGTGTAAACATAAAATACAAGGACTATACAACCTCAAAACCAAACATTATACGCGAATCCTGACCTCATCAATTGCTTTAGTCAAACTGTCCATGAGAGAACTGCCCTCATTTGTGACTGCCCATTGCTGAACATAAGTCCAAATTCAGATAGGCATATCAGACAGTGAGAAAAGAAAACCAAAGTCTCAGGATCATTTTAAATTAAATAAGTGGCATATTTTCCCTTTTTCGGAATATGCAGTCTAGCTAAACCATTCTATTTATATGAACAAAGTAAACAAAAATGCAAACCAAAGATAAAGAGGAAATCATAAAGCATTACCCTAGAAGCATCAGATAAGTAGGTGTCAAACATCTGCTTGAAACTTTCCAACTCCTCTTCTTGGAAGAACAAGTGTGCCCGAACAGCACTGATGAGTGAACAAATGTTGACAAAAGGATGTTAAATTTAATCTGAAGGTCTTGCTATCATGAATGTGTGACATGACAGCTAGGAGACCTTAAGAAAGTTAGATATATCAAACACCAAAGACCAAGGGAAATGGAGAGAATTGAACTCTCAGCTCAAAGAGCAACGGTTATTAATCCGTCTGTCATACCATCTGACAACACCCCCTTAGGCTGGTAGGAAAGGACAAAAGCGGGTTTGCCATATCGCCCAGGTAAAGCTGACTATGGCATTACCCAAATATCCTTCCTCCCAGATTATATTAGAACACACTTGCTACAAAGATAATATTACCTGAAATCATAATCTGGATATATGTGGCCAAGAGTGAGAACTAGATATATCAATGTTTTCCGGCTGGACAAACATCAAACAAAAAACAAGTTAGGCTATGTAAAAAGACAATATGCATAACAAAAATAGGAACTTTTGCAAGCATACAACTGGGTCAAACCCTAATTTGCTGGATGCCTCAGTTAATGGTGGGGCTTACCTTGATCTGGAGGATAAATGCTCCACTGGTGAAGAAGGATCACTATCAGCGGACTTGCCAAGGTAATCAAGAATCTGAAAACGCAGCAGAGTGGCATAATTACAATAGCACACACCAATTCAAGACTGGAATTGAAACATCAACATTTGAAAAGCATGAATACATATAAACATCATACATGCATCCTTTGTGGGCTTTAGAAAAAACATTAAGTTTTGCTTGGAAAAGAATGGTGTTTCCATGAAGAATTAAATTCCCCAAAGATCCTAAGGGAATAGATTGCAGAAAGACATAACAACTGTGAATCTGTGATATCCCATTTGTGACATTCAGGAAATTTTAAATTAAAGAGAAACAATCTTTGGTTTCTGACTGATCAATCAAAAAACTAAATCACATGCCCCCATTGACTCATTCAAAACAATGTTGAAGACCCAAACAGCCTACAAGGCCACACGAAGAGTAGAAGATAAAGCCTAACATGACAGGTGGAAAAAAGCATAGAACTGCAGCTTGAAGAAGGGTGGCATTACGCAATGAGGCTGTACATGAATCATTCCATGATTCTTCATGTATGAAAGAGGATATCTACAAAACTAATGCCTCGTAAGCATCAACTGCATACATGAGAAAAGGTACCTAAACTAATTACACATAAAGTATACCAGGAGAGGTCGTCCCCTGACCGAAAAGCAAAAACAGAAAGAGAGGCCCCATTTGCAATATATTATGATGAATAAAGGAAGCATATTATAAGAAAAAGTGAGTGGAAGCAAACAAACTCAAAATGGGCGAACCAATTAAGGCATAATAGACTATCTGAAAGTATCTAACTAAATAAAACACTTTGTCTCCCCTATGATTCCAACCAGTGAGGACAAAATTTTCTAAACAAATCACTGTAGATTACACGTGATTCATATAGCCTTGTTGGACGAAAAAAAATGATCTCAGTGATGCTATAATTAATGTGTCCGGGAAAAGCATGTACCTCATGTTCTAGGCTTATCGAAAGCCTACGGTCTGTTGCAGTGTGCTTGCCTGCAAATTAATATACCAGCTTATCGAAATCGTACAGTTCATGCTCAACAAAAGATGCAATGAAGCATGTTCCTAGTTCCTTACATGAGAAGGCCTCAAGGTTCCCTCTGATTGTACAATCCCCAAGGTTGAGCTGCTCGAGGAACAAATTTATACTGGAAACATAAACAAAACCGCAAAATCAGTAAACTGGGGAGAAACGAATTGATTGCATGCAACCAAAAGCACAGAAGGGCAACAGAAAACACCGCGTTTACCTGTCGAAGGGGGTGTATTCTAAAAACTTCATGCTGGGTGGCTTGTGAACTCATAAAATAGTCAATCGTGCCTCGCGAAATGGGGTTCAGAACCCAGCTGTGAAATTAGCATGCCCATGTTCATCAGTAATCGAAATAGATTTTTTTAAGAAAAAAAAAAGTAGGCGACGAGAAAGATAGGAAAACCACATATTACAACAGGGGCGAGCACAATCAGCATACTATTTTTGGCGAGATTTATATGAACCAGAGTACCCATTTCCATTCCACCCCTTGCACCAGGGGAGCGCAAACTCAACGTGGGAACAGGTTCGAGAAATTCGGAAATTAAGCTGGTGCCGCCAGCAAAATCCGCGAACAAGTTTGATGAATCGAAGAACCCGCCGCAGGAAGAGGATTTTGGTTGGGTTCGAGAGCTCACGGTCAAAGCAGAGAGGAAAAAAAAAGGTTCTGCAGGAGAAAGCGAAGAACATGTCCAAATAGAAGGCTTGCTTACCAACAAAACGAAGAAATCAACGGACCCAGATCCCGCTCCACAGCGCCCAGGGAGAGGGGAACGGGGACGGGGATCGGGGTCGGGGATGAGGAAGACGATGACGACCTCGCGGTGGAATATGCGGTCTCGTCGGCTGGATGCCGGATCTGGATCGATCGATGCCACAAGCCCAGAACGGGGGCGGGGTTGAGAGGATGAGACCGTGTGAGCGTGTCCCGTGTACAGGCAACGGGTACATACCCGATGGGCACCTGTACCAACACCTGTAACGGTACCCCACAAGCAAACACGTGCCCGAGACTCACCTAGAATAGTCTCTCCCTGGATAAATACATTGCCATAGTTCTCTTAAATCAAACTTTTTATATATTAACTGAATTTCTAGAAAAAACTATTAAGATTTATAATATTAAATTAGTATCATTAAATTTATCATAAAATATATTTCCATATGATACTCATTTTATATTATATATATTGTTATTTTTTTTATAAAGTTAGTTAAATTTTTAAAAAAATTACTGGCATAAATTCCAGAAATTGATTTATTTAATAATTGAGAGAGTATTATGTTTGATTTTTTTTTTATCATTCGCCAAGAGTTGTGATGATCATCAGATCACCTGTTTTAGGATAATAAGGTAGCCTAGGGTGGAGTCATCCGACATGAGAATATACTCCTCAGATCCGGGCTCACCTTGCTCGTGCAAAACGAGCAAACGAGGATATCCCACCTAACCCTAGTCAAATTTAATCGAGAAAACCAAAATAATTGGAACCAAAATCAAATAATCAGTTCCAAATTCGGTTACTATGGTTATTTTGGTTCTAATGCTCGGTTAATAGAAATAACCGAGGTTACAGTCAAAGCCCATGAGAATATGGCCCAACCCAGCCCAATAATTGAAAACCCTAAGGCTGTGTTTGGATGTAGATATTGGAGGGTTTGGTATTGAATTGGTTCCAATACCAAATCAGCCTTGACATTGTATTGGGCTACAATTCAATTCTATTGTTTGGATGCCTATAGTATTTACTTTTGGAATCTTGCTGACGTATGAGGCAAGGGACGGCAGGGGGCCGCCGCCGCCCTAAGGAAGAAGAGGGGACCGCCTCCGCGAAGGAAGAAGAGGGCCCCTGCCACCGGCCGGCTTCCTCCACCCCGGCCATGGCGGAGCTCGAGCCATCCACGACGGAGCTCAACACTCTCCACCCTGGCCATGACGGATCTGGCTACTCAACTGCGGCTATGGCGGGGTAGCACTGCGCCCCTCACGCGCGGGCAGAAAGAGCCGCCGGCGAGGGAGAAGAAGAGCCGCCGACGAGGGAGAAGAAGAGGGTGGCGCGACACTGCTTGCTGGCGCGCGGAGGGGTAGCGAGGGAGAAGAAGAGGGCGGCGCGACACTGCTCGCTGGCGCGCGGAGGGGTAGCGAGGGAGAAGAAGAGGGCGGCGCGACACTGCTCGCTGGCGTGCGGAGGGGTAGCGAGGGAGAAGAGCCGCCAGCGGAGTGAGGGGAGGGCGGCGCTGCTCACTGGCGCGCGGAGGGAGTTCGATGGAGAAGTAGAGCCGCCGACGGAGGGGGCGGGGAGGCGGCGCTGCTCGTCAAGGGAGAAGAAGAGCCGCGGCTTCGATTCCTCCCAATACGGAGGGTCGGGTCTCTGTATTGCGGGCAGGAGGGCACAACCAGTGAGAATACCCCTTGGCATTGAAGTTGATTTCCAATTCCAAAGCCAAAGCCCATCCAAAAACAGCATTTGAGCCAATTCCAATACTGAAGACCCAATATCTACATCCAAACACAGCCTACTCGAAATGAGATCCTCGACTCACGCTAAGATGCTCTAAACTGCTTCCCAGGCCGGCCATACATGCCTAAAAAAATAAAGAAAAACTGAAACACACCCGGGGTGACCCACTCCGCCACTCGATGATAAATGTCGCGCACCTTTCCGCTACGTAACGTTGGAAATATGGAAATATAATTTGAATTGTCCATATTTGTATTTGTTCAAATTATATATATATGAATATTCATATTTGTATTCTTACTTAGTACTCAAATTTTATTCATGCATGTTAAATTTAACGATATATATATTTTGAGTTAACTTGAGTAAATATCTGAATAGAAATCCGAATTTGAGACATCCATTTTGTATTTGTATTAAAAGATATCTGACTCTATATTCGTATTCAAATTAAAATATGGTAGAAGATAACGTCCGAATCCATGTGTAGAGCCCACTTGATTATAATTTGTTAATTATCTTTATGTTATAATATATTAATTTTTGTACTTGTTTAACTATAGAGAAAGTTACTGCTTGTTAATTGTCTTTGTGTTAACGTATATTGATTTTTTATTCTTGGGTGACTATAAAAGATTATAACTTATTAATTGTCTTCATATTAATATATAATTAATTTTTTGTCCTTATCTAAGGATCTGTTTGGTATAGCTCACAACAACTTCATGAAACTGGTGTGAATTATTTTTTTTGTCAAACACCTTTTTTTTAAAACAACTTCATGGATGAATGTAGCTATTTGTTTCCTCTCTCACAAAGATATAAAGTGAGATGAAGTTAAAAAAACTAGCTTATCGCTCTCTCTCCCCTTTTCTCTCATATCCATGCATAAGTTATTGGGGAACCTATTTTACCAAATATATATTTTTTTAAATAGCTCAGCTTCACTTAGAGAGTTGCTCATAAAGCTATTTTCTAAAAAAACAACTCCACTAATAAAGCTGAGTTGTACCAAACGGTCTTAAGTATAAAAAAATTATGATGTCTTTTATATCAAAAATTATTTTATTCTTATCTAACTATAAAAATAAATTGTGACTTTATAATTGTATTTCTCGGTTGACGTGTATTAATTTTGTCCGAAAGTGGAGCGGCCGAGCGAGCAGTGGAGCGGGCTCATTTTTTGTGCCATGCGTGTGGCCGGACTGGGTGATGGCAAAAGGAGAGTATAAGCCGTGCGATCGTTAGTGGACGTAGATCCTTGTCCGACTGCACTCTACCATCGCACAACATGAAGTTAGAGGATCTCGTTTTGGTACACATGTCTATAAAAAAGTTCTAAGGCCAGTTTTAATGGGGTGTCATTTGAGTTTCATTCATATTAAATATGTTGCCATATAGATATTTTTGATGACATGACAATGTATTTAAGAAGAGAGAAGAAATGAGTGTCATGGGATGACACTCTCTTGGCACGATTACCAACTCTCTATGAGTCATGGAATTAAATGCTTATGAAACTCTAGAATGAAACTCTCCACTGAGTGTGGTTGTTTCATTTGAGTTTCATTTCATTTTGTATGACATGGCAGTCTTGGAAACAACGTCACGAAACTCTCCATTGAGACTGACCTAATTTAATTTGTAGAACCGGGTTAGCCGAGGCAATTAAACTATACTCTCTCCGTCCCTAAATAACTGTCGTTTACGGTTCCGAGAAACTTCTTTAACTAAATATATATTAAAAAATATTAATATTTATGTTACCTAATTAGTATCGTTAGAAAGATCTTTTAATCTAGTTTTTTAATAAATTTATTTGAAGGTACAAATGTTACACATATTTTCTACAAATTGAGTCAAACTTGTAGCACGAACACTAACGGCGACAGTTATTTAGAGGGAGGGAATATATAGCATAAATAAATAGTCACCAACTACCGATGGAGGGAGTCTAGTTTTTTTTCCGATAATTATGTGGCATAAATAGTTGTTCCATCGTATTGTTATTTTTCATTAAAGTTATATATACGAACCACTGAAAAAAAATAGCGCGTTATAGCGCTGAAATAGTGCGCTAATAGTGTCTAGAAGTAGCTACCGCAACGCTCAATAGCGTCAAATAGCGCCGCTATAGCGTTTTGGCCAAGCTTCCGCTAATTTCTATAGCCCGCCATTTTAAACCTCGATACGAACACATTCTCGTATAATTTTCAGATGCATATGCTTGATTTATTAAAAGAAGAAAAAAATTATACCATTGAAATTAAAACAAAACAATATACGTGCTCCCTCATCGTATCTTTTCGTCACAAGATCTCTTGCATTCACCGAGATTTGGGGCCCACCTGTCAACAGGCAGCGAAGCGCCTGGAGAGCGGAGAGAAGGACACGCACGGAGAGAGACGGAGGCGTCGCCGCGTCGGTGCCTCGGTGGCGGTGTCGCCATCATCCTGCACGCCACCACGGCACCACCAGCGTAAGCGTACCAGTACCAGTACCAACCCGAGGACGAACACGCCGCACGCGACGCAGCGTTTTTACGCCAGGACAAATCCAGCGCTCCCCGAAGCAGAAAGACCGCGACCCAAAGGCCAAAGCTCTCGAGCTCCGCTCCTCCAGTCTCCAGTCTCCACCGCCCGCCAACCCCGAGATATACCTCCCTTCCTCTCCAAGCTTCGTCTCCAGACGACGTCGCCGGCTCTCCCCTCGGCGCTGGTGCTGCTGGTTGCCAGTGGCGGTGGGTGGTGCTGTTGCTGGGTGGGATGCACGCCGCGACGGCGACCGCCGCCCGCCTCCGCCTGCCGCTGCCAAAAGCGGCCCACCACTCGCTCTGCTCCAGCCGGCGCCACCCCGATTGCCGACGCCGCCGCTGACGAGCGACCACACGCTTGGCGCCCCGCCATGGACGCCTTGTCCCGCCCCGCTGTCGTCATCGACAACGGCACCGGGTACGCCCTCCATCCTCCCTCTCTCTCCTCTCCCTAGATCTGCGCGACGGCGGTGAGTCACGCTGCTGATCTGCTCCGACTGTCGCGACAGGTACACGAAGATGGGGTTCGCGGGGAACGTGGAGCCCTGCTTCATCACCCCCACTGTCGTAGCCGTCAATGATTCCTTCTCCTCCTCCGCCCAGCCGGCGGCGAGGGGCGCCCCCGCTAAGGGGAACTGGCTCGCTCAGCACAGCGCCGGCGTCATGGCTGACCTCGACTTCTACATCGGCGAGGAGGCGCTCGCCCGATCCCGCACCAGCAGCTCCCACAGCTTGAGCTATCCCATTCGCAACGGCCAGGTGGGCGCTCCAGCTGTGTACTGCCGCCGTGTCCAGTTGCTGCTGCTGTTTTTTTTTTCTTCACGACCTTACTTACGATTGATTTGGGCTGAAATGAACTCTTTCAGGTGGAGAATTGGGATACTATGGAGAGGTTCTGGCAACAGTGCATCTTCAATTACCTCCGGTGCGACCCAGAAGATCATTATTTTCTTCTAACTGAGAGCCCTCTGACTGCCCCTGAGACCCGGGAGTATACCGGGGAGATCATGTTCGAGACGTTCAATGTGCCTGGCCTCTATATTGCAGTCCAACCTGTCCTTGCGCTCGCTGCTGGGTACACTACCACCAAGGTTAGTCATCAGAGCTTAGCCTTGTGGTTTCTTTAGCATAGGCATGCGTTTCTCTAAAATGGATGGCAATTGCATTGAGAAGGACATGTTTCAGAGTGTACTTGAAAATGCTTCATCACTGTTTTCCTTTCTTCCCTGTTGAGCGATCATCACACTTTATATTTATGAGAAACTTCATGCCTTGTTTTCAGTGTGAAATGACAGGTGTTGTAGTTGATGTGGGTGATGGGGCTACCCACATTGTTCCAGTTGCTGATGGATATGTCATTGGGAGCAGTATCAGATCTATTCCAATTACAGGCAAGGATGTTACCCAGTTTGTTCATCAACTTCTCAAGGTACCTTTGCTTTCTTGTTGATTGTCACAAGATACTACTCGACTTTGAACTTATCTAGAGAAACTTACCAGATGTAAAGGAAATGAAAGATTCCAGAAAACAGTACTTTGTTCAACAGAGAATAGAACACAATAGAATTACGAGATTGTGGTTAATTTGCAGAAGTGGCCATTATACTGTGGTATGTTCCTTGTGTAATAATATAAACTATAAGCTTCACTTAAACATTCGTTCAAGAAGAAGCTTGGTGAATTGATTTATAGTTTAACTTTGACATATATACAAAGGATGCACATCATCTGTTTCTTTGATATTTTGATTTAATCTTATTTTAGAAAATAACACCAAACAACTGCATTTAAAGTCACCGAGTTCCGTATTCTTGCATCCAGGAAAGAGGTGAGAACATTCCACCAGAAGAATCTCTTGATATAGCAAGGAGGATTAAAGAAATGTACTGCTATACTTCTTCAGACATTGTGAAGGTATTTAATTACATTAATTGCCTTGTCATCTTACTTGGTGAATATATATACTTTGATTCAGAAGTATATATTTTTTTAGAAAAAGAAATTCAAAAGAATGTGGGTGGAGGAGGTTCTTTTTTTGCTCTTCATGGCAGTACATTTTGCTTAAGAGTATTGTATAGCGCCCCCCTAGTTGAACCATTGAAACACTTTGCACCTATACTATACTGGCTGAGATCTGATTATGTAAAGCACTGTTTGAGAAATAAACATGATTTTAGCCAAATGATGCCATCAACTTTTTGTTTCATATTTTCCCACTGCTGAATGTTTTCCTTTAAATATGATGTTTCACTCCTGCCAGTTTCTAGCCATGGAGTTATAGAAGTAATGGTCCTTCCAAAAGGACAATTAGTCATAATCTACCTTACTGTTGCTATTTCAGGAATTCAATAAACATGACAGGGAGCCATCAAAGTACGTTAAACATTGGACGGGCATCAAACCAAAAACTGGTGCGAAATACACATGTGACATTGGATATGAGCGATTCCTGGGGCCTGAGGTATTTGATTTTACTAAACGAGTGTACACATATGTAGTAATTTCTATGTCACCGTCTGTTTCGGACTTGCAGTAATTGGTTGTAGGTAGATCATGACATGCAGAACTACTCCCTCTTGTTAATCTGAGTTCACTTTACTTCACTTGTACCTGAGTTATGTTGGCTTCGTAGAATAACTAATTTGACACTTTTCAATCTTTATGTGACTGCAATGCTAACTTTTCTTCGAAATGCCCTGAGATATTTTTGCTTTCTCATATTAGTGTTAAATTTGTACAGATCTTCTTCAACCCAGAGATATATAACAATGACTTCACCACTCCTTTGCAAGTTGTTATTGACAGGTGCATCCAGTCATCCCCAATCGACACAAGGAGGGCTCTTTATAAGGTTTTTATTATTTGAGTATTATTGTTACTATTTATTCGAAGACACTACATCAAGCCTAAAGAATTTCCAATGGCACAGAATATTGTCTTGTCTGGGGGCTCGACTATGTTTAAAGATTTCCATAGGAGGTTACAGCGGGACCTAAAAAAGATAGTGGATGCACGGGCCCGTGCATCTAATAGTCGGCTTATTAGCGGAGATGCTAAGGTACAGACTTTGTTATTTGCTCTTAATGTCTTCTTGACATTAAAAAAACGGACGACCAACTGGAAACTGGAAACTTTGTTTGTGGCTTTGCCAGTTTTTCAGTCACACCTAAATCATATTTGATTTTCAGGCCCAGCCTATAGAAGTGAACGTGGTCAGTCATCCTATTCAGAGATATGCTGTATGGTTTGGCGGCTCTGTGCTTGCTTCAACTGCTGAATTCTACGAGGTATATCAGCTTAGATTATCTAATATACATGCGATAGCATTACAAATTTTCCGGGAAAGAACCAGACAACACCTGAAATTTCTGAATGTTAACTTATCTGCTTGCACAAGCTTATTACACTGCACCTTGTTCGTTCAGTCTATGTGTTACAACTTATTATGTGAGTTCTTTCCTGTGTCCAGGCTTGCCACACAAAAGCAGAGTACGAAGAGTACGGTGCGAGCATCTGCCGATCGAACCCTGTGTTCAAAGGAATGTACTGAATCAGCCCATCATATAATCCCATTCTCAATGGTATGTGTTAAACCGAGAGCGATTCCCTGTGGCTGATGGTCGTGAATGGCATCCACTCCAGCGTAATGTGGAGGATAACTGACAGTGGAGACGGACTGTGGAGAGGGATCCTGGAGAAGCATAGCCGTACGAGCTGTACAAACGAAAGGTGCAAATAGATAGGTTCATGTTTCATCATACAATTTAGATGCTGGTAGGCCTAACAGGATGGGTTTGCCACCCCTGCTGAATTTGGGTGGCATTGTAATTTGTAGCGTAAACAGTATATTGTTGCTTCTGGCGATGCGGCATTGCTCCCTGTATACATGTTGATTCGGCAACAATGCTCTCTCTCTCTCTCTCTCTCTCTCTCTCTGTGTGACTTGCAGTTGGCACTACCTTTTGGGCCGCTACTAGCATCGCATTCGCATTCGCATCTGGCGTCACGCCCCAAGGAGCAAGAAGCAAGGGTTGGATTGCCAAACAGGCTAGGCTGGCACGGGTACTGGGTACAGCGTCCTGCATCCAGGAGAGAGTTGGCACGGGCATGCTGGCCGTAAGCATTCCATTCCCTACTTCCCTGTGCTAATGCTCTTCAGCTACAACCTCTTGGCTCTTCTGAACAGTGGCCTGACACTAATATCCAGAAATAATCACTGATTTTAGTGATGGGCACCAAGTTGGGTAAACAGAGTGGTCAACAGATTAGGTAAACTTTATCCAGACGATTCATATTACTTCAAAGAGTTCAGAGAAAACAAATTCACCCTGATATTTACATCCTACCATGTCTAAGCTTACCACACTGGTCTGAAGGCACAAACAGAATGTTTGCCAAAACCAGAGTGCCATCGCAAATGTTCAGGCGAATGCTGGTGGAGTGGGATCAGTTGAGGCCAATCGGAACATGCATCGGGATAGTCACTTTTTCTACGCCCTCAAGGAGCTTCACGCCGAGCTGGCCTCTGATCCCTCCTCCGAAGGCACACAAGTCACCGGAGTCCATCACCGCAAATGTGTGCGGGTGACCCATTTCCGAGTTCAGCCAGTACGAGGCGTTTGTGGGGCTGATCTGCACGACCTTCTTGTTCAGAGCCTTGAGCGAGCTGACTATGCTCGGTGTCGAGAAATCCGGACCCTCCTCTGCCTCATCGTCCTCCTGATAGAGAGAGAAAAAAAAGAAGTGATACCATCCAATATGAATATATGATACCCTTAAAAAAATATGAATATATGATGGGGATGAATTATAACCCTTAAAAAAATGGAATGGTTTTTCTTAATCTTTCAGCCCATTTACAACCTAGCATAATTATAAGTTGACATATAATGGTGAGCCCATTTACAACCTAGCATAATTATAAGTTGACATATAATGGTGATATTCCCAAATATAAATGTGCGAGAGAATGACCGTACCTGAAAAACCAAGGATTCACCGGACCCAAAGGAGTATACATCCCCATTCTCAGCGACAACAAATGTTGTGTATTCACCAGTGGAGAGATGAACGGCCTTCACGTTGCGTAATCCTTCAACCACTGTGGGAACAGCCTTGCATTCCTCATCACCATGCCCCAGACAACCAGTGTGGCCCCAACCCCAGGTGCACACACGGCCGTCAGCACCAAGGGCTGCGGCATGCCAAGTGCCAGCTGCTATTGAAACTGGTTTGAAGCTCAAGGACTGAAACTGTTCAATCAACTTGGGCATCCCCTTGTTAGTTTTGCATCCATGCCCAAGCTTGCCCCTAAACCACAACCTACAGAATACACAGATCTGCACATCGGCATGCACTGTTAAATATCTCCAGAAACTAAAAATTTCATGGTCAATATCAATAATAATAAAAATGATCCTGAAGATATAAGAAAGTGATAACAAAATGCAGATGGGAGCAGAACTTACATTCCATTTGGCTGGTATGCCAACATAAGAAGGTAGCAATTTCCTGCAGAGATATATGCAACAGGAACATCCTCAAATCCAGAGAGAAGACGAGGTTCAACATCTGAAGGATCCGAACTGTGGCCAAGCCTCTCAGACTTGCCCCATGAGAAAGTGTAAACTCGACCCTCTCTAGACAGAACTGCAGAGAAATACCCCCCTATGGATGCTTGAACTACAAAAACACCTTTCAATGACTCCACAATCTTAGGAGTTGTAGTCTGAATATGAGTATCGTCAACTAATTCTGAACCCCTTAAACTATCCTTCCCAAATGCATAGACGCTTCCCGTGTCACTCACGAGCATTGTCCATCTTGATCCAACCGCGGCTTGTGTGATTCTGATGCCTTGTAGAGACCTGAAATGGAGGTGACAGTTATGGCATTGGTAGATACTAAATAGTTCTATTTCAGAAAACAAAAAACTGAAAGATTATTACCTAATAATACATGGCTTGAACCGATCTTCTGAATCCCCAAGGCCAAGCTGACCGGAGCAGTTTGCCCCAAATGAATATACATCTCCATTTGAGGTGATAACGATACTATGGCCTGGCCCAGCAATCACCCGAGAACCATTCTTCTCCCTAACCAAAATATACCTAAGAACATGCTTCCAAGAGCCTCCACACCGGTGTTTTAGACACTCCTGATCTTCTTCCTTCATCAGCTTAAACATGGTCCTTTTCTGGCACATATCAAATGCCGCAAGCTCTGGAAGCGACAATGCAAAGGTTGGTGCAAAATTTGCAGGTTTACTGAAAAATGTGCATGTAGCCTGAGGACAGAGAGGCTTAATTCATCAGTAGCGGTGTCTGTTATTATAAAACACTAAAGCACTGAGTGCAGTTTAATGACTTGCCTCCAGATTGGCAAGATCTTTCGGGTCTAGATCACAAGTTGAGAGCACATGGAGAACAATGGAGGGGCTCACAGCAAGGAGAAATTCGCCTGGGGTTCCATCCCCAGAGCAATGGCGCTGTGAACGTTCTATTAATGCTGGCAATGGAGATGAATGGGAGGTCGACTCATCAGCATTGCTATGGAATTGCACCACTGGTGAGGTTCCACTAGCAGCAGTGTCCATGGGGCATTGCATGATTCTGGCAGTGCTGTTGCACTCTACAGATGAATGGGAGCGGAGGACTCGGTCTGATAAGAGAAACAAACGACAGTCCGTCACACACTTTCGACAAACAAATTGAGCAGCATGTGCAGATTTTACACAAACTGGAAGGAGAACAGCAGGAGCAACAAAGAGTTAGATGGTCACATTCATATATAGTAGCGTTTCATTTAAGTTGCTGTCTGCAGAAGACAGACTGATCATATAGCCTCCCAAGCAAATTAGCATCAGAATAAACTACGTCTTAGCAACACAAAGGATGGCAGGAAAAAGGGGTACAAAAACACGCATCCATCATTTGACCATAGATCGCATCCTGAAATCAAGATCGACGCGGATCAGACCTTAACGGAGTGTTTAACACTCGATCATCCCACACCTCCTGTCTAGTCTTCTGGGAAAAGAAAAAAGGATTTGAAACATGATGATCCGTGATCAACATCGGTATATCGCTACAAAAGCTATGGTTCCACCGGGAAAATTCGTACAATATCACAAAATCCTGTTTTCAAGACATTCAACACACCGATTCCCCACTCCAGCACCAAAAATCCCCAATTCGGCTCATCATCATGTCCCCAAAACCGGCGAAATCCAGCCAAACCCCCCCCACAAACCATGAAAAAATCCTTCCTTTCCCGCCAGATCGACCAAGAACGGCGAGATAATCGATCCGATTTCATCAGATTCCCCCAAAAGTTATTTTATCCCATCGAAATTCCCACATCAACAGGAAAAAGGAGAAGCCGCCCACAAAATCGAAGAAGGGGGAAGGGCTGGAACATCCAGATATAGATATAGGTCCGATCGAGGCATCGTACTAGGATTTATAGGAGGGGTTGGTTCATCCGATCCTCGCCGGCTACAGCGTTGCAACCTCAGCAACTGGGTGGGCACCGAGCGGCGGCGAAGATGTCGGGCCTGGGAAGTTAGCTAGAACTAGAAAAGGCGCAGGGGATGCGTCACTCCCATATTTATAGATGTGTCGGCAGGTGCCACGTCAGCATCAACTTCTCCGTGGCCAGCGTTTGACACTACCGTATTCGTCCGGTCCTCAGGAAAGGATATGCACAATTGATCCTGCGCCTTCAGAATGGAGGTGGTCAGGCAACCTTCGGAGCTTCATCTTCTCTTAACAGTTGAGAGTTGGGTTTATCTTTCTGGTAAATAGTGAAACACTGCTAACACCCCCCCCCCCCCCCCCCACCCACCCATTTTGGTATGGCGAGAATCTGAAGTTTTGGTATGGTCAACCACTCCCTTAAGGAGCCAAAGCCTCCTTATGAGAACGCCCCCACAACACAAAGCCGTAAAAAAGGAGCCATTCACCTACAACAAGTAGGCATAAAAAATTTAAAAAACTTCGAGTGAAATGGCACATTATGTCATTAAGCTCCAAACTCCGGACGTTGCGTCCGGAGCTCCGCGTCCGGACCTTGATCACCGTCCGGACCGGAATGTTCGCCGAAGGCCGAGGCTAGGGTATACGTCCAAACACATCTGCATTGGATCGCAACTTCCTAGCGTCCGGACCTGCATCCGGACCTCTATTTTGAGTCCAACCGAGTTGCCTTCTCTTCTCCAAGTTCATGTAAGCACACTAAGTGTTACAACACTTGTGCACGTGTGTTAGCTTTTTCTTTGAATCACTTTGGATTTTATTTCAATTCATGTCACTTAGGTTCATTTTAGATATGCAATGCAAATGACCCAGTGACACATGATAACCGCAATCGACACGAGTTTCTCCTTCTTGATAGTACGACTATCTATCATAAAGGTGATCACACTCTCTATAGTGTCTTGAATCCATTTTTGTTTTTTCCCTTTTTCTTTTCCTTGTCCATGAAGCACTTGATCCATCATGATCATCCATCTAGCTTCACATGTCGAGGTGGATTACCCTAGCTAGATCACATGCTTAGCACTTAGAATTAGTCCATAGATTTCATTAATTAACTAAAACCAAACTTGAGCTTTCATTAGCCCGGACAAGCTGTGATGTTGTAGCTCGCCACCGGCGCCCACCACTCACTAGCTGGAACCAGCCAACCGGAGACGAGATTCTGCTCTACATGCGTTGGAGAAGAACCAAGATGGAAATTGAAATTAGAAGTTTTTCAAGGGTTCTAGATTCGAAGTCCTATACTCATATGAATAGTGTTGTACTAGTGTTTTTACTAAAAGTTAATCAAAGTTTATGAAGGGATCTAGGTGAGAAGTGTTTGTTCTTTTTCTTTTATCAATATTTTGGCTGAACCTTTGAAAATTTATACAAAATTCTTGAAAAAATCATAAAATAAAAAATAATATATATAAATTAGGCGGTTCTGTGATAGCTAGCGCATCTGCGAGGACTAAGATGTGTTTTAATTAAGAAAGTTAGCGAGAGTATATCGAACAAATATCAGTGTGAAGGTCCGGACAGAGGAGAACTAGGCTGGCTTTGCCTCTTTAAGCCCGGGCATACACATATATCTTGTAAACATCACAGGTATATATATCCTCGAACATTAAGCTTATACCATCTTTTTCTATTTTTTTTTCTTTCCTTTTTTTTATTTTTAGGTGGTATTTTATCATTTTTGTTTCCTTTTTCTATTTTTATTTTTATTATATGTTTTATTTTTCCTTTTTTCCTTTACTTCGTTCAATTTTTTTGTACTTTTACAGTTCTTTTTATATTCTTTATTTTTTACTATTTTTATTTTACTCTATTAATTTGTATTTATTTTTTAATTTTTTTTGCGCTTACTTCTATTTATTTTTTTCTTATATTTATATTTTTAAATTTTATATATTTATTTTTTAATAAAATCAATAATTTTGTTTATTTCATTTTCTTCTTATATTATATTTATTTTTATTTTCTTCTATTTATAATTTTATGTTTCGCTTTTTTATTTCTAGATACACGTGATGTTTATGTACACAAATGCGTGATGGAATATACATGTACACGTACGCATGATGTTTATGTGTATATTATTGTTTTATAAAGTATTTTTTTATGTCCACAAGTAGAAGTTTAATATTCTATGATGTATTTTGTAATGTCAGTAAGTATACTTTAATATTATATAATGTATATTGTGATGTTCGATATTATTTTGTACTTTTTTATTTGACTCTAATTAATTAATTTACTAATTGTAGTATTTTATTTTATATTTTCATGATATATGTGATGTTTACGTAGTGTAGATATGATGTTCTATTCTATATTTTAGTGATGTTCATGTAGTATTAATTTGATATTCGGTAGTAATTTTTTTCTTATTTTTTATATAATGTTTATGTAGTATACAATATGATATGATGTTACATGGTACTTAAAAAGCATAGGATATGATGATTAGATGATGTTAGCAATTTTGGCTAAAAAAAATAGGATATATGCATTTTGGATTTTACGCGTGACGCGGTCTTGGTCGTGCCTCCTCAACAACAACAAAGGGCCTCTGCACCCTTCGGTGTTCAGTGGGCTGGCTTTGACATGGGCTCAGCCAAATCCCGCTCGGCTGTTTGGTTGAGGTTGAGGCCGGATTGGCCTTTG
Source organism: Microstegium vimineum (assembly GCA_022036555.1). Classification (NCBI taxonomy): domain Eukaryota; kingdom Viridiplantae; phylum Streptophyta; class Magnoliopsida; order Poales; family Poaceae; genus Microstegium; species Microstegium vimineum. Next base: position 43,388,205 of record CM039122.1, read on the forward strand.
CACCGTTAGCATTGCTGGGAGGAAAATATTAAAGGAAGTGGACTCGTCCAATACCATGTTTGACATGGACTACGGGCTGCGAACAATTCATGTGAGGATGTAGGATCCAATCTCACCGCCGAATTGAGTGAACGGTGACTCCACGGGTAAAGATGGTCCTCGTGTCGTGCCGTGCCAACTCGTGTCGTGCCTGTCGTGCCGTGCCTGGCTGTCGGCCCACGGCACGGCCCACGGGCCGTTTTGCCGTGCCGTGCCGCCCGTCGTGCCGTTTCGGCTCATGGCCCGTCAGACGAGAAATACTTCAAAATTTTCGTAAGTGTTCATATTTTCAATTTTTGACAAGTGTTCATCATTTTTAACATGTCACAATTCAATTATTAGTTATTATAAATCATTTTAACAACTTATTTTAACTGAATAAGCCGTTGGAATCACAATCTTCGTGTCGCTTCCGTGCCGCCTGTTAGATCGGGCTGTGCCCGTGCCGTGTCACGTGCCTAGGTGGCGGCCCAGGCACGACCCATCCACCGTGTCGTGTCGTGTTTGGGCCGTGCCAAAACACCGTGCCATGGGCCGTGCCGTCGGACCTTGTGCCTCATGGACAAGTATATCCACGGGTGATGTGTAAACTTGTGTGGGTGTGTGGTACATCCTTTACTTAGCTGGTAATTGTCGTATTTTCCGAATAGTGAGAAACTTAAACCTCACCAACATCATAGTACTATTATGAGTTCAGTTCATCGGCACACTGCTTGTCCATCCATCCATCCGGCCCTCGCGTCGCCCCAGACGGGCGACTCGGGGGCATCCGCCACCGCCTTCCCGGAGCCGCCCTCGCGCGTCCTCTTCGGCCGCCGTCGCCGCCTCCCTGCGCGCGGCGGCGGGCCCCAAGAAGGTTCCTCGTCCGCGCCTCTCTAGGCCTCCTGTGCACCTCCGTGCCTTCTCCATCTTCCTTCTTCTCCGGTACCGGTGATCCCTGTGCAGAGGCGCGGCCGATCCGGCCCTTTCTCGACTGGATCCGTTCCCTCCGCGTCAGGACCTGGCCCTTCCGCGTCCGGATCGACCGGCGGAAGGTCTAGGGCGGCGGGGGGGGGGGGGGGGGGGGGGGGGCGTCGGCCACCGGGAGGAGGCGTGACCGATCCGATCCTCCTCCACCGGATTTGTGATTCGCCCGGCGGTGCTGCGAGGTGGCGACCTGCTCGGGTGGCGGCCGATCTGGCACGCGCCCTGGTGGGCTAGGCGACGCGGACGATGGCACACCATTCTCTCCACCGATTGATGGACGGACGGATGGCCGCCGACGTACCTACACCGGTGAAGGGTATGGCGGCGACGGGCCGATCTGGGTATCTCAGGCCTGGATCAGCCGGCTGCTGCCCCGTGCTGCCCCTTCTTGGTGCGGGTGGTGCTCCGACGATGCGGACTCGGGCGGGCGTTTGCCTCGGGTCGGGGACTTTCCCCAGGCGACGGCTTGGGTGTCGATTTGGACCCCTAGGCACCGGATGGGGATGACAGTGTTGGCACCGGCCATCTCGACAAGCCGTCCAACCCGCCCTCCCACATACCACGTCGCTCCCCAGGCGGCCCGTAAATCGGCTCCGACGTCAACATCAAAGGACATCGTGACCCCTGTTTTTCTGCTGCCTCACTATATCTGGTGAAGACCCTGCTGATCATCTCTGACATCTTCGTATGTAGGTTCGGCTTGGATGTGTCTTGCAGAATATTGGAATACGGGTGAAAACCCTACCTGGCGGTGCTGGGCCGGCGGCGATGACGCAATCAACGTCATTTTCCCCCTTGGAGGTGTCGCTGAAGTTCACTCTTTCTTTTGTTGATGATGGCGTCCGCGGACGTCATTTACCTTCTTGAAGGCATCAACACAAGCACATCCGCTCCTAGCCATGCATGCACTGCGGCATTTGGGACTAAGCTGCGGCGTCAAGAGCAAGCCAAGGACGCCCTCTCGTCGATGAAATAGAGGGTAGAAGCATTTATTGTTTTGCTGTTTTTGTCCTGGTCTATGTATAAGACTGACTTTTCTCTCTTTTGTTTTTCTATCTCTTTTTATATTTGTTGGCTGTGTACATCCCCGGAGGACGGATATTGAATATCCTTTATCGAAAAATCATAGTAATATTCTATGAAACATGATGGTTATGTTAATTATGATAAACCGGATATGGTTACTATTGTGATGCTTATTAATCAAGTGGTTGTTACATGGTATATGCTAACTTGGCTCTAATTTAGTTTCATTGAATTTGATGTTAAAATATTGAAAGAAAGGACTTATGTTAGTAATCTCTTTTGCAAAAGTTTATGTTATTTAATTAGCTCCACCAAATAAATCATGAATATCCTTGGAGTCATTTTATTTTTGTCTTGTTAGGTAAGTCTTGCTGGCTATAATTGGGTACTTAGTGTTTGATCTCACCATCGTGTTATAGGTGAAGATAATTAAGTGCCAGTGAGCTTGGCTGCTCTGTATATGATGCACCTCATCTATGCTTTTGTTGGAAGTAAGGTGTCATGTGATGATTAAGTCCCACGGAGGAGTACGTATGTGTTTTGATTAGGAAAGGTACCCCCCTTCTAACGTCCCAGAATTGGACTGGGCACCCATGCCTTTCGGTGGGCTGGGCTGCCTGGCTTTGACAAGGGCAGGCAAATCCCCCCTCGTACCAACTCTCAACGGTCTCCGTAGCGTTCCAGCTTAGATGGGCCGGTTGGCCACCTGCGCGGTCCCATAGCGGACTTCACGCTCCCACAAAGAGATGGCCATTTTGCGGAGTAGTAGGCGAGAGGGAAATGTTTCGTCGCCCACAGACTCTTGCTTGGTCTGTCAGTCAAACTGTCATTTTGGCAAAAACAAAGAATAATAAAAGAACTGTTGCAAAGGATAAGCCTTGAGGCCATGCGAACGACGAACCACGGTACGCTGAGCAACTCAATAAATAAAGCTGCCGGCCGCCGCAAACGGCCTGATCCACGCAGATACGGCCGGTGTGGCCAATTGGCCAATGGCCATGCATATGTATCACACGATCCGCCGCCCGATCCCTAACATGTTTGGAGAGGGAGCCATGCCATATATGCATGCATGGATCCACCGAATAGCCTAAATTGTCGCAGCACTCGCGGGGGAATCGTAATAATCCGTAGCGACGCCATGTGGCCGGAGCGAGAATAATGCGCATGTCCTGCGCCGACGACGACGCAAGATGCTTGCTGGCGCCGCGCGCACGTTCTGCCGAGCGAGGCGCCTCGATCTCTGCATCTCTGCATTCTGCAACATGGCGCTCCCGATATAGTAAATATAACAATTGATGCGCGCGCGCGCGCGCGCAATCAGATTGTTCTGGGCATCTTGCGCCGACTCGATCAGACAGGCCGGGTATTATTGGGATTGGCATCATCATCATTTGAGATGTACTACTGTATCAGATGACCGAGGCCGCAATAGAATAGGAGCAGTGAACCAACTGTCAGCCATGCATGTTGAGCACACAATGAATTACTATCCCGGCCGATTCCCACAGGACAGGACTGTCACTGGCTTATTAAGTTTTCGGGTGCACTGCACACCACCGTGCCATGCATATAATATACGAATATGCAAAGGGCAAAGCGAGGACGAAGTGGGAAAATGAGTGAGTATTAAGAAGCCCCCACCACCACCAAGCCAACCCTCGGAGGAGCCACCAAAATTAAACCCAACGCATACTACACGTACCTTCGGTCCTACTCATGATCGACATGCATGCACACACACACACACACTACTGTGCAACGTACAACTCCGTCCATCTCTCGCCAGTCACCACTATCATCGTCGTCGTCTTTCCTTGCGTTCAAAACAACGGCTAACCAATCGCAGTGCCCGATAGAGGGACCTAAACTGCAACTAAACCAAAGAAAACTAGCGGTGGCCAAGACACATCATCATGGCAATTGGCAAGAAGAAAATTGCATGCCAATCCACAGTCTAATACTCTAATCGCCGGAGGCCGCGGCATGCTGATGGGTTTTCTATAACTAGCTATAAGGGCTAACGCAACCGACCACCCTCCCACCAATCATCCTGTCCTTCGCCCCCGGCCAACCCTAATCCTACCGTCGGTCATCATTGTTGGTGCCGACCGACCCTCCCATGTGCAGCCCAAATAAAACCCTCCCTCTCCATGCAATGCAACTTCCGAAACATTTCGAAACAATAATGACAACATGCTTGTCCATCCTCGTCTGTTTATCTTTTTTTTTAAAAGAATTCTGGGGCCTACGCTACGCTAGCTGTGGACCTTTGCAGAGATTGCATGTCTCGGGCGCCGTTGGACTCGCCGTCGCCGGTCCTGGACTTTAAACAGACGCACGCACGCACGCCTCTAAAGAGCCAGCCTGCCAGTGCCAGCCTTTGTGCGACTGCCTCCTCCTCCCCCCTCGTCGTCGTCTTCGTCCTATATATTCACACGGACACACACACATACACACAAAGCCTGAAACCGGTTGCTGCGCACTACACACAGAGCGAGGAGCCAGCTGCACCTTTGCAACCAACCATGATTAAGCTGAGGTACTCCAAGAGGCTCTTCAAGAGGAGCTCCTCGTCCAAGCAGCAGCAGGCGGCCGCTTGCGGCGGCGACAATGGCAGCGCAGGCGGCGGCGCCAGGGAGATCGAGTGGGAGGTGAGGCCCGGAGGGATGCTGGTGCAGAAGAGGGACGGAAGGGGCGGCCAGGAGATGGTCACGGTCAGGGTCTCCACCGGCTTCTCCTGGCATGATGTGTCCATTGCAGCCACCTCCACTTTTGGTCAGTACTGCTACGCTGCTCCGCCCAGTCTGATGCTGCTGCTTCTTACTCTCTGTTGTGTTCTTTTTTGGTTGCTGATAGATTAATTAGCAGTAACATCTAGCATGTTCTTGGAACTCCATTTCACAAATACTAGTTACTTCTTGGAAGCTTCCACTTTCCACCATAATTTTTTAGCTTCCCCTGCACTGCATCTTTATTATTATATATAATATAGGAGAAAAAAGGTAATAGGAAAGATCCAGTTATTCCTCCTCATCAGTGAATGTAAGCAACTGTTTGGTAGTCGTTGAATGGAGTTAAGAACGGAAGCAGCGCCCTTGTTGCTCTGAACTGTCAACTACAGCAGCGTCCCTGCATTTGACATTTCATATGCAGAATGCGTCGATGGAGTATGGAGACAGCTCTGCTCCCAATTTTACATTTACTCCTCTGATGACTGATGGTCACAAAAATTCAGAGCGAAACCAGTATGGTCTCGATTTCAAATCCTGAGCTCCAAAATCCAAATGTGAAATTCCCATGCTTCTGAGTCGTACTGTGATTTCTAATTACTATAGTAGTAGTTGACAACTAGAAAGGTCGGCTGAATACTAAACTGTGAACCGACATGTACTGCATCTACAACTCAGAACTACAGTACTTCACAGTATTATGTACTAGCAAATGCTGACGCAAAGAGGCTTCAAAGTCTTACACCCTAACATGGGCGTACACACTCTCACATAACTTATTCATGGCTGCGATATACAATTATAAAAATTAAAAAAAATATTTATGGCTTCCAAGTTCCAACCACACTGCCAGCTCCTGCTCATACATGTAATGACAGTTGCAGTGACTTGCCAATGTGCCAGATGTCTTAGAATCAGCCAAAATTATTGCACACATGTTGGAACCTTCATCCATTGTTTTTCTTTTCCATCCATCATTACCTAAATCATGCGTCTAGTTGTGTACTGACAGTTTGAATTTCATTTAAAAAATATGCCCTCTTTGGTTGTGTTTGTAACTTGTAATTAACAAGCTCTGTCTCTGAAAAATGCAGGTGAGCTAAAGGTGATGTTGTCCATGATAACAGGACTGGAGCCTCGGGAGCAGAGGCTGCTGTTCAGGGGCAAAGAGAGGGATGACACTGACCACCTCCACATGGTTGGGGTGAGGGACAAGGACAAGGTCCTCCTCCTAGAGGACCCGGCCCTCAAGGACATGAAGCTCCGGGCTCTCTCGGCCCAAGTTGTGCGGAGCTCGTGCCACCCTTTTATCCAAGTGTAACTCGGATCAGTCCGCTACTGTGCTAACTATTATCACTACTTATTATTAGTTATAAGATAAGATCGTACTACTATTTAGTAGCGCGAAAGTACTTTTAGTTTCTGGAAGGTTTTTTATATCCGGAATCCGAGGGGTTTGTTCTCTGAACCCCTCTTAGTCCACTCTTAGTGCCACTCCATGAAAGGGCTAAGGGTCCCTGAAGATGAGAGTGAGAGAGTCTTTTAATCATGTAGCTTGTTGCAAGTGTCAGCCATGGTGGTTGTGATGTGATTTGTTGAAGCCTAGTGTTGGGAATTTTTTTATGGTCCCTACTACTACTGTGGTCATTTCTCATTCCTACATGCATGCATGGGTCATGGATAGGCATGAGAAAAGATTGTATGTATCTTTTGTTCCTGTTCCCAATGAATGAAACCAAACGTGTGTCCCTTTCCATGATGGAATTCAGTCTCTTTTGTTGATCTTTGGGGCTGTGATTACGATGTGTGCATGGAGAGCGAATCACGGTGATGCTTCAGGTTCAAGAAAAGGAACCTAAGATGTGCAAGATCTTAGCGATAAGGGTGGACAATACAATGTGACCCGTTCCTTTTGTGACTGCCATTAATGTGCTTGAGATTTGCAGATCAAGTCCTTTGGACTGCAGCGAAGGTGAGCAGCCCCAGACAGATTGGTAAGTGATCTGTTCCCCATTCACAGACAGCAGCAACCTTCACCGAGTGCTTGTCAGCATCAATGCATAGTAGTGCTAGTAGAAAAGAAGAGTGCTTAGCTTCAGAACGAAGGGATTAGTACAAAGCTCGCAGCAGATGGAGCTTAGGCATTCCATCAATAGCCAAATATGTGCCCCAACTGCGCCAAGGAGCAAGGGATGGGCCGAATTCATGATTGTTAGGTACTCCATTCCATCCATGAAGAAGCTATTGCGGGATGGTTTGGGGGTTAGGGTTGTCGAATACATATACACACTTAGCGTGATTGGTTTGCCCTGCTCGGGCCATCTTAGTCTGTTCGCTTGGCTTTTCAGAGTGTTTTTTCTCTCATAAGAAATCAACCAACAGTACTTAATCCAGTCAGAATAGTGTATAATCCTGCCTTACCATTTGCATGTTTCCTCCATCCCACACACCTCCGTCTTCTGGATTTGGTTTTCCCCCATAAACCAGGATATCGGCTTGGTTAAGTATGGTGCAAGGGTTCATATGTCTCGTGCATGCATGAAACTAAACACGACTTCATCTTATACCGTACCAACAACAAAAATTAATTAAACATAGTTAAATGCACGATTACATCAGCCTACCTCCCACGAGCGTGGACTCCTGAGCAACGAATCACGCCCACACTCAACAGTTCATCAGTAGCAGCGTACAATCCAGTCGACCTGCTCCTGAGTCCTGACGCTTCAAGTTCAAGAAAAGGAGCTTTATAACGGGAAAATGAAGTTCATTCTGCTGTGCCCCGCCTTTCTGTTACTGTGCAGTAGATGTGCTAGGCTAGGGTCGCTGGTGGTTGAGATTTCAGATCAGGAGCTCAGACTGCAGCGAGCCAAAGAGTACAAATCAGTCACCGGTTTGTTTCCCACTCGCGGACAGCGGCAACCTGCAGCCGCTTGCTTTGCTTGCGCTATCTTCCTTTCGTCCTTTGAATTGCCAGCATCGATGCAAAGCAGAAAGGTTGTTTGTTTTGGCTTAAAGGGAAGGAACTCCGAGCTCGTACGAGGCCATGAAGATGGACATTTATATATAGCTATAACTATCTAGATATGCATTATTAGTTTTGATGCAAGTTGCTGTTCCATTCCATCCATTGGTTACAAGTAAACATGTTAGGAAAAAGGTTTGACTCCTTGATTTTGCTGATCGATTGGCGTTTGTGGAAGGAAAGAAAAAAAAATGGTAGGACCTTCGATCGAGCAAGTTGTGCAATAGGAGAATTGCTGGATAGTAGCAGCAGTAGTAATAGAGAGGAGAGGAGGCGGATCAATGCTTCTGGCGGGCTACAGGCAGTTGCGGTCTCTGACAGAAGAATTCTTGTTATGATTAGTGCTCTCAAAAGAATTCTTGTTATGATTAGTGGTGTCAAAACAATTCATTTCTGGTATTTCTTCTTTTGGTCACTAATTATTTGACGTGGAAGTTTCGTTTTGGCCTGGAACGGCCCGGAACGCGGCCGGTTCTGGCCGAATCCATTTGGCCCGATTCAAAGTAGTTTGTTGTTCTGGTCGGATCGATTTGGCTCGATTTGAAGCCAGGTTAGACTAGGAATGGTCGTTTGATTAGATGCGGTCAGGAATGAAAACTGGTCGATCGGCCCAAAATGGAAAATGACCGTCATATGTCTAGAATGGAGACACACCAGATTTGAGTGAACCAACAGGATTCGTTTGATCCGACCTAAGAAGAAAAACAGACATGTTTTCAATATGAAACAACAGAACATAGCCTTAGGTTTCACTTGTTTGCAGGGGATTGACTCCCACCCAACTGATCTCTTCGAACGGCGCTTTAAAGGGAGACAGAAGGATGGAGGATACAGAGGTTCAAGCATCCACGTTGAAGGAATGAAAAAATATTTGTCTACAATGTTTGGTGCCTGGTCCGTCTATCATCTTGTTTGTAGCCTATGAGTGAAACTTATTAGTAAGTCTAGACTTGGCTAAAGTTTGTACTTTATTCTTCTCTTTTTAATAAAAACGTGCTAGAATGATCATGAAAAAAGTTATCACGTGAAACTTAACATATGAAGAAAATTGGTTATTTGCCATTCCATTTAGTTGTGTGTCGGTAATAAGTTTTAACATAAGTTTGTGCTTCAGCGCTTGTAATCCATTTATCTGATGGTTCTTCCATGAAGAGTATTGAAGCCATTTTTTCTACTATTATCTAAAAAAATCCAACATCTAGAAGATTCTTTATTTTTTTTTCATGTTAGGACTACTTTGGATACACCTATTCTTCAAGATTTAGAGGGGATTGATAGGAAAATGAACTAACTTCTTTCCAAACCCTTCAATTCCTATGGAGAATGGTAGATCCAAAATTCAAAGTAACCCTTCAATTCCACCTGATATAAACTCATCCCCTTTTTGGAAAGGGGCCCACATCCTGTGGGCCATTAAGGCTGCTAAAATAGGTATTAGGTGGAAAGTGGGTAATGGTAAAGGTGTGAGGTTTTGGGAAGATGAATGGTTTGAGAATTCTAGCTTAGCTATCCAGTTTTGGCCTCTTTATATTATAAATGAACAACAAGGTAAATTTATAGCAGAAGTGTGGGATGGTCAAGTCTTAAAACTTTCTTTTAGAAGGTTAGTGTCTGAAAATCTTATGAACTTATGGTATGAGCTAGTTGAGATTGTTGAATCTTTAAATCTAGTTACATAGGAGGATCAGATTATTTGGTGTTATAATTCCAATGGTAAGTACTCGGTGCAATCTCTGTATGCTGTAATTAACCAAAGGGGTGTGATCCTCACCCATGTGCATGCTGTCTCGAAGTTACAGATACCCCCTAGGGTCCAGATCTTTTTGTGGCTACTTTCTAAGAATATGATTCTTACTAGAGATAATTTGGCTAAACAAAGAGAGGTCCAAGATAAAACATGTCTTTTTTGTTCTGAAAATGAATCAATAAACCACATGTTTTTTCAGTGTATTGTTGCTAAACGTGCTTGGCTCTTTATTCTGGAAATGCTAGGGCTTCCTATGGTGTGTGATTTTGAGACAATAGCCTCTCGTTGGATTGCCAATAAGAGGCATGTTAATGCTAATATAGTTTGTGCGGCAATTTTATGGAGTTTGTGGAAAATGCGAAATGATCTCTGTTTTCAGGGAAAAAGTTGGATAAACGAAAGATTGCTGCTGTGGAGGATAGTTGGGATGCTAAGGAGATGGCTGCCAATGTTCAAGCAAGTAAATGGAGAAGTGGTGGAAAGGATGGCGGCAAACTTGGAAGTCCAGGCGCTGAAACCTCTAGCGATCTGCTGGGAGGATACAAGGATGGCTTCGGCTTTGCTGCAGATGGCTACACAGGGATCGGCTCTGGATTACACCAATGCGACTATTGAGTCGGAGTCGGTCCAAGAATATGTTTCCAGAACTTAGAATTTTTGTTGATGTAAACGACCTTAAGGTCTAAATTTGGCGGGCGCGCTGTTACGCTTCAAACTTGGATGTTGTGCTGCTTTATGATCTATAAAGCGGGGAAACCCTTTTATCTAAAAAAAATAGGATGAAGGGGTGATAGTCCAAACTGTTCTTGGGACAGGAAAGAGGGAAAAAAATGTGAAGGAGGAAGAAGGAATGGCCACGGCTTTGTTGTGGTATAGTGCTGTTGCGGAGTAGTAGATGTGGAGGTGTGACCGTGTGTCGTGTGAGCTTAGCACGGGGCTGGTGGTGCTGTGCTGTACTGTGTGCGTACGGGTGACCACCCGTGACACGTGGGATAGGAGCAGCGCAGATGATGCCGCGTGCAACAGGAGCGGGCGCGTGTAGCTTCTCGGTTGTCCAACCACCTTGGCACAACGTTCGAAATTTCAATGTATGAAACCATATATATAAACTTTAACTAAAAAATGTACAGCCAGTTAGAACTTTAACTAATTTTATGTAAAAAAATTAAAAATATTTATTATATAAAATAAGTATCATTAGATTAGTGATAGAATATATTTTTATAATAAAATTATTTGAAGATAAAAAATATTAATAATATTTAATATAAAGTTGATCAAATATGAACTATCTTGACTGACACGATTTTCATATTTACATTCTTTTCTGAACGGATGTAATCCTTTATTTTCAAATAAAATAATATGTGTGTCCGCGTTGCCTAAATTTGCTTTAAGCTTTAGTCGCGCCTGATGTTCTATCATGTTGAACAACAATATACTCATTTGGAATGTCAGGGGGTTGAACCAACGCCCCTGACGTGATGTCGTTCGTGAATTTGTCTCACAGCAGCGTGCCACCATTGTATGCCTGGTGGAATCAAAGCTGCAGAACCCCTCGAATGCGATCCTGTGGGACTTGTGGGGAACCTCCTTCGATCATGTCGCCCTGCCGTCGCTGGGCGCGGCTGGCGGAATTCTCGTTGGTTGGTCGCGCCCCGACTGGTCGGTCTCGGCACACACTTGTCGGCGTTTCTCCGTCGCCGTTTCGTTTGCGGAGCTTAACTCGTCGGTTCCACCGTGGACTCTCTGTGTGGTCTACGGCCCGGTGGACCAAGCTCTTAAACAGGAATTTCTTGATGAGCTGACGGCCATCAACTCAGCTTCCCCTGGACCGATGCTGTTGTGTGGGGATTTCAATTTGATCTATCAAGCAGCCGATAAGAGCAACGATCGTCTCAACCTTACTGCCATGCAAAGGTTTCGCCGCGTTATCGATGCATTACAGATTCAAGAGGTCTACCTGCATGGAAGGCGCTTTACTTGGAGCAATGAAAGGCGGTCGCCTACGCTGGAGCGCATCGATCGTTCGTTCGCGAATGTTGACTAGTTGGAGCTCTTCGCGGATCACCATCTCCGTGCGTTATCGTCTGATCATTCTGGTCACGCCCCTATCATGTTGCGCCTACAGTCTGAGTGTCGGGGGACGCCTCGCTTCCGCTTTGAACCATTCTGGCCAAAGCTTAAAGGGTACGACGAGGCCGTCCGGACTGCATGGGAGGCTCCATGCCTGGATGTGGATGCTTGCCGCTGGCTCGACGTCAAGCTGCGGCGCACGACAGTTGCCCTCAAAACCTGGAGTATGGGCTCTGTGGGGAGCGTCCGCCAACAACTTTTCATGGCAAGGGAACTCATTGTGCATCTGGATGTGGCACAAGAGACGAGGGTCTTTTCGACGCTGAGCACACTTTCAAGAAGGTTCTCAAATTAAGAAGTCTTGCGCTCGCCTCCCTTTCGCGATGTATTGCTCGGCATCGTTCCAGGGTCCGTTACCTGGGCGAAGGAGACGCCAACACGAAATTATTCCACATGCAGGCTTGTCACAGAAGCAGGAAGAACTACATACCATCACTGTTCGACGGTGATGACTGGGTCGCTTCAGAGGATTTGAAGAGGGAACATGTGTACAACTTCTTCAACGAGATCATGGGCACTCCCTTTACGCGTTCGCACTCCCTGAACCTGGATGGGTTGTTGCCGCAAATCAATCTGGATGGGGTCGACGCCCAATTCTCGGTCGACGAGGTGTGGGCTGCAGTCAAGGATCTTCCTTTGGATCGGGCGCCGGGTCCGGATGGCTTTTCCGCGTTGTTTTACAAGAAATCGTGGGCAATCATAAAAGATGACGTTATGTCCGCTTTCCATGCACTATGGTCGCTGGACTGCAGGAGTTTACACCACCTCAACGACGCCTCCTTGATCCTGTTGAAGAAATGTGATGCCCCACAGAAGATCAAGGACTTCAGGCCTATTAGCCTGATGCACAGCTTCAGCAAGCTATTCCCCAAATGCTTGGCAAGAAGACTTGCGCCGCACTTGAAAGACATCATAAAGCCTAACCAGAGCGCTTTTATCCGCGGAAGATCGATCCATGATAACTTTCAGGCTGTGCAAAGAACCTGTAGATGGGTTAACTCCAAGCGTGCCCCTATGGTGCTGCTCAAGATCGACATAGCCAAAGCTTTTGACTCAGTAGCCTGGCTTTTCTTGTTTGAAGCTCTATCTCATATTGGCTTCCCACAACGCTGGAATGACTGGATAGCGACTCTTCTATCCACAACAAGTACCAAGGTTTCAATCAACGGGTCTCTTGGAAGAAGGATCGTTCATGTGCGTGGTCTCAGGAAAGGTGACCCGATCTCGCTAATGCTCTTCGTCATCGTTATGGAGGCCCTCAATTCTCTGATTCGGGTGGCGGACGGGTGGGGCGTCTTTGGAAGGTTACTAGGCTCAGCCATCCAGTACAGAGCGTCCTTATACAGTGATGATCTCATAATGTTCGTGCCGCCCACGGCTGCAGCATTACAGGCTGTGATTCGGATCCTGCAACTCTTTGCGGGCGCGACTGGACTGGTGGCCAACATCGACAAATGCATTGCTTCGCCGATCAGGTGCTCCGAGCAGGATGTTCTCGTCATTCGGAACACGTTCCCTTGCACTGTGGTCGAGTTTCCAACACGCTATCTGGGGGTTCCTCTGGCTCTGAGGAGACTCAAAAGGGCAGAGGAACAAAAGCTGGTGGACGCGGTGGCCAGCCGCATCCCGACCTGGAGGGCCAATCTGTGTAACACCCCTGGTGTTTAAACACTTAATTAAAACTTGATCATGTCATCATATGCATTAAGCAACATTCACTTGATTGAGAACCTTGTTATGCATTGAACTAAAATGAGTTTAATTGGTTGTGTTTGATCATATGTGTAAATGTTGGTCATCTTTTCAAATTCAAACTTTCAAATTCTAATCCAAACCCTAATTACCAAAAGGGGGTGGATTCAACCCTAAACATGATTTTCAAAATCTATAAAGAATTTGGATATGGTTGTTTAAGCAATGTGATAGATCTCTGTGTGAATTGCATTTGTTGTGTTTACAGTTTTTCAAGTGTTATTCAAGTTTTTAGAGTATTTAAAAAGGGGGAAATTCTTTTAAAAAGGGTTTCAAATTTCCAAAAATGCATTTTCATTTCTAGGATGAATTTGAAAATGTGCATATTACCAAAAGTGTAGATCATGAAATTTGGAGAAACTTTGGTGTTCTAAGTTTTTCATGAAAACCCTTGAAAGCTTGAGCAAATTGCAAATAAGTACCAAGGGCAGTTTAGTCAATTCATCGAGCACCTGCATGTCGAACGGTTCCATGAGGCCGACACCTGTCCGGCCAGCTGCCGACGCCACCGTTCGCCGTCTGCTCGCGACGCGCGTTCCATCGCGTGCGTGGCATCACCACAAACCCGTTGCCGTCTTCAAAACGGGACGCTGTCCACCCCTGCCCTCTCTTTCCACGCCCCGACGCCACACGTTCTGCTCTGCTCACACCGCCGAGCGTGTACTTCGCGTCGCCGAGCTCGCGCGAGCTTTCCAGCCACCTTCAAACTTCCCAACCACCTCAATGGCTTTCGCCTTAGTCTAGTACATCTTCCGCGTAAGTTGGTTGAAGCCATCGAGCCTTCGTTTGCCCGGCGCAACCCTGTCTTCTCCATCTCCGGGGAGAGCGCCGCCGCTCTGGTCCGTGGTCGTTCTGGCTACCCAGGAGCCGCATTGTTTCCCTCTTTCTTGTTTCATGTTCTTCGTTCGTTGCTGATCCTCGAACGCCTCGCCGTTTCTCCTTTGGTGGTCTGCAGCTTCGGGAACGCCGTCGTTGTCGTCTTGCTCACCATTTCTGCCGACACGGTCTCCGTCGTCAGCTCGCTCTGCTTCCTCTTCGGCCGAGTTAGCAAGCGCTTCGTGTTCGGGGTAAGCTCCTGGTGCTCATAGAGTAGCTGGTTGTAGCTAATTCGGAACCGTAGCCGTGGTTCGCGTTCGCTCCGGTGTGTCAGCACCGCCGCGTCGGTACTCACCGCCGTGAGAGCTCATTCGTTGGTCTTTTTCAAGTCTGGGTCTTGCGCTATCTTCGCCTAGTCTTCCTGAGTCTTGTCGAAGTGTTGGTTGTTCGAGCGCGTGCGCAGTTTCGCCGGCACACATCACGCAGACCTCCACCGTCCGCCATGGCCGTCGGCGAGGGTGTTGCGTTTAGCTCTTGGTTCGTTTTGCGTGTGCTTCGCGTTGTTTGGGGGCCACTTAGCATGCTGGGTTGTTGGTTGAGCCGATTATGGCTTGTTTACGCCGACGTATGTGCGGCCGCACGCGGAGTGCCTCCATTGGCGACGGTGAGGTCTCTGCGGTAGGTTTTAGTTTCGTTTCGGTTGTGCGTTATGCTCGTGGTTGCTTCCTGAATCCACCACAGTGCTTGGTTTCTCCGACGCATACTTGTACTCGCCGGCGTACGCACGGCCGAGCTCTGGTCGCCGCCATCGTCGCCGGTGAGACGTTTCTGAGGGATGGAAATGGGTGTGTCGCATCTCGTTGTGTTCGGGATGAAGTGCTGAGTCCAACGCATGAGTCGGTTGAACGTTTGGCTAACCGCCGACGACGCACCGTCGTGTTCTTTGGTCGTCGACGCCGCTGCTCTGTTTTGGGGACACTGACATGCGGGACCCAGGTGCCAGTGAGAGCAGCGAAGAGTTTTCTTTATTTCCTGTTTTGTACAGTAGTAACTTCTGTTATTTTTGTGTATTTATTTCTGTGCGTAAATAAATTCTGTAAAAATTTGTGTATGCTCTCTGTCATGTGTAGTATTTAATAAAAATATAACATGTCCATGTTCATTACATTTTTAATCCTATAAAAATGCTCAAATTAATTGAAAAATGACTTTTCCATAATTTTTTTCATGCTCTGTGCAATGTTCCAAAAATTTTGGGAATTTTTGTGTAACCTTTATACATTGATACCTTGCTGTACAAAAAGTTTGAGAATTTTTGAATGATCTGTTATACTTGACTATTTGTTTAATTAATAATAAATTGATTAGAAACCCTAATGACTTTAGGTTTTGAGTGATTTTGGGTTGTTTGATGCTAATGGTCAATTGTCCAATGACAACCACATGTTGGACATGTTTGATGAAGTGTTGCTTGATTAGTTCTTCTGGACATAATTATTAAACTGGATAACCAGATTAATTATGGTTTAATTAACTTGATGTATGCTTTAGTTTAACTTTTCTTTCATGAAGGAAAGTTGTACTCAAGGTTGTAATCTGGTTTAATCATCTCTTAAGTTCATGCTTGTATGTGTTGAGCATCATGTTTACTATTCAAGCATCATCTAAAACATGATATTTTATCGTATAGATTATTCGTTGGTTGGGTTGGATAATCCCTCTTGTGAAGGGGATTTCTCTCTTGTTGAATGAGAGCCCGAGTTTGTGTATCCCTCCAACCAAGGCAAACCCCGGTGCATTCAAACTCTACCTTGTATTTAAAAATATTTTCTTTAAATACACTTATGGCTATTATTGCATTATTCCTACTTTATTAAATTCCAACTTGATGCATGGCCTTATCCTTGCACTTTTGTACCTTTACCTTGTCACTTGTTTAAAGATGAAAACTTTTGGCTAAAATGCTTAGTATGCTTAGAGTTTTCTAGTAGATGATTTCCTGTCACTTACACATAGCGTATTGCTTTGGCAAATGGTTATGCTCTTTTGAGGAAGGAATGTTGTTGGAAGTAATAATTCGTGATCGGGCGGACACGGTGTTGGAGAGCCATCAGCAGTGTCTGGTGAGCGGGTTCTCTCCGCCTGTGTCATTAGGGCCTTGCCGTTCTAGATATCCAAGGGTTGTGACTTTGGAGTACTTATCACATACTTTTGGAAGCCGGACTCTGGCTATTCTTGTCTTAAGAACGGTCAAACCGCACTGGAAGTGGAGAGATGGGGAGAGTAGTGTGTACCCTCCAAGTTAGCGAACTGGATGGAGGTGTACTGTGCTCTCGGGTGGCGGAACCCCGGTTTTGGCGAGAGGATCCAGAGAAAGATAGTCATATGCGTGCTTTAGTGTTGTATATGTCGTGTGATTGGGAAGCCCCAGCTGTGATAAACCGGTTCGAATCGTCATGTTCCTCGGATATGGAAACATAACCCTGTCCTCTACATCGTAGTTAATGAAACTTAAATTGGATACTTGTTGATTCCTTTCATGGATGGTTTATTACCCTGTTATCAATCATAAATTTAGATTGGTACTTGAGTAATCTTTTAAACGAATTAAATGAATTTCAATTCTTTTTATAAATGCTCATTTATGCAAAATACTTGATTCTTGCAAATCACCCCTTGAATCCTATGACTTGCATACCTTTTGACCACCAAATATTTTCTTTTGTCGGATAAGTCTTGTTGAGTACCCCGTACTTAGGGTTTGTTAACCTTTGTTGTAGATGAGGGTCTCAATCCGGTCTGTGTGGCTTCGTGCTGGATGACCGTTGTTTCAGTTGAGGATGAGGAAGATTAGTTGTCTTTGCTTGACTCTTGGCAAGAGTACTTCAGTTGTTTGTTTATACTCTATTAGCAGCTTGATACTATGTTATCGTATGACACTTAAGTTATGTTTCAAAAACTTATGGTTTGTAATATAACTCCAAATTTCCGCTACTTTGATGTAATATAAATTTCTCGTATTACTTCTGCAATGTTTGTAATGAGGAGATCCTGTTCGAAAAGAGGTGAATGACCCGCTGCAAAGTGGTGACACCTGACAGACTAATTAAGAATTGAATCATTTATTTGAGATTAAGTCAGATGGACTATTAATCCTGGCAAGTGAGCCCTTTTTTAAAAGGTAGATCACAATCTGCTAACTCATTCGGGCAGAGTCAGGCTGACCAAGGTGACACTTTCCGCTATCCCGACGCACATCGCAATTTCATGCTGTCTCTCCCCATGGGCGCTAGACCAAATCGACAAAAGGCAGCGTGCATTTCTGTGGACCGACACTGAGTCGACCTGTGGTGGTCGATGCAAGGTTCAGTGGCCCATTGTGTGCCGCCCCACTGAGCTTGGCGGTCTCGACATCCTGAATCTCAAGTTCTTTGGGCTGGCTCTTCGTCTAAGGTGGGAATGGTTGAGGCGCGCCGGTTCTTTGAACTGCTGGTCCGCGCTTCCCGCGAAGCCTGAGCAGGATGTTGCGGCCATGGCGGCGATAAGCTTTCTGTCACGCTGGGTGATGCGGTGGATGCATGTTTTTGGTCAGACTCGTGGCTCCACGTTGGTTGCCTTTCCTCGTTTGCACATGAACTCTACGCCGCTATCTCAAGAAGAGGACAGAAACGGTCTGTCAGCCAGGCGCTAACCGGGCATTCGTGGGTGTGGGACATTGTTGGCGCAAGAACAGTACCGGTGCTATGCCAATACGTCAAGGTTTGACGTCTTGTGCGCGAAGTGACTCTAAGCGCCGGCACTCGCGATCAGTTCCGCTGGAGGTGGTTAGCCGATCGAAAGTACTCGCCCTCCTCGGCTTATCGTGCGTTCTTTGTGGGCTCTTCGGCTTTGAGGGGGGCTCAGGAGCTTTGGGCGACTAAGCCGCCGGTCCACGTCAAGTTTTTCTTCTGGCTAGCCCTGCATGGGCGTCTCTGGACTGCCGCGCGACGCCATCATCACAGCCTACAGAATGGTGACTCCTGTGTCTTGTGCGACTAGTGCTCAGAATCTCATCAACACCTTTTCCTTGGCTGTGTGCTTACAAGAGAGCTCTGGTGCCGGTTACTCGCGTCGGTCGGCCTTCAGGGCCTAGCACCCCGGCGGTTGGATGCTATCAGTGACGACGGCCCAAGTTGTTTAGCTGACTGGTGGATTGGCAGACGTTTGACAATCAACGTTGGAGCTCGCTCATCTTTTGACTCCCTGTTCCTGCTGATCTCATGGGTAACCTGGAAGGAGCGTAACGACCGAACCTTCGGGCGGCCTCCTTCGGACATCAACGTTCTAGTCCACAAAGTGGTCATGGAAGCGAGTGACTGGGGGCGAGCTGGCTTTAGGGCCCTGTATGCGTTCGTCGCCGTACTGTCGCAGTCTTCAGTTTATTTGTAATATCGCCTTTTTTGCTTGCTGCGCTTGCTGCTGCTTTGGTCCCCCTGTATGTTGATGTCTCCTGGACATCTTGAACTTGTGTTACTGTTTCTCTTCTTAATGAAATACGGGTAACGATCGATCGCGATAAAAAGGACTACTGACGGAACGGAATGCTGGTGATCAGTGAAGTGATCACGCGTCTCGACATGCATGGAACATTGGAACCACGCACCGCACGCCGTGATCAGTGACTCCGTCCCAGCCAGCCCATGGACGCCGCCTTGTTCGGCTTAGAATTTGCAGGACCCAGGGTGTACTTATGTGCTTTCTTAAAAGCTGAAGTAATTCGTTAAAAAAAAATTTCTTCTCAAATTTTGAAACTAGACAAATTGTATCTCACGACTTTTTCCATCATTTTTTATATAAAAAAAATCTGGTAAACACATAGCAAGAATTTTAAGCCAAAAAATATTTATATGTTTCTAAAATCAACAAGACAAATGCTACAGGATCATTGAAACATGAGAAATCCAAACAGACTTTCATTTGCAAACAGCCCCGCCCCCTCAAAAAAAAATCCATCACTAGAAGCATTTTTTTTTCTTTTTACAACGGACACCCGTTATCTGATCTCCCTCCCCCTGTCTCCGGGCTTTTTACATATTTACCATTATAACGAAAGCCACTCGCTCGATTATCACTCTTAGGAATACACTTACATCTTTCTCATTTTTGTTTCGCTGGTCATTTATTTTTACCACATTTGCCTATGTGGCACGCCACGACAACAAAACACGCTGGAGAGAGCACGCGAAATGTCCTCCCTACCCTTGTCCCTTTATTTGGCGACGCGTCGGGTCGGGCCCGCCCTAACCTCCCTGTCTCCCATTTCGTTCGGCCACCGACGCCTTCTTCCTCAGCCCGCCCGCCGCCGTTGCCGCCGCCGCCTCCTGCTCCCTCCGCCCGTCTCGTGCCACGACGACTGCAACTCTTGCCATTGGTGCCTCGTCGGTTGAACCCTCCGCCAAGGATCGAAGGTATATGGTCTCTCTCCCCCTTTGCAACCGAAGCCGGCTTCGATTAGGGTTAGAGTTCATGGCCGCTTCGATTGGGGTTAGGCTTCATAGGCCCGCGCTTACTTCGTCTTCCTCTGTTTTCTCTTCGTAGGCTACTTATGTAGGAGGTCAACATCTATCTTGACGCAAGGGATCCAGTACCGCAATGGACAGCACTGAGCCCCCTCCTTGGTAAGTCTTTTAACCTGGACGCATGTGTAGTTCTGGGGCAGAGTAACATAGTAGTTCCTCATGCGTTTCACTGTTTTTATCATTATGTCAGGATCGATCCTGGCAATGTGTTTAGACTAGTTGTTAAGGTTGGAAAATACGTTGCTGATGGTGAGTATGGGCTACTGGACATGGCAGAGCAAGAACATGTCATTTGGTTTGATAGGAACAGTCAGTACTCTCTTGCTCAATTTAATGATGACTTAGCCACAAAGATCATATGGGGGTTTTCTCAGACACTTTCAATCTAGGTTCTGGACCAAGATACTGGCTCTGAGTGGAAGTTGAGGAAGGATGAGCATGTACAACAAATGATTAGGGATAGATGGAATGAGAGGCAAGCTTTTATTGCAGTAGATGTTGTGAGGAAAGAGTGTTATGACAATGTGAATTCTACTTGTTCTAAGGCTAGATGTGTCTCTGGTGTTACCAATGAACCAAGTGCAGAGCCTGATGACGTTGAAGGTGGTGGTGATACATGCAGCACCCCATCACGACCTTTGCAAGAGCCTGTAGCAGTAGTTGATTGGGGCACTCTGACCATTGAAGAGAACCCTGAAAATGATGGTTTAGCTACAGAACTTGTTAATGAGGATCAGTTACTTGAGGCAATGGGATTCAAGAATGCTGAAGAACCAGAACAACCAGCTGATAGGGAAGAGGTGCCAATTCCAGCTATGTCAGCTGAGATGCATGAACAAATGAATGAGGCAGCTGTTAATGTTGATGACTTAGCTGATGAAGAACCAATGTATGAATGGGACAGGGACAATCCTGATATGTCTGTAGGCATTCTGTATCCCAGCATGGATGAGTTTAGGCTAGCTGTTAGGAAACATGCTATAGTTAAGGAGTTTGAGTTTGATACCCAACATTCAGACAAAGACAGGTTGAAGGACTTGCTGTGCTTCTCTAGGCTGCCCATGGAAACTTAGAGCTAGGACTCAGCATGATGACAGTGTCAGGTGAGAGTCCCTATGTGTTTTGGTTTTGAGTAATTGATGAAACCCACCTAAGTACTAACCTTGATCTCTAAGTGTGAATCATGAGATAGGTTGGTACATACCATGTGATGGAGCAAGGTGGATCAAGTGTGGATGGCACAAGCTCTAGCATGGTGATGGAAAAGGAAAATGGTGTGAAGGCAAAGGTGATTGCTAGGAACCATTTTCGGTTTGGTGATCAAGACATCATAGAGGATGTGATCACATTTAGGATAGATAGCCGTACTATCAAGGAGGGAGCTCTTAAGTATGATTACGGTTATCATGTGCCACTAGGTTCATATGTATTGCATTAAAATCAATTGAGCTAGTGAAACAACCAACTAAATCCAAGATATTTATGAACTAAAAGCTAACACACGTGCACAAGTGTTGGATCACTTAGTGTTGGCTCTTGGAAGCTTGGAGAAGTTGGAGAAGTTGTTTGGGCAGCTGGAAGCAGTCCAGACGCAGGGTCCGGACGCAAGGGTTTTGGCCGACCGGACCATCGCGTATGCGTCCGGTGGCAAACCCTTGCTGGCTCGGCTGAGGAGGAGGATCCGGACGCTGTTTATGGTCCGGACGCTCAGCTCCGGACGCTGCGTCCGGAGCTTGGAGCTCTCTGTTGCTCTCTGGATGGAGCAATCGGACGCTGTTGTTGGTCCGGTTGGAGGAACCGGACGCACGTCCGGAGGAAAGCGCTCACTGGAGTGCTCCCTGCGTGGCATCCAGACGCTACTGTTGCAGGGACCGGACTGCACTGTTGCGTTCGTCCGGATCCATGTGGCGCGCTGCGGTGCGCGCAGGAAGAAGCCGGTTCAAACGGCTAGGTGACCGGACGCTGGCGCGTTGGTCCGGACCGCGCGTTTGCGCGCGACTGGAGGCTGCGTCCGGAGGTGAAACAGAGGGGCTTCTCTGTTGTGTGGGGGCATCCGGACGCTGATGATGGTCCGGACTCCCCACTATTTCTCGCGTCTGGAGGTGGCGCAGAGAGTCTGTTTTGAGGGCAAAACGGATAGTTGTGAGTGTGGGCTATATAAGGTGATATGGCCGACCCTTTTGGGCCATCTCTTGCACATTCTACTCACTCACACATTTGTGCTTGCTTGAGAAGCTTCCACCACTCATCCTCTAAACATATTTGACATATTCTAGAGAGGTAGAGTGAATCCAAGTGCATTGCTCTTTGATTGCATACTAGTGGCACTTGGTGATCATCGTCATCGTGGAGCTCTTGTTATTCTTGGAGATTGCCATCTCCTAGACGGCTTGGTGCGACGAGGATCATTGAGCGGAGGAAGGTGATTGTCTCCGGTTTCGATCGGTGGATTGTGAGGGGTTCTTGAACCTACCCCGCGGG